>OZ007598.1:175551612-175556612 GCA_963931845.1 Maratus michaelseni | reverse complement strand
CAAGTCCACGATTCGATCTTCCAAGGGTTTTGCCAAGTTGATACATTTTTGTTGATATGGCGTTGGAAACCAAATTTCGTCTCCGATACAGTTGAAAAATTCATTTCCCTTCTCCGCTTGGACCCGGGTCCAAGCGTCCGGCTCCTCTATCGCCGTCTCCTCGAAATAGAGTTTCCTGCCCTTCACCAAATGAAGCCACTGATCGGTGGGCGTGGACACGGGGTAATAGTGTTTTTTCACGGGCAGCACGAGACGCGTGGCTATCCCTGGAAGGTCGCGAATGTAAATTCCCCAGACGCCCTGCACACACGTCGCCTTCGAAGCCAAACGTTTGGGATCCATGATGCTATATTCCTGATTCACGAGTTCCAAGAGTCCTCCGTCCCATTGCGTGGCCAGGACGATCCGGTAGTGACGAGGGAGGGACTGCGCGACATAAAAATGGCGATCGGTCGCTCCCTGACCATCCAGTGGATCTTCAAAGGAAAAGGTACATTTGGATCGACGTTGGCTGAAATGACCGAGTAAATTGATAAATTCCATCGGGCTTTCAATCGTCTGTTTACGGATATGCAGATTCTTTTTAACGCAGTTTATTTGTTTCCAGACGTGCCGCACAAAACGCCCTTTGATCTCGGACGCGATTATCATATGACGATGCCCTTTATCGCGGGCATCCCCTCCATCGCAATAACAATAAAAGGGCATCGTGCGCGACTTGCCATCGTCCAGGGCTTTGAGGAAACTGGGAAAAGCGGCAGGTCGCACCATAACGTGAAACCAGTCGGTCACGTTTCGTATACTCAAATAGAGTTTCAAGCAGGCAACGGCTAAATTTAAACTCGCGTCTTGAAACAACAGAGTCAAGGGGGCAAAATCAGCTGGCCAGATGGGAGTGACAGGCATCTCGGGAAGCGGCGCGTGATCCATCAGAGTCTCGGGTATGCACATGGGTGTCAAATCTAGGAGGGTCGGTTCACTCGCATGCGGTTGCACAAACGTCATGCGAGCATGCAACTTGCTAAATTTTTGAAAACATTTCAATAGATGGGGAATATTTTTTTCACCATCCGGCCAAATTTTATTACCAAAACACCAAACACAGCAGTTGCGGAGTTTATGTTGATCGATGCAATGTTTTTCAAACTCTTCCGGTACGAGAGACACGTTGCAATGGGGACAGGAGAATGGAAAAGAATTTTTCCTCAGATGTTTCAAATAACCGTGGATTGGAGGCATTATAAAAGTGGATGATGTGAAGAGTGATGCGACGACGAGATTATATACAGTTTTTTTTTTTTTTTTTTTTTTTTTTTTTTTTTTTTTTTTTTTTTTTTTTTTTTTTTTTTTTTTTTTTTGGCTAGTTGGACTTGGAGCTTTCAAAATATTTTAGAAACTAAAATCTGAGTTGACAGTCTAAGCTGATAACCGTACGAAAAAAAAAAAAAAAAAAAAAAAAAAAAAAAAAAAAAAAAAAAAAAAAAAAAAAAAAAAAAAAAAAAAAAAAAAAATTTTTTTTTTTTTTTTTTTTTTTTTTTTTTTTTTTTTTTTTTTTTTTTTTTTTTTTTTTTTTTTTTTTTAGGGTTAGACATGGAGCTTTAAAAATATTTTATTGACAGTCTAAGCTCATAACCCTACATTTTAATATTTTAGAAACTAAAATTGGAGTTGACAGTCTAAGCTCATAACCCTACAAAAAAATGTAACTGTCTTAGCAAGTCCGTTTGTCTTAAGACTCTTCACCATAATATGCCTGATGCAAACGTGATCTCCCCCTTGTAGGTTGCTGAAGACAAAAAGTCTGTTTTGGAGTATATATATCTATCTTTGTGCTTGCCAAAAGAGTAAACCGTAACATATCTTCATTTAAGATCATCGGTAATAAATAATAAAATGAATGTACTCTTTCCGTTGCGAGTTGTTGAAATCTTTGAGGAAAAGTTTTTTTCCGAGTATTCATATCTTTTTTTGCGGTTCCCAAAAGTGTGAATCGTAATTTATCTCCATCTAATATGATCGATAATAACGAATAAGATGAACGTGCTCTTTCCGTGGCGGGTTGCTGAAGTCTCTGAAAAAAAGGCTCTTTCGGAGTATTCATATCTTTCTTTGTAGTTCCCAAAAGTGTAAATCGTAATTTATCTTCATTTAGAAATTTCCGGCAATACGGGCATAGTAATTGTTTGTATTCCGACTTGGTCAGTAACATGATAAAACAATCTGTGTGAAAAATATGTTTACATTCCAGCGAAAATGATTTCTTGGAACTTATGTTATCTAAACATATACTGCATTTATCCATGATATGGGACGAGGCCATTTTGTTTTTGTTTTCTAAGGTAACATAAACCATTTTACTTTTTCTAATATTATATCTGTTGTCTTTTACTGGGCTTATATAATGATTTATACACATTGCAACATTAGTAGAAAGATTGATAAAAATTTCATACAAATCACCATCTGGAGAAAGTAACATTGGTTTTTGTTTTTCCGGACAGTAGTGTTTCAAAATATACTTTAAAAAATCACAAAGACTCGATACAGACATTATAACGTTGAACTGTTTAATCATGCAGGGAAAAATTGATTGCGTCTCATTAGTAATATAACATAAAGTGAACTCGGTTTTATTTCTTGAAGTTTTCCTTGATAAATAATAGCCGGGTTTGGGATGGTGTTTAGCAAAGACGCACAAACTATCTCGGAGCATCTGGGTATCTTGTTGATTCATCATGAAGACTGAAATCTCAATTAAGAATCTGAACACATACTCCTTAGGAAAAAAAAAAAAAAAAAAAAAAAAAAAAAAAAAAAAAAAAAAAAAAAAAAAAAAAAAAAAAAAAAAAAAAAAAAAAAATTACTGATTTTTTTTTTTTTTTTTTTTTTTTTTTTTTTTTTTTTTTTTTTTTTTTTGACAAGCCAGACTTGGAGCTTTTAAAATATTTTAGAAACTGAAATCTGAGTTGACAGTCTAAGCCCATAACCCTACAAAAAAAAAAAAAAAAAAAAAAAAAAAAAAAAAAAAAAAAAAATCAGTAATTTTTTTTTTTTTTTTTTTTTTTTTTTTTTTTTTTTTTTTTTTTTTTTTTTTTTTTTTTTACGAGTTAGTCTTGGAGCTTTCACCAAATCATATATTTCTTAGACTTGTAAATTTGAAAATATTTTTGCACTGAATTTGAACTAATAACCCTACATGAAAAAATAAATAAAAAATAAATAAAAAATAAATAAATAAATAAATAAATACATTTTTCACATACAAAATTGACATGTAAAATCTTTGGAAATCGATTTTCTTGGACATTTTCTTTCCATTCGAAGGGACAAATGTTTCTTTCTGAGCTAGTTTTTTTCACTTCTTCAAACATAGAATGTACCGTGCTCTGGTATTCAGTGTCATATCCGTGGATAGAAAGCTCAAAATTCCGAGGAAAAGTTTTCGAGTAATCAAGGAGGTAGAGACGAGTCAATAGTTTGAGTAAGGAGGGTTTTAAGTAACTGTGGAGTCTAGGGATGTTTTTGGGTTTTTTTGTTTTCTCGATTGGGAAAACTGTTTAAAGGGGGAGGTATGGAGAAATTTATATATTATATTATATATTATATTATATATTATATTATATATCATATTATATATTATATTATATATTGTAACTGATTTTTTTTTTTTTTTTTTTTTTTTTTTTTTTTTTTTTTTTTTTTTTTTTTTTTTTTTTTTTTTTGTAGGGTTATGGGCTTAGACTGTCAACTCAGATTTCAGTTTCTAAAATATTTTTAAAGCTCCAAGTCTGGCTTGTCTAAAAAAAAAAAAAAAAAAAAAAAAAAAAAAAAAAAAAAAAAAAAAAAAAAAAAAAAAAAAAAAAAAAAGTAACTGAATAATTTTTTTTTTTTTTTTTTTTTTTTTTTTTTTTTTTTTTTTTTTTTTTTTTTTTTTTTTTTTTTTTTTCGAGTTAGACTTGGAGCTTTCAAAATATTTTAAAAACTAAAATCAGAGTTGAGCCAAGTATTTATATAAAATATATAATAATAAAATATAATATATAATATAATATATAAATTTTTCCATACTCCTCCCTTTAAACAGTTCCCCCCTCTCCTTTTCAAACAGAATCCCCAATTAAATAAAAGAGTGTTGAATGTTCTCTTTATTTGTGCTTCAATAAATTTAAACAGAGACTTAACCAATCGAGTTCAAATAGGCATCCGTGACCTCAACTGAATTTTCCAAGTCATTAAATAGTTCCGATATAATTTCATCTTCTGTATGAAAAGGAATTTCCAAATTGAATATATCGTCTAGAAATGGGGCTTCCTGTACCCCCTCTTGCCTAACCTTTACAGGTTCATTCATGACCCAGTCTAACGTGGAATCAATACTATCGGTTGGAGAATCGGGGACACTGGGTAACGAGTCCATCGCAAGAGATTCCTTTTCCTTCATGTGCTCCACGAGCGGCTCAGGGGGTAACGGGTTCATTGCAAGAGGCTCCCCGTACGTGAGGTCCAACGGTGGATCACAGAGTCCTAAATCCACAATTTGTTCTTTCGGATACGTGTATTCTTTATACTTGAAACGGTCATGATACCACTGAACAATGTCGGGCGATACCACTTTAACCGTTTTGTCAATGGGTATGGATGCGATGGTTATCACATGATGCGTGGGTGCAGGCGGCGGGGGCATCAGCATATTCTCGGTGATGAGTCTTCCCGAATCGAGTTGCAAGAGTACCGGGTCGTCCAAAGGGGCAGTCGAGCTACACGGTTCCTGAGGATCCCGGGTCGGACCAACGGAATCTTCCAGCACCGCTTCTTCAATCATGGGCGTGGCTACAGGTCGTCTATACAGGTAATCCACGGGATCGGGTCTAGAAGAGGCCTCGTAAAGTGGATTCGTGGCTGGGAAAGGCAATGGAGCATCGGATTTCAAAATGTGAACGGAAAAGAATGATTTGTTGACAGCGTAGAGGACGTACACGGTTCCTTCGGGCAAAAAGTAG
>OZ007598.1:175541612-175546612 GCA_963931845.1 Maratus michaelseni | reverse complement strand
CTTCCAGCATGGACCTGGTGGCTTGCGATAAACCATCATCCACGTCCTATCGTGGCCTGTATATACCCGTTCGTTTGGTTCGGGTACGATTCGGACCTGTTTTCGACGAGGGAACTCAGACGTGGAAATCTAGACACGTCGATTCGTTGACCGTGTGGGATGACGGGCTTTCTTCAGATGAACCCTTTTCGCAAAACAAGTCCCTATTCGACACGATACGGAAAAACACCAATCGAAACCTGATGATTGAATTGGCAAAGTTCATGATGCCCGTCGAGCCTCCACACAAACCGTCTATTTTTTTATATTTTACAACAAATTTTGGTTCAATCTTTTCAAGACAATGTACTGCTGCATGGACGAGCTTTGTCGGTACCTATCACGTAGTTGTTAAAAATCGCTTGGAGAAAAAAATGAAAAGACCAGGAGAGGAGGGTGGATCATACTGCTACCAATTTCTCAAACACCATTCTGAATCCCTCAAACAATTTCAAACGTTTCAAAACAGAGTACTCAAAACCTGGTATAACCAGTTTTGTAATCCACCGCGGAACGAAAAAGAAATGGGCATTTTTAAATTCATCGATCAAACCCTTCGACATCGATGCGTCCATTTGAGGAACGAAGAAAGTCCCCTCTTGACCATTTTGAAAGATTCCGACGGTCTCTATTTTTTACCGGTGTTTTATGCATTATATCACGAAATGGAAAAGAAACGAAAAAGGAAACCTTGTAGTGTGGTAAATCATCTCCTCCCCCTCATCGTGAATTCAGAACCATCTCTTCCACATATTAACGAGATGTTGGCTGGATTCGAACACGATGTGTTCCTTCCCCAAGCCTCGAAAGAATTAACAATGGACACCATTATATATTGTGGATTTAAAGCAGTTTCGAGAGAAACACGAGAAGGAATTTTTTCCAAAAATATCGGATTGGGATGGAGTTTTATATTTGAGAGAATTGATACTTTGTCTGAAATGGCAAAATGTTTACAATGGGTTCAACAAAACTATTTTCCCGTAGTCAAAGGAATCGAACCAGTCTCTAAAACGGAAAAACTTTACGCTTGGGATCCCTATTTAGAGAAATGGATTGGAATAAAGAATGAAGACCAAGTGGGTTCGATAAAAGAGCTATTTGAATCGATATTCTTGCAAATGAAATATTTTGATGGATACGATAAGATATCGAATGAACTTTGCACTCTGTTAAACGATGATTTTGTTTGGATACATATGATTGTTTATGATTTTTTAGTTGAATTGAAAAACTCTAAAGCAATTGTGGGTAATAGAATGCCAATGGACTCGGAAGAGGGGTCAAAATATTTTCAAAATGTTTACGGATTAAATGTTCCACAATACTACTTTTTTTTCGAAGAAACATGTATCTAAGAAAAAAAAAAAAAAAAAAAAAAAAAAAAAAAAAAAAAAAAAAAAAAAAAAAAAAAAAAAAAAAAAAAAAAATAATTTGTAACTGAATTTTTTTTTTTTTTTTTTTTTTTTTTTTTTTTTTTTTTTTTTTTTTTTTTTTTTTTTTTTTTTTGGACCAGTGAGACTTGGGGCTTTCAAAATATTTTAAAAACTAAAATCAGAGTTACAAAAAAAAAAAAAAAAAAAAAAAAAAAAAAAAAAAAAAAAAAAAAAAAAATTGTTTATATATACATTTGTGTCCAGTGTCCTCTAGTCATGTATTATTCTATTCGTTGGGAACGCCTTCGCACTCAAAACAACATCATTCAAGTCCGCGTTACCTTTTTAAACGAGGAGGGTCAACGACACGTCATTGAAAAATATTATGAAGAATGGATCGGAGTCTGTACCCATCACATTGATCGCGTCGTTCAAGCCATTCAATTTCATTTTCCAGGCAGTCGTGTCTTGCCCCAACAAGTCGGCGAGGCCAAGAAAATTTTACCCTATTTCAAAGAGCGACTCGCCCGAGGGAAATTGGACTACCGTTCCAAACCCTTTTATAAAGTCTACACGTC
Source organism: Maratus michaelseni (assembly GCA_963931845.1). NCBI lineage: Eukaryota > Metazoa > Arthropoda > Arachnida > Araneae > Salticidae > Maratus > Maratus michaelseni. The sequence continues at coordinate 175,544,619 of OZ007598.1, read as the reverse complement.
GGCTTCCATTAAAAATGTGGGGCGACTGTTTAACCGTTTTAAAATGGGTTATTACGATCCAGAAGATTGGTTGACGCGCATCTACATTGATCTCTGTCTCCGGTATCAGTGTTTTTCTTTTTATTATAAATGGTACGAGTTGAACGACCATTTCCCAGGGCTCGTCGACGCGCTCGTCCTCCTCCCCGATCGCAAAGATCCACCCGATTGGACTTTTGCCGCCTTCGATTTAGAGTCGGTACCTCTCCAAGGCAATCACGTTCCCATGGGACTCTATGCCACGGATCGAATCGTCATGATTAGCCTCTACAAGTGGAATCGGCGGCAGGGCGTTCGGCATTGGTTACTCTATCTCCTGCCGGAAGGGATCCATCAACCTCTCTCCTCTCATTCCAACGCCTTCCTCACCGAGCCGGAGCTCCTCACTCATTTTCATCGCTTGCTCGACGACGTGCACGTGCTGACCGGGTATAATATTAACGCGTTCGATTTACCCTGCCTGTTTGCGCGTCTCCTCTGGCTCCGCATGTACTCCCTCTTGAAAGACTACCGATCCGAAAAAGTCGGCACGGACCTGGTCGTCTCGTACCGCGACGCCTTGACCCTGGACCTGTATACCTACTTTAAAACCTTTTCGAGGTACGATTTACCCAGTTTTAAACTGGACGACGTGGCGCGCATCAAATTGAAAGGGGAAACCAAACTGCCCGTGAAAGCGACCGGCATCTGGAGTTGGTATCGCCAGCGGTCCCTGTCCCGCGACCTGTTTGAAGAAGAGGATGTCGAGCGCTGTTTTCACGCTTTGCGCCCCGACACTGTCTCGCGCGCGCAAGATTTCGGTACGTTTCGCACCTACCTCGAGTACTGTTTAAACGATTCGTATTTAGTGCACCGCCTCTTTGAAAAAGAGTACGTACTCTCTTTCCTCGTGGAGCGTGCCAATTTCACGTCCCTCAATGCCGTCGAGGCCTTGCATCTCGGCAATTCGCGCTATTTACTCGAACTGTTTAAAACGTACGGCACGCGACTCGGCTATTTCATCCATCCCAAATTTTTTCACGTCGATTTTACCAAACATCAGCAGCTCTTGGGGAATCAGCGCACGTATCAGGGCGCCCTGAATTATTGCCTGCCCGAACAACTGTACGAGGACGTCTCGGTCCTGGACTTTGCGAGCATGTACCCGAGCACGCTCGTGAGCAGCAATCTCTGTTACGGGACGTGCACCATCCTGAGCCGCGAGGACTGGCTCGCGCTGAAACCCGAGTACGGGCAGCACTTGACGTGCATCCCGTACCAAACGCACTCGCACGCCGATTTTGAAAAAGACGTGGCATGCACGCCTCAATTTCGCTACCCCGCCTTTGATCCGGAACGCCATCCCTTCGTCATTGTCATCAATGCCCATACCGAAGCCTTCTTGCCGCACATTGTGCGCCATTTTATCGAGATGCGGCAGTGGCATCAACGCGAATGGCAACAGACGCACGATATTTACCATTTCAATGTGCAACTGGGCATTAAAATATTAGTCAATTCCCTGTACGGCGTCATGGCCAACAAGGATTCCCCCCTCGCGTACCTGGACATTGCCATCACCATCGTCACTTTATCCCGCTACCAATTGCTCGGTTCCTATCACTACTTCAAGAGTCGAGGGTACCGCGTCTGCTACGCCGACACGGACTCGCTGATGGTGCATCAGTATCCGTACGATCATTGCCAACCCGTCAACACGTTTCTGAATCTGAGGGACGTGGAACTAAAGTATGAGCAGCGTATGAAACGACTCCTCGTCCTCTCGAAGAAGCGGTACGTGTACGAACGGGCGGACGGGACCCTCGTCACCAAAGGCTTCCAGAAAAAGGTCAACGGATTGATTGAGTACATGACGCAGGCTATTCTGCATTCGGTCTGGAATGCCCTCCATGTCCATGGCATCCGGCACCCGAGCCTGGGATGGGTGATTTGGGGTAACGTGCTCATGGAAGCGCACTACCGATGCCGCGATCCCAAAAAGTATGCCATTTACCGCAAAATAAAGAAATTGGAGCAGTACGTCTCGAGTACGTGCGTCGCGGTCAAGTACCTACGGAAATACCCCGAGCGCGTGGACGAGCACGTGGAATTTACGTACAGTCGAGCCGACGTGGCGCTCTCTGAAGCCACGGCTTGGGTCATGGACGTGGAAGACTGTCAATGGGTGGACACGGAAAAACTCTTTATCAGCCAAAAGAAAATATTTTGCACGCTGCTCAACCTCACGTTTTGGAAGATGGACGATCCGAGTTACTGGAGTAATCTGGTCTTGAATAGCCTTCGCTGGAAATGGTTTGTGCAGGCGGAATTGCGGCATCGCATGGCAACGAGAGGTCGGGGCGTCGTGTTGCTCGTAGAAGCGGGCGTCAAGTATACTTTTTCAATCAACGATCATTTGTCGACGGTCAACCGAATCCAGAGCCAAAAGAGAGATTCGAAAGGGGAATTGAGCTACGAAGCTTCTGGCTACATGGCGAAAGGGAAGAAGAAGGCAGAAATTTGTAATTTTATGATGCCGGGCGGAGAGGTGAGCATGATTCCCTATGTAGTGAGCGAAGAGGATTCAGAGGAGGAAGGAGGGGGGGTTGAGACCTTCTGAGTGGGGTTACGGAAGATGAGTTTACGTAAAGAAAAGATGGTTTTCATGGTTCTCAACTCAGATTTCAGTTTCTAAAATATTTTGAAAGCTCCAAGTCTGGCTTGGCAAAAAAAAAAAAAAAAAAAAAAAAAAAAAAAAAAAAAAAAAAAAAAAAAAAAAAAAAAAAAATTCAGTTACTTTTTTTTTTTTTTTTTTTTTTTTTTTTTTTTTTTTTTTTTTTTTTTTTTTTGACAAGCCAGACTTGGAGTTTTCACCAAATCTTATATTTCTTAGACTTGTAAATTTGAAAATATTTTTGCACTGAATTTGAACTAATAACCCTACATGAAAAAATAAATAAAAAATAAATAATAAATAAATAAATAAATA
>OZ007598.1:175534112-175536612 GCA_963931845.1 Maratus michaelseni | reverse complement strand
AAACTAAAGTATTTGGGAAATACCCTCGAACATTTGGCGGATCTCTTCCTAGAGTAGAAAATGATGTTTTGGTAGTTACAGATTTGATGAAACGATTGGTGGGTTATAATTATATGAACAATCAACGTATTTCATTCAAACGGAAAAATTATTCAATAAAAGAAAGTGTTTGTAAATACAGTAAGAAATTACATCCTAATGTGGAAAAAGATGTTTTCACAGTTACAGATTCGATGAAGCAATTGATGAATTATAATCACACGAATAACGAGGGTATTTCATTCAAACGGAAAAATAATTCAGTGAAAGAAAAGGTTTGTAAATACATGAAAAAATCACATGAATTTGACAATTAATTTCTAAGGTGGAAAAAAAAAAAAAAAAAAAAAAAAAAAAAAAAAAAAAAAAAAAAAAAAAAAAAAAAAAAAAAAAAAATTGTAATTTGAGAAATTACAACAACCATTGGGAAAATGTTTTTCACACACAAAAAAAAAAAAAAAAAAAAAAAAAAAAAAAAAAAAAAAAAAAAAAAAAAAAAAAAAAAAAATCTTTGGGTTATGGGCTTAGATCGTCAACTCAGATTTTAGTTTCTAAAATATTTTGAAAGCTCCAAGTCTAACTCGTCAAAAAAAAAAAAAAAAAAAAAAAAAAAAAAAAAAAAAAAAAAAAAAAAAAAAAAAAAAAAATGTATTTTTTTTTTTTTTTTTTTTTTTTTTTTTTTTTTTTTTTTTTTTTTTTTTTGACGAGTTAGACTTGGAGCTTTCAAAATATTTTAGAAACTAAAATCTGAGTTGACGATCTAAGCCCATAACCCTACACACATTTTTTTTTTTTTTTTTTTTTTTTTTTTTTTTTTTTTTTTTTTTTTTTTTTTTTTTTTTTGACGAGTTAGACTTGGAGCTTTCAAAATATTTTAGAAACTAAAATCTGAGTTGACGATCTAAGCCCGTAACCCTACACACATTTTTTTTTTTTTTTTTTTTTTTTTTTTTTTTTTTTTTTTTTTTTTTTTTTTTTTTTTTTATAATATTATATATTATATTATATATAATATAATATATAATATAATATAATATATAAATTTCTCCATACCTCCCCCTTTAAACAGTTTTCCCAATCGAGAAAACAAAAAAAACCCAAAAACATCCCTAGACTCCACGGTTACTTAAAACCATCGTTCCTCAAACTATTCACTCGTCTCTACCTCCTTGATTACTCGAAAGCTTTTCCTCGGAACGAGGGGAGCAGACATGTCATGGAATAAAATGTGTACGTTTTATGGAATAGATTGTACGAGATTCCTCATCTGACAATTTGGGTCTACCCATTTTACCCATTTTGTAATTTCCTTCTTTATTATAACGATTTTATACATTTCGATTGCCTATTCAAATAAAAATTCTTCTAACAGTAAAGAATTTCGTTAAAAATGATTAAAAGACTAAAGTGACGACGTCAAGAGGTCCATTCTTGATCGAAAACAACAACCATTTTCCCAATGGTTAAAAAAAAAAAAAAAAAAAAAAAAAAAAAAAAAAAAAAAAAAAAAAAAAAAAAAAACCGGTTAGACTTGGAGCGCTTTTTTTTTTTTTTTTTTTTTTTTTTTTTTTTTTTTTTTTTTTTTTTTTTTTTTTTTTTTTTTTTTTTTTTTTCACCTCAATAAAACCTTGTATGACATCCAGTCACATTTGGACAAATTACACTTATATGACATATACATCGAATCAGTGCTTTAAAGGCTGGTGGAAAAGCAGATTCCTTTACGTAGACTGTATTACCGTCTGTATCTCTTGAATATACACAAGGTTCTTCTGAAATATAGTCTTGTATATAGTTCCAAGGAATGAGTGCATGACCGTTTCGACTTTTTGCCAAATATCTTTCGCCACTACTTTTTCGCATCAAGAGCGGTTGTTTATTTTCTCTCAAATAATACTCATTTCCCTTGGCGTCTTTGGGATAGCGTTGAGTCCCATCGACCATTAACGCCAATCTGATATTTTTATTTGTATGATCGATAATAAAAAGGGATCGATTGTCTCGAATCGGATAGTATTCGTTCCCTCTCGCATCTTTGGCATAATAATAATCTCCCGTACAATCCTGCGCAAAAATATTGTGTTCCCGATTCGGATAAATTTGGTTCCCTCTGCGATCACGAGCATAAATTTCTTTCCCGTCTCGATTCACGACAAAATTGGCTTCCCCCTTGGGATAGTATTCATCCCCATTCCTTCTCTTTGGGTACTTTTGCATAACTTACTTTAAATGGCCATTGATCAGTATCGCATCACTTTGCTGGAATTGGAGGATTGCCCTCTACAATTACAACCCAACGAGCTGCTCATCCTACTCAGAGCTTGGCGTAAACGGCATGTCTTTGGGCACACATGTTTGGAATGCCATCAAAAAATTCATTTCGAATCCAAGTCCTTTGCGCTCTGCTGCCAACAATTTTACTACAATGATCGACTCGCCTGTTACCGCGTCACGCCCATTG
>OZ007598.1:175524112-175526612 GCA_963931845.1 Maratus michaelseni | reverse complement strand
TAAGGCTGAAAGTGAAAATAGAGCTGTGCAAGATCTTAAACTTAGGTGTAACGACACATTTGAGAAACTGTGTTATACGCAAAGAGAATTGAAAGAGGCAAATGTTAAAATAAATACGTTAAAGACACAATTAAATGAGACACAGAGTAAATTTGAAAAATCAGAAACTGAAAAAAATGAATGTTTAGAGAAATTGAAAGATGTAGATGACAATTTAAATACGTTGAAGAAGAATTTATATGAAACACAGATTAATTACAAACAATTAGAAATTGAAAAAGATAACTGTTTAAAGGAATTGAAATTGGCAAAAGAAACGCTTAAACCGGAGTTAAATGAAGTTGAAGGTATGACCACTGAAGACAGTTTAGTATTGAAATTGGAAGAGGATAATAAAAATTTAAAACAACAAATTAAAGATAAGGAAAAAGAATGTAAAGAGCAGATTAAAAAATTGGAATTGGAACTCAAGGCTACTAGCAGTCAGTTACATGCTAAAAATGGTTTAATAGAATATCTAAAAATCCATTATAATAATCTTTTTGAGGGGGATAAAGGCCTTTTAAATACGGACCCAGTCAAATGGGAAGAGCCTATCAAACAAAACTTGGAAAAAGATTTTTATTTATTGAATATATTTAAAAGACAAATAGATCTATTTAAAAACGAAGCAGATATGATTAATGTGAAACCTGAGGAATTTGCGGAATATATTTTGGACTTGAAGAGAAAAAATCCAACAACCGATTTAGAAAAAATTGCTCAAGCTGCTAACTTGAAAGTGGATGATCAACTGGTCAAGAAAATATCAAAACGCATACAAGAATATGATGAAAATTATAAAATTGTTGTAAATTTTGAAAAATGTTATTCAATGGACCAAACCATTTCTACGGTAGAAACAGCTGAAAACTTTAAAAAATGGGTAAAAACGCTTCCATCTCTTTTATTAGATTTGCAAAATACAGTAAAAGAGTATAATCAAAATTTGGATTGCAAGAATCCTGATTGGTTGCGTCATGTTATATATTGGATAAGATCAGAAAACAGAGTTTATGAAAATTGCAAAGCAATTCAAGACGAGTTACTCAAACTTACACCCGATATTATTTTGCAATTAGAGTCAGGTTATATGGAGACCGAAACTGATCCATCTCATACAACGGTTGCTGCATGCCAATCACAAATACCACCTACCGTTAATAAATGTGAATGGAAGAATTTATTTGTTAAAAGGTACCATAATTTAATAAACTGTGCAAACACACTAATTGAAGAGGGAGACACGTTTGAAAATTTACCTGAAATAATGAAAAATATCAAAGATTTGGTTTTATCAAGGACTCCAAATATTATAGATAAGAAAGATTGGCTTTATCGGTATATTCAACAAAACATACCCGAGAAAATGGAAGAAACAAAATTTTCCTTAGAAAAAAATCGTCCTTCAGTTCTAACTGAATGTAAAAGACTTGCCCTTCGTTATAATTTTAGATTTAATCCTACTACCTTTTTCGATGACATCGTAAAGGTAGTTAACACGAATGCTAAACTAAAGAAACTTTTAAATAAACACCCCAAATTTCAATTAGAAGATTTATACATTGGAACCGGATTAATGGACTATTTTGATGTAAACTGTCTTAACGTACAAAGTATTTCTAATCGCATTCAAGCAGTGTTTGTAAAATGTACTAAGGAATTATTTCCGATTACAGAAATACCATCGTTTCCACATCCACCTACAAGTAATTTAACATTTAAAACGCATGCAAAAGTTCATTGTAGTAACCTAAAAGAGATTAGTTTTAAGGTTGTGAAGCAGGATTATTATCATCAGTTAAGTGAAATCGGTTTAAATGTAGACAGGCTTAAACCATCACTCGATGACCTAGTTGAAATTAAAGCGAATGAGAAATTCAATAAATCTTACCAACAATATCTTAATGCATCAGGTTTAGATTCAAGTACAAAGGAAGAAGACTTTTTGAATAATTTGGAAAAATTGAAAAAAAAACCAACAGTAAAAAGAATTGCAAGTACCACATCCGAAATATATGAAACAAATTTTGAAAAGAAAATGAAGCTCGAATCAGAATGGTCAGTCGTTGAACTGCAAAAGTTAGTTCATGCATTATACGCTGAATATTTTCTTTTAAGATCGAACGAACTAAACGGCAAGCTTCCCACACAAGAGGAAATATTAAATACATGTCAGAAAAAATTAGACGCTCTTCAAAAACTTCAGAGTAACCCAGATATTCGACCAAATGTGTTAATGAATATGTATACGGATTATATAAAACTTGATCTAACACTTTACATGGATAAACCGTCAACTTTTAATATAAATGTTGTACCTAATATGGAAAAATTATTGCATAGTTGTATGAGAGAAACTGCAAAAAAACTTGAAAAATTGTACACGAAAATGGATTGTACACCATTAACCGAAGCAGCTACAAATGATGAGTAAAAAAAAAAAAAAAAAAAAAAAAAA
>OZ007598.1:175506612-175521612 GCA_963931845.1 Maratus michaelseni | reverse complement strand
TTCAAATTTACAAGTCTAAGAAATATAAGATTTGGTGAAAGCTCCAACTCGTCAAAAAAAAAAAAAAAAAAAAAAAAAAAAAAAAAAAAAAAAAAAAAAAAAAAAAAAAAAAATGTAAAGATTTTTTTTTTTTTTTTTTTTTTTTTTTTTTTTTTTTTTTTTTTTTTTTTTTTTTTTTTTTTTTTTTTTGACGAGTTACACTTGGAGCTTTCAAAATATTTTAGAAACTAAAATCTGAGTTGACAGTCTAAGCCCATAACCCTACAAAAAAAAAAAAAAAAAAAAAAAAAAAAAAAAAAAAAAAAAAATTGTAAATGATTTTTTTTTTTTTTTTTTTTTTTTTTTTTTTTTTTTTTTTTTTTTTTTTTTTTTTTTTTTTTTGACTAATTTAAAAGTATTGGTAACTGGTAATTTGTATTTATATAATAATACAATATATAATATAATAATATAATATATAATATAATATAATATATAAATTTCTCCATACCTCCCCCTTTAAACAGTTTTCCCAATCGAGACACTTAACAAAAACATCCCCAAACTCCACGGTTACTTAAAACCATCCTTACTCAAACTATCAATTCTTCTCTCCCTCCTTGATTACTCGAAAGCTTTTCCTCGGAACGAGGGGAGCAGACATGTCACGGAATAAAATGTGTACGTTTTATGGAATAGATTGTACGAGATTCCTCATCTGACAATTTGGGTCTACCCATTTTACCCATTTTGTAATTTCCTTCTTTATTATAACGATTTTATACATTTCGATTGCCTATTCAAATAAAAATTCTTCTAACAGTAAAGAATTTCGTTAAAAATGATTAAAAGACTAAAGTGACGACGTCAAGAGGTCCATTCTTGATCGAAAACAACAACCATTTTCCCAATGGTTAAAAAAAAAAAAAAAAAAAAAAAAAAAAAAAAAAAAAAAAAAAAAAAAAAAAAAAAAAATGTAACTGATTTTTTTTTTTTTTTTTTTTTTTTTTTTTTTTTTTTTTTTTTTTTTTTTTTTTTTTTTTTTTGAGGTTATGCTGTCAACTCAGATTTTAGTTTCTAAAACATTTTGAAAGCTCCAAGTCTGGCTTGTCAAAGCCCTGCATGAAAAAAAAAAAAAAAAAAAAAAAAAAAAAAAAAAAGAAAAAAAAAAAAAAAAAAAAAAAAAAAAAAAAAAAAAAAAAAAAAAAAAAAAAAATCAGTTACAATTTTTTTTTTTTTTTTTTTTTTTTTTTTTTTTTTTTTTTTTTTTTTTTTTTTTTTTTTTTTTTTTTTTTTTAACCATTGGGAAAATGGTTGTTGTTTTCGATCAAGAATGGACCTCTTGACGTCGTCACTTTAGTCTTTTAATCATTTTTAACGAAATTCTTTACTGTTAGAAGAATTTTTATTTGAATAGGCAATCGAAATGTATAAAATCGTTATAATAAAGAAGGAAATTACAAAATGGGTAAAATGGGTAGACCCAAATTGTCAGATGAGGAATCTCGTACAATCTATTCCATAAAACGTACACATTTTATTCCGTGACATGTCTGCTCCCCTCGTTCCGAGGAAAAGCTTTCGAGTAATCAAGGAGGGAGAGAAGAATTGATAGTTTGAGTAAGGATGGTTTTAAGTAACCGTGGAGTTTGGGGATGTTTTTGTTAAGTGTCTCGATTGGGAAAACTGTTTAAAGGGGGAGGTATGGAGAAATTTATATATTATATTATATTATATATTATATTATTATATTATATATTGTATTATTATATAAATACAAATTACCAGTTACCAATACTTTTAAATTAGTCAAAAAAAAAAAAAAAAAAAAAAAAAAAAAAAAAAAAAAAAAAAAAAAAAAAAAAAAAAAAAAAATCATTTACAATTTTTTTTTTTTTTTTTTTTTTTTTTTTTTTTTTTTTTTTTTTTTTTTTTTTTTTTTTTTTTTTTGTAGGGTTATGGGCTTAGACTGTCAACTCAGATTTTAGTTTCTAAAATATTTTGAAAGCTCCAAGTGTAACTCGTCAAAAAAAAAAAAAAAAAAAAAAAAAAAAAAAAAAAAAAAAAAAAAAAAAAAAAAAAAAAAAAAATCTTTACATTTTTTTTTTTTTTTTTTTTTTTTTTTTTTTTTTTTTTTTTTTTTTTTTTTTTTGACGAGTTGGAGCTTTCACCAAATCTTATATTTCTTAGACTTGTAAATTTGAAAATATTTTTGCACTGAATTTGAACTAATAACCCTACATGAAAAAAATAAATAAATAAATAAATAAATAAATAAATAAATAAATAAATAAATAAATAAATAAATAAATAAATATTTCTTAGGTTTGTAACTTTGAAAATGTTTTTGCACTGAATTTGAACTAATAACCCTACATGAAAAAAATAAATAAATAAATAAATAAATAAATAAATAAATAAATATTTCTTAGAATTGTAACTTTGAAAATGTTTTTGCACTGAATTTGAACTAATAACCCTACAAGAAAAAATAACATGGATACATTAAATAATTCTGATATGGAATATCTTTTCTATGAGCTTTCTGTCCACGGATATGACACTGAATACCAGAGCACGGTATATTCTATGTTTGAAAAAAAAAAAAAAAAAAAAAAAAAAAAAAAAAAAAAAAAAAAAAAAAAAAAAAAAAAAAAACTTGTTCGTCTTTCATAAAAACATTCATTCGATTCCATTCTTTAGTTCGAAAAAACATTGCTTTGGAATGGTTATATTTTCCCAAGACTGTTTGTATACTCGTAAACCATAATGGCACCCTCAAAACTGGCAAAATGTAAGTAACAGGTTCACATTTATAATTGTTTTCATCTTTATCACTTTTATGAATGATTCTACTTTGGCACACAGCGGTCAGTAAAATCTTTGGAAATCGATTTTCCTGGACATTTTCTTTCCATTCGAAGGGACAAATGTTTCTTTCTGTGAAAAAAATTAGCTCAGAAAGAAACATTTGTCCCTTCGAATGGAAAGAAAATGTCCAAGAAAATCGATTTCCAAAGATTTTACTGACCGCTGTGTGCCAAAGTAAAATCATTCATAAAAGTGATAAAGATGAAAACAATTATAAATGTGAACCTGTTACTTACATTTTGCCAGTTTTGAGGGTGCCATTATGGTTTACGAGTATACAAACAGTCTTGGGAAAATATAACCATTCCAAAGCAATGTTTTTTCGAACTAAAGAATGGAATCGAATGAATGTTTTTATAAAAAAAAAAAAAAAAAAAAAAAAAAAAAAAAAAAAAAAAAAAAAAAAATCAGTTACAATTTTTTTTTTTTTTTTTTTTTTTTTTTTTTTTTTTTTTTTTTTTTTTTTTTTTTTGAAAAACATTTTCCCAATGGTTGTTGTAATTTCTCAAATTACAATTTTTTTTTTTTTTTTTTTTTTTTTTTTTTTTTTTTTTTTTTTTTTTTTTTTTTTTTTTTTTTTTTTTTTTTTTTTTTTCAAATATAATCCCCATTCCAAACCATTTGCTCCTACTATGGCTCCCTTCATTATCTGCATTGATGGCATTATTGGCGCGGGTAAATCGTCTTTACTGCAAAGACTCGCATCCGATTACCCGTGTTTTCCAGAACCTCTTTCGGAATGGAATTTACTGTCCTCCCTCTACGAAAATCCTAAACTTTACGCATTACCTTTCCAACTCCAAGTTTTAATTTCACAATTTAAACAACGGCAAGGCTTCCCCGATACAGTGGTGCTCGTCGAACGATGCCCTTGGACCTCCCGTCACGTTTTTGCCCCTCTCCTACTCAATCCGCAAGAATTTGACATTTATGACTCGGTCTATCAGCGGTTAGCCTACCCCGTCCATCATTTCATTTATTTGGCTATGGATCCCTCCACCGCTTTCCAACGCATCCAGTCCCGATCGCGTGTCGACCGGCGCATTCGTCTCGATTACTTGCAACAGATTCATGAACGCTACGCTTCCGAGTTAATCTCCAATGTCACGGTGGTCGATGCTCATCTACCGCTCGATATTATCGAATCCCATTGCCGAAACCTTTTAACTAAAAAAATTGCTTCATTTTTTCAAACTGCTTATAAAAAGTCGTTTCGGCAAAGGTCCCCACCGTCTTCAAGTGATCCGGGTTATGCGTAATGATATACATCATGTACGCCGTCAAGCCTAGCGTCAAGAGAATGAGCAGTACAAAAATCCAACGACCCGTCGTCATGCCAATCGTCAAAAGGACGCCATTCACATAAGAGGCCGCGTAAAATAAAATCCCATGCGCCAACGAACGCTCGCTCATGATTTCCTTTCTTTTTTCATAGATGCACCTTTTTAAAGTCATCGACAAAAATCTGGGACTGATACCGAGGAAACGTCAACTCTTTCTGCGTAAAATTTTTCAATCGAATTAAAAAGCCACTCCCCTTTAGACTCTCGTGGGGAATGCGTTCATTTTGCTCATTGTACTCGAAAGCGATATGAGGGGGATGCGTCACCCTATAACGCAATTCCAGAAACACGGGTCGCGTCACTTGCAACGTCATTCGCACGCTTTCGTCGACCACGTAACCGTCCTGCGGTAACTTTTCAAATTTCCCAGCACTCGTCAATTTAAATTGATCCGTACCATCCCAATCGATCGGAAGGATCCGTCTCACTTCCCTCTCCCTAAAGGAGGTCGGTGGATGGGTCTCGGAAAAGACGATGCGATTGGACGCGGGCGTATCGCAAGCATACTGCTCCCCTACCGGAATAATGCGCTCGGTATGCGTGGAGGGACAAAAGAGGAAAGGTTGCGTCTCGTCGCACGTGGCGTAGACGGTCGTATCAAATATAAAATTACCCGTTTTTAACTTTTGGCCGGGGACACAAAATTCATGGGGATCCAATTCGTCTGGAATGGCCCTCTGCTCCCAGAAACGGTAGTTAAAATCCACCGGTTCTTTTTTCAAGAGTCGAGTCGCCTCCTCCAATCGACAGCGGGCTCCGTCAGGGTTGCGAGGCAAGAATACGGCTAGATCGGGAATCATGGCCAAAAAGTCGTAAGGCACGCACTCGGGATGCGCGCAAATATCGTAGAGAGAGAGGTGCACCGATTCGGGTTCCTGACAGGTCATTTTATCCCGTTTACCATAATTCCAGGCCTGAATCCACGATTCGATATTTAACGGCTCGAATCGAAATAAGGGTATCCCTTGGTAATGAAATGCGTTTTCAGGAATGGCTTTGCACGCCGATCCCTCAAAAAATTCATTAGGAGGGCACGTAATGGTGGTCATTTTATCACAATCAAAATATTGATCGGGCTTGCCGTAGATGGGTAATTTTGGAATGAGGCCGGGCTCACACGCAGATTCCGTTTTAAAACGTTTATTAATCCGCATATTGCTTGGAATCGGAATGCGTCGTTTTTGACCCTTCCCTTCACATAGGAAGCCGACAGTGCTATCGTATAAATTGGCCAGTTGCCAGTTGCGCAGATGCTTGGTAAATTCATGAATGGGTACGACGGTCCCCAAATCGGAGGATAAGACGTTCTCGCAAAAGCTCGGCACGCTGCAGGCCTGTCCATCAAAGACCATGGGTAAATGCGTTAAATTATCCCCTTTCGATAGCATAGAATCCCAAATTTGAGGACACGTGACCGTTTCCTGAATCCTGTCGGCATGGCACGTCCTATAGCCGGGACTGAACGTAAAATCGCCGACCGTGCGATCAGGCAACGCCAATTTCGTCCCATCCGGTTTTCCCTCGCAATCTATCGGTTCGCATTCGTCTACATTGAAAAATTTCCAACCCGGCGAGCATCGCGTATAAACGGGTTTTGAATTGAGGCATTGCACTCGCGTCATCCCATCGTCGAGTACAAAGGGTTCGAGAGAACCATGAGATTTACAAAAATGGGCAATCTCGTCCCTCGGAACGCATTGATTGTGATAGAAAAATGTATCTTTTCCGCAATGACGCGGAAAGGCTCTTCCATGTTGACATTCGAAATAGTAAAACGAACTAGTCAAATCGGGAATCAACGTTCCGTCCGGTTTCTCTGTGCAGGAACTGACGGGTATACATTTACTCTTTTGAAACACACTCCCCGAAGGACAAATGTGAACACTGTGAATCTTTCGGTTGAGGCATTTAAAGTAGAAAACACTGCCTTGCTGCACCGTGTAGGGACTGTTTTCATGAAACTGGAGTGGGTCATGCAATTCTGGATACTTTTTCAAATACTCGTAGAGTGGTTGACCCGTCGCAGGAATATAATGGCCATTGGATACATAGAAACAGTCATCCTTTTGAATCACGTCCCCCGAAGAACGAACCATGTAAACCTTTTCATCGGGGAAATGATGCTCCCATAAAATGACGTTATTCTCTGTAAATTGAAATTTGTTTATTTTATTGTCTGGTTTGATGAATCGAGCTTGATGGGGTTTAGCTGGCAAGGGAGCAGGCGTAGTCGGTTTTGGCTTGGGATGGTCACTGTAGCTGTAAAAATACCAAAAATAGAGTAAGAGTAAGGTTAAGCTTAGTATAGGAAACATCTTGTTATTCAGAAGATGGAGTCTATTGTATTTACCAAAGAGCAATGTCAACGATGGCGAGAAAGATTATCTCGGAAAGTAATTTGCTGCAAAGCACCCGATTACATTACGTATTTGAAGCAAGATCGAGCCATAGACGAAATGCCCAACTTGTATAAGCAATGTAAAAATTGTTCAAGAGTGATTCGCGTAAAGTCGCATTAAGAAATTGATTATTTTAGTTTAGGTTATTTTTCAATTTCGGTTAAAACTCTAACCCGTGGAAAAAAAAAAAAAAAAAAAAAAAAAAAAAAAAAAAAAAAAAAAAAAAAAAAAAAAAAAAAAAAAAAAAATGTAACTGAAATTTTTTTTTTTTTTTTTTTTTTTTTTTTTTTTTTTTTTTTTTTTTTTTTTTTTTTTTTTTTTTTTTTTTTTGACAAGCCAGACTTGGGGCTTTCAAAATATTTTAGAAACTAAAATCTGAGTTGAGTCTAAGCTCATAACCCTAAAAAAAAAAAAAAAAAAAAAAAAAAAAAAAAAAAAAAAAAAAAAAAAAAAAAAAAAAAAAAAAAAAAAAATCAGTTACAATTTTTTTTTTTTTTTTTTTTTTTTTTTTTTTTTTTTTTTTTTTTTTTTTTTTTTTTTTTTTATATATATATATATATATATATATATATATATATATATATATATATATATGTTTGTCTTCTTCGACCTCATGAGCTTCATTGTAAAAAATGGCTAGCTTACCCAATTTCCCTTGTTTTTTTTGCAGTTCATTAGTTTGTAATCATGATTATCCATTGAAGTTGGATTACATTTTTCGAGATATATTGGCAGAATCAGTTATTCTTGCAAATGGCGGTGTGTGTAAATCCTCACTCCGGTATCAGCCCACAGATATTTCGAAATTTAATGACAAAGAATCTGTGATGTACGTTACGCTTTTAAGAATACTGGGACGTTTTTATCAAAGACATCCCAACAAATTAAATGTTAATATTGATGAAGTAAACGATTGGAAGGATATTTGTTCGGTTTTAAGACGAATGCTCCAAGAAATTATTAAAGACACGTTCCAACTAGGTGAATTTAATGTGCTTCGTAATGAGTTGTCTTTGGCAGGAATATTACCAATGCCTTACCAAGTTGTTGTTTTAGAGTGCCTCATTATTGCAGGAAAATTTACAGCACTGTGTATGGAGAAATTTCAAAACCTCGAACCAGAAATTTTCAATAACGTGTCAAGTATGTTACTCGGATTTTTTGATGAAACTAATATCACATCTTGGATTCTTCATACGAGTAGGGTAATGGACCCATTTGGATCAGTAGGATATGTAAACCAGCAAGAGGTTACTGAAACCATGGATCATCTCTGTCATGAATTTACACATAAAACCTAAAAAAAAAAAAAAAAAAAAAAAAAAAAAAAAAAAAAAAAAAAAAAAAAAAAAAAAAAAAATTTTTTTTTTTTTTTTTTTTTTTTTTTTTTTTTTTTTTTTTTTTTTTTTTTTTTTTTTTTTTTTTTTTTTTTACAAACTGAAATCTTAGTTAAGAATCTAAACTTATAACCTCATAAACCCTCACCCCAGCCTGTTTTTAATCAGGATAAAAAACTCTTCACCCTGCCAAGTTTGCGTTTCAATTTTCTTTTTTCACTTCGGCGAGCTCCCTCCCAAGTACCTTCAGTGACCCGTTTCAACCTAATGTTTTTCCCATCGTTCAGTTGATGTATTTCGTCATAGAGTGTATTTAATTGATTGTAAAGGGATTTGACCTCGCGCTTCGACTTCTTGAACCTTTCTTTCCAGTGAACCACTTCCTTTTCAAGCAGCGCGTATTTGCGTCGACACGTCTCTTTGAGTCGGGCATTTTCGGATTCGAGTTCCCTGATACTATCAGTTAGGGATTTAAGTACTTTTAAAAGTTTCAAGCGGTAGGTACGTGGAGTCCAGTGATTACCCCCCTGGATGTTTTTGAAATTGTTAGCCATTTTAAAGGCTTGCTTTTTTAAGAGTCACACTGTACGCAGATTTTTTTAATCCATTGGGAAATGGTTGTTTTCGATCAAGAATGTACCCCCTTGACGCGACCACTATTTTTTAATGCAATTTTTTTTTTAACCATTGTGAAAATGGTTGTTGTTTTCGATCAAGAATGCACCTAATGATGTGCGCACTTTATTTTTTTATATATTTTTAAAGAAATTCTTTAATTTTAAAAGAATTTTTATTTGAATAGGCAATCGAAATGCCTAAAATCGTTACAAAACAGTAAAAGTTAGAAGATGGGTAAAATGGGTAGACATAAATTCTCAGATATGGAATCTCGTATAATCTATTCCATAAAACGTACAGATTTTATTCCGTGACATGTCTGCTCCCCTCGGAACGAGGAAAAGCTTTCGAGTAATCAAGGAGGGAGAGAAGAATTGATAGTTTGAGTAAGGATGGTTTTAAGTAACCGTGGAGTTTGGGGATGTTTTTGTTAAGTGTCTCGATTGGGAAAACTGTTTAAAGGGGGAGGTATGGAGAAATTTATATATTATATTATATTATATTATATTATATTATATTATATTATATTATATTATATTATATTATATTATATTATATTATATTATATATTGTATTATTATATAAATACAAATTACCAATTACCAATACTTTTTTTTTTTTTTTTTTTTTTTTTTTTTTTTTTTTTTTTTTTTTTTTTTTTTTTTTTTTTTTGTAGGGTTATAAGCTTAGACTCAACTCAGATTTTAGTTTCTAAAATATTTTGAAAGCTCCAAGTCTGGCTCGTCAAAAAAAAAAAAAAAAAAAAAAAAAAAAAAAAAAAAAAAAAAAAAAAAAAAAAAAAAAAAAAAAAAACTGAGGGTTATGGGCTTAGACTGTCAACTCAGATTTTAGTTTCTAAAATATTTTGAAAGCTCCAAGTCTGGCTCGTCAAAAAAAAAAAAAAAAAAAAAAAAAAAAAAAAAAAAAAAAAAAAAAAAAAAAAAAAAAAAAAAAAAAAAAAAAAAACTTCTTTATAATTTTTTTTTTTTTTTTTTTTTTTTTTTTTTTTTTTTTTTTTTTTTTGTAGGGTTATGGGCTTAGACTGTCAACTCAGATTTCAGTTTCTAAAATATTTTGAAAGCTCCAAGTCTGGCTTGTCAAAAAAAAAAAAAAAAAAAAAAAAAAAAAAAAAAAAAAAAAAAAAAAAAAAAAAAAAAAAAAATTTTTTTTTTTGTAGGGTTATGGGCTTAGACTGTCAACTCAGATTTTAGTTTTGAATAGTTTTTGGATTTTTTAGTTTTTGGAGAAATTTATATATTATATTATATTATATTATATTATATTATATTATATTATATTATATTATATATTGTATTATTATATAAATACAAATTACCAATTACCAATACTTTTTTTTTTTTTTTTTTTTTTTTTTTTTTTTTTTTTTTTTTTTTTTTTTTTTTTTTTTTTTGTAGGGTTATAAGCTTAGACTCAACTCAGATTTTAGTTTCTAAAATATTTTGAAAGCTCCAAGTCTGGCTCGTCAAAAAAAAAAAAAAAAAAAAAAAAAAAAAAAAAAAAAAAAAAAAAAAAAAACTGAGGGTTATGGGCTTAGACTGTCAACTCAGATTTTAGTTTCTAAAATATTTTGAAAGCTCCAAGTCTGGCTCGTCAAAAAAAAAAAAAAAAAAAAAAAAAAAAAAAAAAAAAAAAAAAAAAAAAAAAAAAAAAAAAAAAAAAAAAAACTTCTTTATAATTTTTTTTTTTTTTTTTTTTTTTTTTTTTTTTTTTTTTTTTTTTTTTTTGTAGGGTTATGGGCTTAGACTGTCAACTCAGATTTCAGTTTCTAAAATATTTTGAAAGCTCCAAGTCTGGCTTGTCAAAAAAAAAAAAAAAAAAAAAAAAAAAAAAAAAAAAAAAAAAAAAAAAAAAAAAAAAAAAAAAAAAAAAAATTTTTTTTTTTTTTTTTTTTTTTTTTTTTTTTTTTTTTTTTTTTTTTTTTTTTTTTTTTTTGTAGGGTTATGGGCTTAGACTGTCAACTCAGATTTTAGTTTCTAAAATATTTTGAAAACTCAAAAAAAATTTTTTTTTTTTTTTTTTTTTTTTTTTTTTTTTTTTTTTTTTTTTTTTTTTTTTTTTTTTTTTTTTTTTTTTTTTTTTTTTGTAGGGTTATGGGCTTAGACTGTCAACTCAGATTTTAGTTTCTAAAATATTTTGAAAACTCCAAGTCTAACTCGTCAAAAAAAAAAAAAAAAAAAAAAAAAAAAAAAAAAAAAAAAAAAAAAAAACTGAGGGTTATGGGCTTAGACTGTCAATTCAGATTTTAGTTTCTAAAATATTTTGAAAGCTCCAAGTCTGGCTTGTCAAAAAAAAAAAAAAAAAAAAAAAAAAAAAAAAAAAAAAAAAAAAAAAAAAAAAAAAATTGTAATTTTTTTTTTTTTTTTTTTTTTTTTTTTTTTTTTTTTTTTTTTTTTTTTTTTTTTTTTTTTTTGTAGGGTTATGGGCTTAGACTGTCAACTCAGATTTCAGTTTCTAAAATATTTTGAAAGCTCCAAGTCTGGCTTGTCAAAAAAAAAAAAAAAAAAAAAAAAAAAAAAAAAAAAAAAAAAAAAAAAAAAAAAAACTGAGGGTTATGGGCTTAGACTGTCAACTCAGATTTTAGTTTCTAAAATATTTTGAAAGCTCCAAGTCTGGCTTGTCAAAAAAAAAAAAAAAAAAAAAAAAAAAAAAAAAAAAAAAAAAAAAAAAAAAAACAGTTACGTTTTTTTTTTTTTTTTTTTTTTTTTTTTTTTTTTTTTTTTTTTTTTTTTTTTTTTTTCACGCAGGGAATCACGCAGAAATTGCGTATAAATCTGCCCGTCAGACCTCCATCCCCTTACCTATCCATTTCGTGGTCATGGATCCGATTGATCAACTCCTCGCCGAAGCCATTTGTCACGAAGTCAAGTTGAATAAAAACCAGTTTTTAACTCAGGAAACCATCATTCAACGTTTATATAGGAAAATGGCTCAAAAAACGCACGTATCCCCTTCTCACAACGAAAAGACGGCTCTTTTTGAAACGTGGCACTCTGAAATCTTGGATGCCTATCTCGAATTACGATCCTCCCTCTCGCACGATGAAAAAATTGCCGTCGAACGCGTCCTGTCTAAAGACACTCCCAACACGACCGAGTTGACCAAGTTTGCCTGCTGCTGGTACAAATACAATTCTACGACCGCTTGCAAATGGTTCGCCGTCGATGGTATTTTGGGAAACCATCCGAAGCTATATGTTCAAGATGCCTTTTCACCGCATTTCGCCAAACACAATCAGGCGGTGCGAGCCTTGTACGCGTATCATTCAAAACCCGAAGACATTAAAAATATTATCGAAAAAGCATTTCTTCTCAACGAAGATGAACCCTGTCCCCCGGATTTGGATACCGAGTTTGAAATGTACATTTCCATGTACGCAGAAATGGTGGGAGAAGAGGAAATGAAATTGGTGGCGGCGGAACGCAAGACAAAATTGCAGCAGCAGCAGCCCAATAAACGTAAAAAACTCTCTGCTTAAACAGATGCGCGATGGCTCACGCGGTCCCACCCAACACTTTAAGTAAATGAGCGTCGACTGGACCGGTTCTTGGAATATCTTTCAAGAGGCTTTGACGCAGTTTTTCTGGAATCGATAAAGACCATTCTGAACAGGGCAACAAGATGTCGTAAAGGGTCAATAAACGTAGATATGCTTCGTGCGTAGTGTTGACAGCGGATAGATCAATCCGGGAAGGTTGCTCTAGGAAAGGAGTGGGGTGGCACGTGGGCGGTACCACAACCGTGTGATCAGCTATGGGTTCTTGAGGAACGGGGATTGACTTTTCGAAAGGACGGTGACAGTTGATAATTTGAGTAAATAATGGATCATAGCAGAGACGTAAATGACTTGTAAAAACAAAACTCCATAAATGTGAAGGAATCACTTTATCAAAAACGGGTTCAATGACAATGTATAACAGACGCTTATTGCAATACCAAAATATAGGCTCGTCATCGGAAGCCGATGTCAATTCGGGAATGCCATTTAAATAAAATTGAATGAGATTTGGATAACGGCCAAAAGATCCGTAAAAAATGGTTGACCGTTGAGCAGCTAAGGCTTTTTGAAAATGATCCATAACTTGATTTAAAAAAAAAAAAAAAAAAAAAAAAAAAAAAAAAAAAAAAAAAAAAAAAAAAAAAAAAAAAATTTTTTTTTTTTTTTTTTTTTTTTTTTTTTTTTTTTTTTTTTTTTTTTTTTTTTTTTTTTTTTTTTTTTTTTTTCAACGACCTCCTAGTTTTATATATTTGAAATTTTAGGAGATTGTTAGACGAGAATTTTACCTATCCGCTGTTTAACCAACATGTATTTTCGCTTATCAATTTTTCCTGGTAGATCCGATCTTCTAGCAGTCGTAGCATCTGATGGTAATGTTTATTGGAAAGGTTATGATATAGGACGATTCTTGGGATACTGTAATGCATACCAGTTTGCAAATAAATATGCAAAAGATTTAAAATCTTTGATACCATTTGAACATAAAAAAGTGCGCTTTTTTACTTTTGAAGAAATGTTGGACGTAATGAAAAGAGTGAGATATTCATTGAAAGATATCGATAAATTTGTGACCCTCTACTCAAATGGTATGGTAGAAGACGTTTCCTTAACTAATCGATTAAATTCAAAAACATGTCCACGATTGATTGTTACTAAGGATAAAGGTTCTATTCGTTTACAAGACTGGATTAAAAAATATGTGGATTCAAGTATAGAATACTTTAACGAATTAAAAATGTTGATTGAATCTTCAAAAGCAACAAATTTAAAAATTAAGAATGAGTCTAACACAAATGAGGAGCCCCAATCTTTAACAGCAGAATCTGAAACTGTAAATGGTATGAACTTTCCGCCTGTAATTCATATGGAGGAGGAACTCGGTGCTCAAGAAGCAAATGAAGCAGCTTTAAATAATAATGAAATTATTACTGATGGGGTTTTTCAAATAGCATTTGATGGAATGCAAGTACCAGAAGAAATATTATTGAATATTAATGGTCAAGTTTATGCCTATGTGAAAGCGTTTACACATTTGAAAGAAAGTCGATAAAAGCTTGAACTCTGATTTCCGTTTTGAGCGGGAGGAATTTAAGAGGGTGGTGAAAATGCAACAACCATTGGGAAAATGTTTTTCACAAACAAACAAAAAAAAAAAAAAAAAAAAAAAAAAAAAAAAAAAAAAAAAAAAAAAAAAAAAAAAAAAAATTTTTTTTTTTTTTTTTTTTTTTTTTTTTTTTTTTTTTTTTTTTTTTTTTTTTTTTTTTTTTTTTTTTTCCTCAACCACCTTCTTAAATTCCTCCCGTTCACATGAGCTTCTTTGTACTCGATTCCATGCTTTGCTGTCACCTCTTCTCGGGTCGCCGACGAGACTATCCTCGCACTGTCGCCGGGGACCAAGTCTACCTGACGCAAAAGGACGGGTCCGAACGCTACCTGTACGACGCAGCAGGGAACCCCCTTTTCGCCAAAGACAGGTGCGCCCGGAGGCGGTATGCCCGAGACTCTTTGGGAAATGAACTGTATCCGAAATGGAAACGAGGCGTTTATTTCATGTTTCATCCACAGTTACATTACCCACTCTATGCACGAGACTGTTTAGGCAATGAATACTATCCCACCTTCAAAGGATGCGAGCGCATGGCCGTGCTGAGCGACGGAGAGATGCTCGCGGCTCGCTACGCGTCTGGCCGACAACGCTACGCCCTGGACCGCCACGGAAACGAATACTTTCCCATCTGCAAAATCAAAAAGAAACCCTACTACCTACTGGACGAGCGAGGAGTCGCTTATAGACCAGTCACCGTCAATCAGTACGAAATGTATTTGGATTCCAAAGAGGTGGATGAAGAGGCGGGAACTCTATACGAAAAGAAGGATGCTTTGGGTTCCACAGTGTATACAGAGGACCATAAAATGAAAAGGGATTCGGTTTGGACGCATGTGAAGGAAGGTTGCGTGTTGGCAATCTGCGGCTTATATTTAGCATTAGAATTTACATGTCAATTTTGTATGTGAAAAATGCATTTATTTATTCATTTAGGGTTACTAGTTTAATAAAAAGCTCCAAGCCCAACTTGTCAAAAAAAAAAAAAAAAAAAAAAAAAAAAAAAAAAAAAAAAAAAAAAAAAAAAAAAAAAAAATTTTTTTTTTTTTTTTTTTTTTTTTTTTTTTTTTTTTTTTTTTTTTTTTTTTTGACAAGTTGGGCTTGGAGCTTTCACCAAATCTTACATTTCTTAGACTTGTAAATTTGAAAATATTTTTGCACTGAATTTGAACTAATAACCCTACATGAAAAAATAAATAAATAAATAAATAAATAAATAAATAAATAAATACATTTTTCACACACAAAATTGACATGTAAAATCTTTGGAAATCGATTTTCTTGGACATTTTCTTTCCATTCGAAGGGACAAATGTTTCTTTCTGAGCTAGTT
>OZ007598.1:175496612-175504112 GCA_963931845.1 Maratus michaelseni | reverse complement strand
TTTTTTTTTTTTTTTTTTTTTTTTTTTTTTTTTTTTTTTTTTTTTTTTTTTTTTTTTTTTTTTTTTTTTTTGACAAGCCAGACTTGGAGCTTTCAAAATATTTTAGAAACTGAAATCTGAGTTGACAATTTTTTTTTTTTTTTTTTTTTTTTTTTTTTTTTTTTTTTTTTTTTTTTTTTTGACAAGCCAGACTTGGAGCTTTCAAAATATTTTAGAAACTGAAATCTGAGTTGACAAATGGTATTCAGTGTCATATCCGTGGACAGAAAGCTGAGAGAAAAAAAAAAAAAAAAAAAAAAAAATTACATTTTTTTTTTTTTTTTTTTTTTTTTTTTTTTTTTTTTTTTTTTTTTTTTTTTTTTTTTTTTTTTTTTTTTTTTTTTTTTTTTTTTTTAGTATTTGGTCCAATGCCCTTCCGCCTCAATCACCTTGGCTATTCTTCGAGGCATCGAATGAATCAAATTTTGAAAATACTCCTCCGGCAACGCCTCAAACGCCTCATAGACATTTTCCCAGAGCTGCGTTCGGTTTTCGGGATTGTTTCGTACTCTCCGCACCAATTCCCCCCACACATTTTCCACCGGATTCATGTCGGGGCCTTTCGGGGGCCAATCTTCCATCAGCGTAATATTATGCGAGAGGCACCACTGCCTCGAGAGGTGACTGTTGTGAATGGACGAATTATCGTGCATATACGTTAAATTCTTTTCGTGGACCTGGGTTTCAATCAACGGTAATATCACGGACGTATAATACTCGGAATTTAAATTTTTTTGTTCGACGCGGTGCATGCGTCGAAATTCTTTGCCAAACGCCATCCAGACGCAAATGGTAAATCGGCCCGCCACATTTTCCGATTCGGCTATATACTGCTGCTCGAATCGATGACTGGCACTGGGACGGTAGAGGCGCAGCGGACCGCCCGAAGAAGCGCGGAATATTTTTTCGTCCGAAAAGATGACGCCTTCCCAATCCTTGACCGACCAGCCCATATGATCGCGGGCAAACTGTAATCGTTTTTCCACATGGATCGGTTTGAGTGCCGGTTTGCGAGCTGGAATTCGGCACCGCATGCCACGCTCTTTCAAGCGTTTCCGGACCGTGTCGACGCTGATGCCCGGTACGACTTCATCCCGGAGATGGACGGCCGACCAAAAGGGATTCTGCTGCGAGAGTTGAAAAAGGGTCGTATCGTGAGCCCCCGTCGTCACGCGAGGTCGACCCCTTTTCGGTGGAAACGCGTCTTCCCGATCCTCTTTGGCCAACCAGTAATGCACGGTGGAAGGGGGAATCTCTAATCGCATGCCAATTTGCCGCTCGGAGAGCTGTTCCTCTCTGTGCAAGCGTACAATTTCGTGGCGATAGTCCATCGCGCCTCTTGATCCTCGGCTCAGGAATCAAGTAGCATGGACTCTCCTCGCATGGCTCACTGCGCCAAATGCAAAACCTCGACTCTGACCGAAAATGTAAAGTATCGCGTCTCTAAGAACGAGCGACCCATGATGATGGGTCAGTGCGTCACGTGCGGGACGCGAAAAAGTACCTTTCTCAAAGCGGAAAACAAGACGGATGATGGACTTTATGAACCTGATTCAAAATAAAATTTGTCATTTGAACGCCCTCACCTTATTACCGGGCCCCGTTCTGCACTGTCAGCACTGTCAAAGGGACGTCCTTGGCAATATTTACGAATACATTAATCGACCCGATCACGGCACCTATTTTCATTCGAGCGCGTTGGCGCAAGCCTACGCCGCGTGGACGGGCGACGAGCACGTGCCCATGAGTTTTCCCATCACCGATATTGAAGGCATTCACGATACCGTCAATGTCGGTCAGCCGCTGAGCCGCGTTCGCAAAAGCATTCGGTTACTGCGAGCCCTCAATGCCCCCTTCACCACTCAACCCGTCTCGACAGAGACGCTCGACGAGTCTTTTCTCACCGAGTTTCTCAACATTATTTATGAACATCCCAATACCGACTCGAGTCACGAACGCATGGCTCTGGACGCGTTGATTAAAAGCATGCATAAAATGTTAACCCTGACGTCCAATCCTTTTGAAACCTACTTTCACGTGCTGGTGCCCTTTGTCCAGAAATGCGTGGACACGTTTCAACCTCTGCCCGCGACCCCCGAAGACCCGAATCATGCCAAGGAACTCTACCTGCAATTGCGTCGATCGTTTGTGATTCGAAAAACCTTTGGCCAATTTGCCATTCCTTTCGACGTCTTGCACGTCATTGTCTGCTGCTACGCGTGCTCCAACTCGATGGATATCGTGGGCAACTGGGCACTCGATTTCTTGGCCCGCATCGCGCGAGGCGAGTTTTTTTGGGGGCGCTATCCCGATTGCCCGTTTCTGAAAACCATGCAGAGACTCGTGAGTAAAGAGTATAGTTACCGGAAGAGGACCGATCACTATAATGCGGTCGTGCGACCCATCCGTTCCGGGGAGTCGATTCACTGCTATTCCACTCTCTGGGCGCCTTTGCACGAGATGCAAGTCCATTTGCGCAAACGGTTCTCGCTCCCCGACCTACCCGACGCGGTGCTGGACGTGGCGTTTTCCCACGCCTTTCCTGCCGTCCTCTTTCAAGACGTGGCCGATCAGTTGGGATTCACGATGGGTTACAATCATTTGATTATGACCGTAAACCGCCGCAACGGCCAGTTGCCGAAAGGCGCCTTCAAACAGGCGAAGCGGGTGCACGCCGTCGTGAAACGTTTTGTCGAACGCGTGCAGCAATTTGAAGGGGGCCAGCCCATCCTCTGGACACTGGACACGGTCAAACTGTTTTTTGCGAGTGATCCCCATTTCGAAGACGAAATGATGCAGGTGATTCGAATGCTGGTGGCGGACGACGACGAGGAGGAGGAGGAGGAATAAAGATGGAAACCTACACCCAAAAAATGTTGCAGGAGAAAATTTTAAATCTGCTGCATACCAGCATCCAGGCCTACAACATTCAAGAAAACGATGCTGTGAGCATCAAAACACTCAAACTCTTTTTGATTGGGCACGTGCTCGAAACCCTCGGCATCAGTTGGTCTCAGCTCCATCAGCTGTACAAGAACCATACCCCCATTCATCCCGAATTGGCTAAACGGTTGATGCAGGTCGACGATGAAGATATTACCAATACGCTCGCTCAGTGCTTTGTCAAGAATGAGAAACTGATTCGGTTACTCAAACCTTTGACTCAGCACGGCGTCAACATGAATGCCTTGCTGGCCGTCGACGGGTTGGGAGGCAACATTACCAACGGTCCCAATTTTGAACAGAAATACTATGTCGGCAATCTCAAATACGGCAACATGCTCGACCCTAAAACCATCTTTGACAATGATCCCGAATACAAGCGCCTGCACGTCCAGACGGTGCGGGAACTCTATAGTGCCCTCAAAGACGTACCCGCCCCCGAGAAACAAATGTACGAAATTGTCCGAAAGTGTATCGAAGAAATGGCCCGAGTCACGTTACCGGAAGTGGACATTATGGAAGAGGAGGTGATGGACAAGAAAGTGCAAGCCGAATGCGGCAGGTTGTATATGGAAAGCATGGGTAAAGAAAATATTGTCAGTCTAGCTAAAAGTTTGAAACGATTCCGAGGGGAAAAGAGAACGGTGACTGACAGAGAAACGGAATCTGCCAGTCCCAACGAAAAATAGTGGGCTGGATGGGCTCAAGGCAAATGTCGATAAATGACTAAAAAAAAAAAAAAAAAAAAAAAAAAAAAAAAAAAAAAAAAAAAAAAAAAAAAAAAAAAGTAACTATTTTTTTTTTTTTTTTTTTTTTTTTTTTTTTTTTTTTTTTTTTTTTTTTTTTTTTTTTTTTTTTTTTTTTTTTTGACGAGTTAGACTTTGAGCTTTCAAAATATTTTAGAAACTAAAATCTGAGTTGACACTCTAAAAAAAAAAAAAAAAAAAAAAAAAAAAAAAAAAAAAAAAAAAAAAAAAAAAAAAAAAAAAAAAAAAAAAAAAATGTAACATTATAAATATGATTCATTTACACAAACATCTTCATATTTTACTTACTGTGGTCACTTGTAACCAAACTCAAATCTAACATTGAAATCATGGATAATATCTTGATTTCATTATCAAATTGTGTTATTTTGATAATTTCCATGTTTATGATTACAATAATTACAAACATTTTCTTTTTGGCAATTACGCTATGTGGACTTACTGTGTTTACATTGGAATATTTCTTAGGTGCCGAGGCCTTCAGAAGACATATGTACGAGTTTTCACAGCGATTTAATGCAGTAAATGTTGAGAGGAATTGAAGTACATTGTTAACTGAGATTTTAGAAAATATTTTGAAAGCTCAAAGTCTAACTCGTCAAAAAAAAAAAAAAAAAAAAAAAAAAAAAAAAAAAAAAAAAAAAAAAAAAAAAAAAAAAAAAAAAAAAAAAATTTTTTTTTTTTTTTTTTTTTTTTTTTTTTTTTTTTTTTTTTTTTTTTTTTTTTTTTTTTTTTTTTTTTTTTTTTTGTAGGGTTATTGGCTATGGGCTTAGACTGTCAACTCAGATTTTAGTTTCTAAAATATTTTGAATGCTCAAAGTCTGATTTTTTTTTTTTTTTTTTTTTTTTTTTTTTTTTTTTTTTTTTTTTTTTTTTTTTTTTTTTTTTTTCATAATCTAATATATAATATAATATAAAAATTACTCCATACTCCTCCCTTTAAACAGTTTACTAATCAAGATCTTGAACAAAGACAACTTTCGTAAGCTACCAGAAATACTCTATATAATACTAAACGTAATCCCTTTATTTTAAACATTTTAGACTTAGCTTTGTTAAAATATTTTGAACTT
The DNA here is from genome assembly GCA_963931845.1 of Maratus michaelseni. Lineage (NCBI taxonomy): Eukaryota > Metazoa > Arthropoda > Arachnida > Araneae > Salticidae > Maratus > Maratus michaelseni. Next base: position 175,499,290 of record OZ007598.1, on the reverse strand, counting down.
TGTTTCAAGTCATTTACGAGCACCATTGTAGCCAAGTCATGGCAAAGTCTGTTCATTTTTCCAAAGATGAAACGGTTTATTACTATTATAAGTGTAAAGAGTCCTATCAATCTCCTATAGATTCGATGAGGCGCAGATTCATAGAAAAATCTATTCTAAAAAAGCCCCGTACTGAACTTGAACGTATGCGGAATTTAATAACTTCTTGGAGGAATAACGACGTCTCCGTAGTATTTGGAAATTTGGGCCGTCAACCAGCTCTTTTAACCTACTATTTAGACCTATGTTTTACTCACAACGATAAGATAATCGTACAAAGCCGATGGAATGTATCCTCAGACTATCAAAAGAAACGTGTAAAGAATGCCGATTTTTTAATTTATATAGAACCCTGCTTCGGTTTTACTATTCATAAATATCCTTCCGTAAAACATTTGATTATTTTGACCAGTCATTTAAATCTGGATTTATCCGAGAAAAATGATATACAGTTTTATCAATTGTATCTCTCCAGTGATAAGATTGAAAATTTACCAGATCCCACTTTAACAGATTATGAAATTTTCGTACCGCCCATTTTCCATGATAAAGTGTATGATGAATTACCAGATAAAATCCTTTTGGATGTCACGATTTCAAAGTCTGCGCATGAAACCTTCTTGAGACTTTTAACCGGTCGAGAAATTATTCGCAAAAAACCTTTTAAAATTCAGATGAAAGAGAGGGACAGGAAATATTTGAAACAATGTTTATGTCGATCGAAACAACAGGTCAAACGACTATGGAATGAATCATGGATGGATTTATTTTATTGGAATGACTTTTTTACTAACGAGGACAATTCCTCGAAGGAGTAGCCCCTTTACAGATTTTTAAATAATCTTCAAACCAATTTTTGAATGTTTCATGATTGGGATGATTGGTCTCATTCAACCTATTAGTTATTATTCTTCGAACAGTCTTTTCTTCTAAAAATATTCCACTACCTAAGGGTACATTATGTTGTTTCGATTGTTTTACTAATTTTTTCAGGCTAACGTGAGGTTCATCGTAACCCAAACACCATAAAATGGCATTTCCAAAAAAGTAAAAATGATTTTGTTCATCGGCATACACAATTAGTTCGTAAGAATTACCATCATATTCAGGAAAGAAATTGTGTGGAAATTTGAAATAAATCCAATTGTGCTTGTCCATAACACTTACTTTCTGGAAACACTTTAGAAAAAAATTCTTTACTCTGTTTCTGAAAAAAAAAAAAAAAAAAAAAAAAAAAAAAAAAAAAAAAAAAAAAAAAAAAAATTTTTTTTTTTTTTTTTTTTTTTTTTTTTTTTTTTTTTTTTTTTTTTTTTTTTTTTTTTTTTTTTTTTTTTTTTCAGAAAGTAAGTGTTATAGACAAGCACAAATGGATTTATTGGTTAAAAAAAAAAAAAAAAAAAAAAAAAAAAAAAAAAAAAACTGAGACTATAACTGCTGCGGTCGTAAGAAATTTTTTAATCCGTCTGAAATCATGGTAAAATTTTTATACGCTGTTCATATTACTTTCATTCGCATGAAAGATGAAATGGTTCCATGGCATATTGCTGTTACATCTGCGACAAAACCTGTTGAAACTACATTAATTGGTTTGTCAACAGAAGGACTCTCTTTTAGTTATGAAGATGCTAAATATAATTTTAAAATGGTTGACTGCTTTCCGAGACCTGATTATATAAAATTAGACTACATCTTAAAACAAGAAGATTTAAATAATCAGTTACATGAAATATTTTCGGAAAAGTGTTGGAACGACGGATGGGATCCTACATATGCAGCAATGGATCGTCCGACTTATAATTATTTGGTAAAACTCTATGATTCTGTTTCGGATATCATATTATTAGAAACCAAGACGGTTAGCGAAGACTTGACCTTGGCTGCCGTTTACAGAAACGAAAAGAGTTGGGTTTAAAGCTTCCAAAATAAACTAAAATTTGAGCAAGTCCAACTCGTCGGAAAAAAAAAAAAAAAAAAAAAAAAAATTCATACTCCTTCGCAAGTGCATTTACAGGTTGACCCTTTTACTGCTCGGATACGTGGCCATTTTATTCGCCCTACTTCGCTTTCGTTTTTCTTGGATTGTTTGGATTCATAACCATTTACAACGACTCCGTTCATAATGCTGCACGAATATGAATTTAGGCTAGTGGTTGAGCATTCGTCTTCCTTCCTCCCCCTGCTTCAAAGTATCGGTCACCCGGTCGAGGCGCAATGGGTGTATTACGTGAAACCTCATTTTCGATTTCGGAACGGCACCCTTGAAACGAAACGCATCGAATCAACGCATGCCATTTATCACGATGGATTATGGTTTAAATGGGTTCATTCCATCGAAACAGCCCATCGGTCTTGGAACCGCGGCACCTGCCTCACCTTTCTTCATAACATTGGCAATTTTCAGGATCCCATTCATACGGAATCTCGTTCCCGCATCGCGATCGATTCGCACGCGCAACTCTACTGCTTTCAAAAAGAGCCTCGCCGTCACAGGCTCGTGTTTGAATGGGAGTACGGGACGTTTAGCAAACCCGTGACCCATTTCGATTCGGTCACGTTACTGGGTGCCTTGAACCGATATAAACACCTATACAATCTCATGAGAGGGTTTTCCTTGCCCACGTTTAAACTCGACGAAATGT
>OZ007598.1:175459112-175491612 GCA_963931845.1 Maratus michaelseni | reverse complement strand
TTCAAACAGTCTTGTATAAGGAAACGAAACCGCCCAATTCAAAGCCACCGAAACAATTTAAATTTTTGTCCAAGTTAAATTTGGAAAAAGTTTTGAATACATATGGAAAATCTTTACAAGCATCAAAGTATTTTGTTGACTTGAAAACGATGGAACCCAGAGACATTAGTTTATATGACGAGGAAGAAGAATCTAAAGATGATACGTTATCCCATGTTCAAATAAATCCTAAAACGTGTCATCCATATGTGATTTGTCAAGTCACTGGAAAATATTGGAAAGATTGTATTGGCAAATATGACGTGCACAAATATTCCTACGTGCGGCTATTTAAAAGATTTTGTACAAAATATAAAAAGTATCCAGAAAATGGTAATCAGTTGCTATGCTTTTTGAACATGTACGTTTATAAGTATAAAAATGCAATTCCAGAAGTCTTTGATTCATCAGTAAAAAAACAAATGGATAAAGTTTTGAGTATTTTCAAAACAATTATGGACGAATATTCCTGTAAAGAATATTTGAAACGTGCTAATGAAAATTCTGCCGAAAAAATCCGTATAAAATTGGAAAATGTAAAAACCGAGATTTCACATTGCAAAGTATTTTGAAAGCTTCAAGTCTAACTTGTCAAAAAAAAAAAAAAAAAAAAAAAAAAAAAAAAAAAAAAAAAAAAAAAAAAAAAAAAAAAAAAAAAAAAAATAGTTTCTAAAATATTTTAAAAGCCCCAAGTCTAATTTTGAAAAAAAAAAAAAAAAAAAAAAAAAAAAAAAAAAAAAAAAAAAAAAAAATTTTTTTTTTTTTTTTTTTTTTTTTTTTTTTTTTTTTTTTTTTTCAAAATTAGACTTGGGGCTTTTAAAATATTTTAGAAACTAAAATCTGAGTTGATAGTCTAAGCTCATAACCCTTCATGTCATAACCGTTTACTATGCCTGTAAACAAAATCGATATTTCTGTCGTAAAAAACTGTTATCGTGAACCTCCTGACCCTTTTTCTAACAAAAAATTATTACAACCTTTCATATGGCCGGATATTTTACACGGATTTCGAGATGAACCATTGCCTAAACTAGATGAACCTATCATCTATCTATATCTTGATAACGTGGATTCTGTCTCCAAAGACATCAACCAGTTACACATTCAAGTGGAAACCAAAAATGAACCCTTAAAAAAACTTGAAAAAACGTCGGAACAACTTGAGTACATATCCGAAAAATGTTCAACAAAAAAATCTGTCGAGACGGAACTTGTGAAGGGTGAAACAAAAAATTCAAACATGATAGATGTATTAATTATTAGTGTGGATGAGGAAGAGATGGAGGATTTCAAAAAAACATATCCGTGTTCACCGTGATAGGCTATGAAAAAAAAAAAAAAAAAAAAAAAAAAAAAAAAAAAAAAAAAAAAAAAAAAAAAAAAAAAAAAAAAAAAAAAAAAAATTTTTTTTTTTTTTTTTTTTTTTTTTTTTTTTTTTTTTTTTTTTTTTTTTTTTTTTTTTGTATAAAAAGGTATTAAACAACTGAAAGCTGTTCCATACTTCCTTTTTAGTCAATTAAATAAGAATCACTGATATTTTATCATGAGCTGCCGTAATAAGTTTGCAATTTCATACGGTTTAATAGTAAAAACGAAAAATAATAAGGTTATGCTCATCAAACGTAAAGTTCCTTATTGTATTCAAAATTTTTACATATTTTTAAATGAATTAGGGATTAAACATGATGTTTATGATCACAATCCATTCTACCGATTAAAAAATATTTTTGAATCAAAATGCGTACCGATGCTTTCAGAATATGATCAGATGGATTATTTTAGGTTTAAAAATGGGATGGTATTTGAAGATATGTACGATTTTCCGCATGGTCAAATGCATCCAAAAGTTTCAAAAAGTCGTTTACAATGTTTTTTGAATGCATATAGGGAATTTCGTGAGGAAACAGGGTTTCGTTTTTCGTTTACAAAGGAAGACATCGACAGATACCCTCTTGTAAAAGTTGAATTTAAAGGATGTGATCATCATGAATATACCCAATATTATTTTATTGTAGAAAATGTAAAAGATTTACGCCGCTACAGATATTTTGACTCATTTAATCAACCATACATATCTACTATAAAAATTAAAGACTGGAAAGATGATAGACTCGTATACAAAAGCCAACTAACTCCAATAAATGAAGCTTTTAAAATTTTAAAAGAACAACAGTGCATTAAAACGGATTATAAGCATTTATTGGTAAAAGATGAGGATTTTAAAATCTTAAAGGAACAACAGTGTATTAAAGCGGTAAAAGAATCGAAATCGTTTTTAAAACAAAATTCCTCCTGTTATCGTCACAAGTATAATAATTGGAGATGTTCCATGTGTCGTGAGTTGAATAATTTAGTGTAACTCATAACCTCATAACTCTAAAAAAAAAAAAAATTTTTTTTTTTTTTTTTTTTTTTTTTTTTTTTTTTTTTTTTTTTTTTTTTTTTTTTTTTTTTTTTTTTTTTTCAAGCTTTGATTCTAATAGAAAAATATAAATACGCACTCTTTGCTCTTCAGTTTTCATTTACCGTTTTAAAATGACTGAACAACGTCAATTGGATGCGCTATACCACATGTTTGAAGGGAATCAAAATATAACCGAAATACTGGTTAGAATGGTAGAGCAGAATCAAGAAGTAGCTACTACAATATCAAAAATGGCGAAAACGGCTGAGAAAATAAATTTGCCAACTCAGCCCGATATGAAAGATGCCAGTACCCAATGTTCTGAAGATGAAGTATTTCGTTTAAAGAGTCCAAATTTTTATTTAAAATTAGAATATTTAGCTTCGGATGAACTTGGATTAGAAGTTTTGAAGACAATTTTGAAAAGCCAGCCAAAGAATTTAAATGAACTCTCAGACATATTTTTCGAATGTGTTGATAAAACATTTAGCAGTGGATTAGAGCCTAAAGAGTTGCCCGATGTAAAGAGTTCTGCATCATGGGAAAGTGATGACGAAGAATCCTCAGAAAACACCAATTGAAAAAAAAAAAAAAAAAAAAAAAAAAAAAAAAAAAAAAAAAAAAAAAAAAAAAAAAAAAAATTTTTTTTTTTTTTTTTTTTTTTTTTTTTTTTTTTTTTTTTTTTTTTTTTTTTTTTTTTTTTTTTTTTTTTTACGTTTGGGTCGTTTCAACATTTTCCTCTCGCGTTTCTCTGTCGTCGGATGGCGTGGGTTTAGACATGGACACGAGTAACGTAATGATATATTCACTCATTGCTTTTACCTGCTGAGTGAAACGACTGAAAAGTGGATTGGGTATCTTAACCGTTTCCTGATTATCGAGCGTTTCCTGAATACAGTAGAGTAAACATTGCATTTCTACTACCGAACCGTCTTCTTCCATTTTGGAGCACAGTTGATATTTTTCATAAGCCAAATTGAGTTGTTGGGTCGATAAAATTTTGATCAAAGTGGGCGAAATCATTTTCTCGTGGACATAGCGCCACATGAGACTGTAAACCATATCAAACACGGAATGAAACGCTTTAATCTGCTTGACACGCATATGCGATTGAACGACACTTTTGGCTGCGGTAAACATGTACTCAAATTCATTCGATTCCCCACTGTTTTGAATAATGTTTACCAAATTCTCTCCCATGGGTATTTGGTGCATCAGTTTTTCCATGTACACTTTAAAGTACTGCTTCTGAGTTTCAAAGAGTCGTTTTTCAATATGAGTGTTTAAATCCCCCTTTAATAGATTTGTCTGCAAATCTTGCAAAATGGTCACTTCTTCCTTTTTTTCCATTCTTGGAACCGACGTCGCGGGTTCCCCTTCCACGTCCTCCTCATCATGGTGACGTTTCATCTTAATTTAAGGCGCGTAATCGGGCGCATTAGTCGGTATGGATCGATAGAGGTCCATCTCGAAAGGGTAGTCCAAATCGCAAGTCCATTTACCGACGGCTGCATTGTAGTCGAGAACAAACGCGTTAAAACGATGAAGCATGTTAAATTCTTTAAAAGTAATGTGGTTTGGATTCACGATCGTCCTGCCGCGAAATATAGGGTCCGCAACCAAATCCTGCTCCCTAATCTTGCATACGGGATTCTCGTAGAGCACCTTATACGCCGCCACTCGATCGTGGTCTTTCCAGAGCCAAACCTGAATAGGCATATTGCAGAGTTCCGGTTCAAAATCATCATAGTATAGGGCCTCCATCGCTTTTTCCATTCCAAACATGGGGTCCTTGTACACTTTGCGAGTCCGCGCAGTAAATTGTTTATGCTCTTGGAAAAAATGCTGCGCGTAATCGTATCGCCAGGGCGTCTGGCGAATCATAAACTGACCCGTTCGGTCTCGAAAGACGGGTAGCAAATTGGCCTCGTTTAACGCGTCAAACAGAATGAAGGAAATGGGGTCGCGCTTTCCCAAGTAAAAATAGGTGACGAGTTTCACGTTCATGGGTTCCGGGGGATCGTTTAAAAAAATGCTCGCGCAGGCATCGAAACCCGGCGACGTTAAATACCGTTTATCTGTACCCTCCAGGACCACGCCAAAGAGTCCGTACTTTGGATCGCACACGCATCCCCAGTCGGGTTTCCATTGCCCATGTTTGAGGGGTCTTCCGGTCAGGGCATCGAAGGAGCAAGGTCGTTTCACGCAGACGTCTGTATCGAGTTGAGCGAGGTAATCGGCATGGAAGCCCTCCTCTTTTCGAATCTCGGAGACTTTGAGCTCATCGTTTCCGCAGGGCGTTATTTTCAAGTACTCGAGAAACGGTACTTTATGGCACGTGAGGCCAGCGCTAACGTATCCGGCATCGCATTCACAAAGTTTTCCCGGAACGTAACGTCCATGAGGCCCGCAAGCGACATTGACGTTACAATCGCCGCCAAACACTTTTTGAGAAAAGAGAGTCGTGTCGAGGCAGGAGCAGATGGCAAATTGACCCCCTTTCACGGCGAAGGAAATCCATTGACCGTGAGCGGGATCGCATTGACCGCCTCTCAACAGTTTGGGGATGCAGGTATTGCCGAGACAGACGTGATTGAGCGGGCATTCTTGCGTATAGCGGCACGTTTGTATTTTTTCTGGATCCGGAGGAGGCAGGGTTAAAAGGGGCCAGGAGGGAAGGGAAGTGGATTGGGTCTGCGAGAAGATGTAGAAGCCGGTCAGACCCATGTACATGAGTAAAAGTAAACAAAAGATGATCAACATGCTTTAGTAAATGTGGACCCGTTCCAATCGACCCATTCGATACACGAGTCCAATAGAGGGATGTAACGCATCATATCTTTTTAAATAGGCAAAGTATTTGAGTTGTGTATGAGGGTTTTTCAAATGAAGCAAAATGTCTTGTACGCTGTATAACATGCTTTATTCACTCGGTCACGCAAGGAATCTATGGATTCATTGGAGGTGGATATTCTTTGATGGATTTGCTTTGAAAAGTGTATTTCAAAATTTTTTTTTTTTTTTTTTTTTTTTTTTTTTTTTTTTTTTTTTTTTTTTTTTTTTTTTGTAGTAGGGCTATCGGTTCAAATTCAGTGTAAAAAATATTTTCAAAATCTAACAAAAAAAAAAAAAAAAAAAAAAAAAAAAAAAAAAAAAAAAAAAAAAAAAAAAAAAAAAAACTCTATAAAAGGTTGCAAAATTTCTTCATTTTTACAATTTTATAATACTCATTGCAATATAGAAATATGGGAATGGAATCTAGCTTAGATGTAAATGGAGAGTGCAAAGATAATTATAAAAATTGTTCAATTTTTAAGAAGACTTTTAAGAGAAATAAAGATGGAAAATTTGAACCTATTAGTATTAATTGTGATTACGATACAGGATATGGCTTAGTCTATTTGAAAATATGTTTAGAAGATGCCAAAAAAACTTATGTTTACAGAATGGATTACAAAGATTATTCGGAAGATTCGACTGAATTTGATATGAATTTTGATTTAAATAAAGCAGTTGATGAAGTAAATCATCTTTTGAAAGATAAAAATGAAATACGTGTATGTATATTTACTAGTTGGTGTTCCAAAGAAATCTGCTCGCTCTGCTCCGAGCGTTTAATATAGATTTGTGAAAGCTCCAAGTAAAAAAAAAAAAAAAAAAAAAAAAAAAAAAAAAAAAAAAAAAAAAAAAAAAAAAAAAAAAAAAAAAAAATCAGTTACAATTTTTTTTTTTTTTTTTTTTTTTTTTTTTTTTTTTTTTTTTTTTTTTTTTTTTTTTTGACGAGTTGGCCTGGAAGCTTTCAAAATATTTTAGACACTAAAATCTGAGTTGACAGTCTAAACGCTTTTTTTTTTTTTTTTTTTTTTTTTTTTTTTTTTTTTTTTTTTTTTTTTTTTTTTTTTAATATAAATACTCATGAGCACATCATACAATTTTACACTACAATTTTTTTTAAACATGTTGATATATGCTGAGGCAGTCTGTATGAATTGTCAAGATGGGATGATATTTCCTTTGGAAATTGCATTTGCTACGTCTTCGGATCATATTTATATATTTCAAGTTGCACCACCTCCAGAGTATTACATACAAACTATGAGGGATATAGCGATGACTCGATCTAAATTACGGAATAAGGATCGTTTCTACAATTCAACAACTCAAAGATGTTCACCCATTTCACCTATTTATGTGTATAAACTTCACCCAGATTTATGGTTATCAGAACTCCTCCATCATATTTCCTATATTTTTCCAGGAGATATAGAATTAAATGTTCGCGGAGATAACCAATATTATTTCTTCAAACAGGTATGTGGATTTCGTAATGTTTTTAAGATATTGATAATGACAGGAGTGGAAGTTATGGGTTGTCGTCATCGACATTCATCTAAATTGATAAATTACCCATGTCCAGGTATTGAAGTGCGAACGATGGCTTGGAATAGAGAAAAAAATGTTGTAAACGTAGAGTGTCAACTCAGATATTAATTTGTAAAATATTTTGAAAGCCACAAGTCTGGCTTGTCAAAAAAAAAAAAAAAAAAAAAAAAAAAAAAAAAAAAAAAAAAAAAAAAAAAAAAAAAAAAAAAAAAAGGGGGGGGGGGTTAGTTTACACGAATTTTTTTTTTTTTTTTTTTTTTTTTTTTTTTTTTTTTTTTTTTTTTTTTTTTTTTTTTTTGACAAGCCAGACTTGGAGCTTTCAAAATATTTTAGAAACTAAAATCTGAGTTGTTGACAGAAAAAAAAAAAAAAAAAAAAAAAAAAAAAAAAAAAAAAAAAAAAAAAATTTTTTTTTTTTTTTTTTTTTTTTTTTTTTTTTTTTTTTTTTTTTTTTTTTTTTTTTTTTTTTTTTTGTAAGCTCCAAGTTTAATTCGTCAAAAAAACCTCTATATATTTCTTCAGATTTCCTCAGCCAATGCATTGGCTTCAATATGAGCGATTCAACCAACTTTCGGATGCCCGTTCATCGTTCTCAAAAAAAGATTAGATTGTGTGTCTCTGAACCCATTTTACGCCTTGCTGAAAGGTTAGCTGAAGAGAGGCGACTCCGTCGAAATCAAATGCTTGCTGATCCACCGTTAGCTGTTCCAGATGATTGCAGTACCGTGGAACCCAGTAGGTTAACATATGATCACAAGAGGATTACAGCAGTTTTATCGCTTGGAGTTGATGGATTCGCGTTAGATAATGGAGTCAACTGTGTTATCGAAAATGCAGGCCCATCCCAGATCGTGGAAGAGCTAGTGAAGATGCACGTAAGGATCCTGTACTGCTTTAATTTATCCACCTATCAAGAATGCCTCAAAATGCAAAAAGATTCTAGTAAACTGGCTAAAGTAAAAATGATTCAATTAAAACCTTTCCCAATAAAAAGTTGTAATTTTTGTGCAAAAGACACCTGTGCAATTTGGAATGTAAATGCTGGAATAGCTCATCTTCTCAAAATTCCATTCGATCCTGTTGAACACTCTGCGACATTGGTACCTGAAAAAAAATTGATACGTCATAAAAAAATTGCGGCTGTACTTGCAATTGGAACGGATGGTTTTACATTAACGAACGGAGTTGAAAGTGTCTCACAAAATAAATCCTTAAACAACTCCAGCATTGTTCAGGAAGTAATGAAAATGGACGTACGAATACTAAATTGTTTTGATCTTCGGACTTTTAATATGTGGACTGATGTGCAACAGTGTTACAAAAACCATTTTCCGAAACTGAAAGCATCCTTAATGGATGAAATTAAAATGAGAAAATGTAATACATGTAATAATATGACATGCCATAAGTGGAAAGCTTCTGTCGGTATCAGCAACAGGTATAAATTAAAATTTGATCCTATTAAACATTAAACTGTATTGGGTATAAGCTTAGACTGTGTACTTAGATTTTGGTTTGTAAAATATTTTGAAAGCTCCAAATCTTGGAAAAAAAAAAAAAAAAAAAAAAAAAAAAAAAAAAAAAAAAAAAAAAAAAAAAAAAAAATTTTTTTTTTTTTTTTTTTTTTTTTTTTTTTTTTTTTTTTTTTTTTTTGCTCTCCTCGTTTTCGATCGTTTGTACCGAGTCTCCTTTATCCGACCACTCGCAAACATTTTTCAATGTAAGATGAGGTGAGGTGATTTTGTTTTGATCGTCAACTCGGATCGTGACATTACTGCTCCCCTCGTTTTCGACCGCGTCTACTCTGAGCATGCCACTCGTAAACAATTTGCCGAGGAATCGTGTTATCATGCAAGTTGTTAAAATGTAATCGTGATGTATTGTGATCGTGACATCAATCTACCGATCCTTTCGTTTACTCACGATTTTTTGTAAACAGGTGACTCGAAGAGTTTTTTCCGGAAGCCCAGGAATCGTGTTTCCTTGAAGGTTGTTGACTTTTGTTAAGGAATCTGGTTTAGTTGGAGTCGCGGGGAAAGGATGACATGGAAATGTGTCTTTCCGGAGAACACTTTTAATCAAGGGGGGAGAGACGAGTTGGTAGTTTGAGTGAAAGGGTTTTAAGTAACCGTGGAGTCTGGGAATGTTTTTGTTAAGTGTCTCGATTGGAAAAACTGTTTAAAGGGGGAGGTATGGAGAAATTTATATATTATATTATATATTATATTATATATTATATTATATATTATATTATATATTATATTATATTATATATTATTGTATAATATATAATACCAGTTACTAATATTTACAAAAAAAAAAAAAAAAAAAAAAAAAAAAAAAAAAAAAAAAAAAAAAAAAAAAAAAAAACTGTCAACTCAGATTTCAGTTTCTAAAATATTTTGAAAGCTCCAAGTCTGGCTTGTCAAAAAAAAAAAAAAAAAAAAAAAAAAAAAAAAAAAAAAAAAAAAAAAAAAAAAAAAAAAAATTGTAACTGATTTTTTTTTTTTTTTTTTTTTTTTTTTTTTTTTTTTTTTTTTTTTTTTTTTTTTTTTTTTTGTAGGGTTATGGCCTTAGACTGTCAACTCAGATTTTAGTTTCTAAAATATTTTGAAATCTGAGTTGACAGTCTAAGCCCATAACCCTACAAAAAAAAAAAAAAAAAAAAAAAAAAAAAAAAAAAAAAAAAAAAAAAAAAAAAAAAAAAAAAAAATTGTAACTGATTGGAGCTTTCAAAATATTTTAGAAACTGAAATCTGAGTTGACAGTTTTTTTTTTTTTTTTTTTTTTTTTTTTTTTTTTTTTTTTTTTTTTTTTTTTTTTTTTTTTTTTTTTTTGACGAGTCAGACCTGGAGCTTTCAAAATATTTTAGAAACTAAAATCTGAGTTGACAGTCCAAGCCCATAACCCTACAAAAAAAAAAAAAAAAAAAAAAAAAAAAAAAAAAAAAAAAAAAAAAAAAAAAAAAAAAAATCAGTTACAAATTTTTTTTTTTTTTTTTTTTTTTTTTTTTTTTTTTTTTTTTTTTTTTTTTTTTTTTTTTTTTTGACAATTCAGACTTGGAGCTTTCAAAATATTTTAGAAACTAAAATCTGAGTTGACAGTCTAAGCTGATAACCCTACAAAAAAAAAAAAAAAAAAAAAAAAAAAAAAAAAAAAAAAAAAAAAAAAAAAAAAAAAAAAAAAAAAAAAAAATTTGTAACTGATTTTTTTTTTTTTTTTTTTTTTTTTTTTGACAATTCAGACCTGGAGCTTTCAAAATATTTTAGAAACTAAAATCTGAGTTGACAGTCCAAGCCCATAACACTACAAAAAAAAAAAAAAAAAAAAAAAAAAAAAAAAAAAAAAAAAAAAAAAAAAAAAAAAAAAAAAAAAAAAATTGTAACTGTCAACTCAGATTTCAGTTTCTAAAATATTTTGAAAACTTCCAGGCCAACTCGTCAAAAAAAAAAAAAAAAAAAAAAAAAAAAAAAAAAAAAAAAAAAAAAAATTTAAATATTTTTTTTTTTTTTTTTTTTTTTTTTTTTTTTTTTTTTTTTTTTTTTTTTTTTTTTTTTTTTTTTTTGACGAGTTGGCCTGGAAGTTTTCAAAATATTTTAGAAACTGAAATCTGAGTTGACAGTTACAATTTTTTTTTTTTTTTTTTTTTTTTTTTTTTTTTTTTTTTTTTTTTTTTTTTTTTTTTTTTTTGACGAGTTGGTCTGGAAGTTTTCAAAATATTTTAGAAACTGAAATCTGAGTTGACAGTTACAATTTTTTTTTTTTTTTTTTTTTTTTTTTTTTTTTTTTTTTTTTTTTTTTTTTTTTTTTTTTTTTAAATATATAAAAAAAATCATTTTTAAAAATCAAGTTATGGCATTTGTATCGGCCTTCCTAACAAGACTTAACCGACGCGAAGAAGCCCTTCCCGATTCTTACATTCTTTACGATTTAAATGGGGGTATTTTTTCTGTTAATGTTAGAGATTATCCAAATTTTACCGTAGAATGGATCAGTTTATCCAATCCACCCTCTTTCACCTTGGATCTCGCTTCGACCGCCACGCATTCCATTATACTCGATTTCGACTGTCTGTCGCCCAGCCGCGATGTCGTCCAAACCATTTTCAAACTCATCGAATCCATTTTAAAAATGACTTTTTTACCCACCATTCCAAATTTTACGTACATTATTGCCGTTCGACCCGGTCATTACGGGATTCATATTCATTTACCCGAATTACAAATTGGGCACGATGATTACATCCTTCTATGCGAATTACTGCAATTCAAAATTCGACAAAGTTTGGCGGGGGACGAAAGTTATAAGCTCGACATTTTAACGAATGCGATGCTTCCCGGTGCCGCCAAACCCAATCTAAAGCCTTACATCCCCGTTAAATTAGTTTACGTAGACGAACGCGAAACCTATTACCTCAACATTTTAAAATTTGATGCTGACGAATTCGAGTCCATTAAAAGGAAATTTGTGAAACGCCGCAATAATGAAAAATCGCTCTTTCGAACCGCGTTAAATTTAACATGCCAAAAAATGATTGTGATTGAATTGAAGCAGCTCATGATGCCCGTCATCTGTTCCAGGCAAGATGTTTCCTTTTACACCGTCTCGTACGCCACGTCTATCGGAAAAATTCCAAACAATTCCTCAGATTGGCAAGACGTGGCTAGCTTTACGTACAAGAAAACGAATGAACAGGGTTACATTAGCAAGTGCAAAAAAATTATATTTAACAATACCAATCTCCTCAAAGTCTATCACCACTTGAAATTGAACGCGTGCAACATGATTCATTTTGAAACGACCAATCATGCCATGAAAATGTGGTATGAACGATTCGGCCGCGTCTCCACTTTAGATAATTCTCATATCCCACCGCAGTTTCGAGAAATTCACGACACGCTTCAGTATGAGCACATGACTCTATCCGAAAACCCGAATCCCATTAAAACGCTCATGCAGTTTAATGGCGGGTATTATTTTTTACCAATCTTTTACACCCTCTGTCAGCATTACCGAGAAAATTCCAAGTCGATGGCTAAACAGTTGCACGCGCTCCTCGATACGGAATTTCACCCTCTCCTCGATAAAATTGAGACCATCGACCCGAATAATATTCAGTGCACCATTACCGAATTGTCCATCAACACGCTGCATTTTTGCGCCAACAACTTGCATCGCGAACATCCCAAAACGAATCGCGATAAATTGAAATCGATTGTGGAAAATAACCAACGGGCCATTCTCTCGGTGACCACGTACGATCAAATTGTCGAACTGATTCGCAACATGCAAGAACGGCATTTACCGATACGAGTCCTCAAATTTAAAAATGCTTTGAAAAAACCGTCGCGCTACATTTGGAATGCCCTCACGGAATCGTGGCAAGAAGTGAACGCGGCCGGCGAAATTAACGATCACATGTATAATCTTTGGAATTATATCAAACAGTTTTATCACGAATACCGCAATTCCGGAGGACTGGGTGGCCCGGATGATGAATTGGTGGCGAAATTTAATCTGATGGCCGTCGTCGCGTCCATCAACAGCGATACCGCCATGGAACGCAAAGATATTCAAATGGACGCGCATAAATGGTTTTTGCGGTTACAGGACGGCGTGCTGGATTTGTTGACGGGTCATATCGGAGGCGTGGTGCCTGAATTTTTTCTCTCGGATCGCAAAATCAATATCGGTATTCCCCGTGAGCAAATGAAACTCCTCTGTTCCTTTTCGCCAAACATGGAGTCTCTTTACGAGACACTCACAGACAAGCGGTTCTTTTTAAAGTACTTGCAAAATCTCTTTTTGGACAAGACGACGAGCCTCTACGACACGTTGCATCAACTGCTTCCAGAAGCGAATGACGACTTGATGAAATCCATGCTCTCTTTTTACGTCAATCTTTGTAAATGCACTTCTTTCGAATACGAATTGCTCATGTACATGCTAGACATTTTGGCCAGCGTTTTTGTGGGCACCAATTACGAGCGAAAATTTTTCGTGTGGAAAGGTTTGACACGAAACGGGAAAAGTAAACTCTTTGAACTGATGGGTCGCGTTCTCGGAGGTTACTATCATTCGATTCAGTCGGAAAATTTATCACCCGGCCATTCGGGCAATAACGCGACTCCGGAACTCGCGTCGACCCTCTTTTCGTGCCGCATGGTGACGAGTGAAGAGTTGGAGAAACGGTTGGATGAGAATCGGGTCAAACAGATTACGGGAAATTCTTTTGTCACGTTTCGAAACATGTACGAACAAAATTCGGGAGGCATTCCCACCGCCAAACTGTTTGCCACCACCAACAATTATCCGGAATGCAAGGCATCGGAAGCGTTTAAAGACCGGGTGGTGGCCATTCCTTTCGACGCCGAGTTTGTAGACGCGGCTCCTTTAAAAACGTCGCAGCAAGTGGAAAAAAACATTTTTCAAAAAGACGTGTATGTGGTAGAACAATCGTATAAAGGCTGTTTTTTTATGCTCTACTACCATTTGAAAAAACATTTGAATCTGAAGGACGGTTTGCTGCATTACCGGGAACAACCTGAATGCGTGGTGGAATTTACCAACGATTATTTGATTCATGCGGATATTTATGTACAATTTAAACTGCATATGGACGTGCAATTGAAAGCGGGCTGCTCGACGACGATGAACGATGTCAAGTCGGCCATTCGCCAGTATTTAAAGACGACGCGAAACACGGCGTTTCACGAAACGGATTTGTTGATTTGTTTTGAAAAAGAATTTGGCGAATTGCGGCAAACGGACATTCAAATGAGTCACGATACATTTAATTTCCGGAGCATCGTGGAAGAGCAACCGGCATCTAAAAAAACACGCTTGGATAATGAATCGTCTCTCGTCTACTACGAAGGCGTGATTATAAAAAATTTGAAACGGCAAAACTTTGAAGATTAAAGACATGTCTTGCCAGCCTAAAATTGAAGAGTACTATGATTTGAAACTTTTAAGTCTAGCCCATACACCCATCGATACCCTGATTAGAAGCGTAGCGTCTAAAAAATTGGGTGAATTGAGTCGAATACGCACCCCGAGCAGAATATGGGATAAATTTTATGACGTGACGCCTGCCGTCGTGGATACGTTTCAGGGAGAGGGATACGACCATATAAGGCACATTCGAGAAAATTTGAGCGTTTACGGTTACCTCTACTTTGTAGCGGAGCATAATGGTGAGTGGTTTAATGCGGCTCAGTTTGATTATCAACAGTTTCCTCTCATGCAAAATAGGGAATGCGTGTTGAATAGGATCAGAAGCATAGCTCGAAAAACATCAAAGTCGAATACGAGCGAATTTGATGCCACGTGTTTATATTTGCTGTATTTTTACGCGTTATTGGTAAATCCATTATCCAACTGGATAACAATGGATTACTTGGCAAATGGAAATTGCTATCATCAATTTGGAACAAGATTGAAGGGTAAAATGAAAACGATTGTGAAAAAGGTATGGATGTAGGAAAAAAAAAAAAAAAAAAAAAAAAAAAAAAAAAAAAAAAAAAAAAAAAAAAAAAAAAAAAAAAAAAAAAATTTTTTTTTTTTTTTTTTTTTTTTTTTTTTTTTTTTTTTTTTTTTTTTTTTTTTTTTTTTTTAAGCAGGTGGAATATGATTTAGCATATGTTTGTAATAATGGGGAATATGCATATATGTACCCATGCGTACTGCGACAGCATCTGGTACCTCTGGCTCAAAATATTTATGTTTAACTTCTCCATGCGATACTGTAGGAAATTCATCATCCTGATGACTGTGAAAATATGTTAAAGCCAGCAGTCTTCTAATCATTCGAAGATATTGTCGAAACGAGAGTAAACTTTGTACTTTCAAGTCATTTTCGGACAATTCGTCTTCGGAGTAATTTTGAAATTCTTGTTTCATTAAACGATGAGCAATATCTAAAGGGTGCTGTTGTTGTTTCAGATATGGATAGGGAGTTAAATGGTTCACAAATTTGCTAGGAACGTCCTTAGATTTCCCTTTAACTTGCATTAGGTGATCTCGGTAATATTCTTTCAACTCTATAAGGCTTAATCTCTTACCAGCTTGTTGACCGGCAACAAATTGATCAGTAAAAATATCTTTGTATGGTAAATCTTGATGAATAAAAGTATTGAGCGCTATTTGTGAGGCAAGCTCTGCCACTATCAATTCATTCGGTAAACTAACTGTCGTTTTAGAAGAGTCCATTTGATACTTTGTTTACATAATACATGCATTTTCAGTTACTTGATAGAATTTAAGTGATTAACAATTTTTTCGGAAATTTGCATTAGGGTTCGATCTTTTTTGTCAGGTTTTTTATAGGGTCGAGCATAAAGTTTAAAGTCATAGGCAGAGTTCATATTGGCATTCACTTGATCGTCTACTCCGATCAAATATATTTCTTCGCTGTACATTTCTCTAATATGTTCCCCCGCTTTCGGGTAACCGTATAATTCATAAGCCACTTTAGCTTCCGAACGAGCAAAAATTTTGTACGCATAAGTGGCTATGAGTGGTAAAAAACCATTTACAGTTTTCCGAACGTATTCATCATCTCCCAAACTCCATAAAACAATATCCACTTTCATTAAATGTAACATTTGAATTGTAAAATCTACATAGGGACGAACATGAAAATGGTCCTCTTGAAATACGCCCAAAGTTTCATCCATATCCAGAACTGCTACAATCATTTCTTGCATTAACAAAGAATGAGTCGATCGCAAACACTTATTCGGCATATTGAAAGACAATATATTTCTTATGCACCAACGGAATGTATTTTTCACATGAAAAAACCCTGTTTAACGCTCCTCAATAATTTTAATCATGAAAGGTTTCATTGTTTATACGCAATTAAAGCCTCCATTTGGAGGTCCTATTCCATCACAAAATCCTGCGACATACCCGATTATTTTTACGACATGATTATATTGAACCGTCAGCTCGGGGATGAATATGTGCTTCCATTTGCAAGCCATTTTAGGGAATCATCAGGTTATACTATTGGTATGTTTAGGCAAAATGTGAATTTATATACACCAGTTATAATTGACAGGGGAATGTTTAAACGGGCAGTCTTTGCCATGATTGTTCTTTTTGTGGCCGTATGCTATAGAATGGGAGGTGTTACCCCAAACATTAAATATTTTTCATTTGTTTATACTCGAGAACATCCTGTTCTTTGCGATATTGGCTGTGAGAATGCAGATAAAAAGGAAATAATTAACGGAAAGGAACATTTTAACAGAAAGAAATGGATAAAGTTTTTACAAAAGAAAAAGACTGTGGATATTATTCGTTATTTTAAAAAATATTATCCAAATTATTTTCAAAAGAAAAAACCGGGTAGACGCTGCATTTTGAATGAGGAAGAACAACTTGGATTTGATGATGAAACTCATACTTTGGTCTGTAAGAATTTGTATTTAATTGATGCACTTTTACAATTTAAACATTTAATTCCCAACGCAACCATTCAAAACTATTTAATACGTAAATGGGTCCGATTGGCACGAAGTAATTAGAGTTGAAGTTTCATTTTTTTCTTTTTTCTTCTTGAAAAAAAAAAAAAAAAAAAAAAAAAAAAAAAAAAAAAAAAAAAAAAAAAAAAAAAAAAAAAAAAATTTTTTTTTTTTTTTTTTTTTTTTTTTTTTTTTTTTTTTTTTTTTTTTTTTTTTTTTTTTTTGTAGGGGGTATCGGCTTAGACTGTCAACTCAGATTTTAGTTTCTAAAATATTTTGAAAGCCCCAAGTCTAACTATGTAACTTTTTTTTTTTTTTTTTTTTTTTTTTTTTTTTTTTTTTTTTTTTTTTTTTTTTTTTTTTTTTTTTTTTTGGACGAGTTGGACTTGGAGCTTTTAAAATATTTTAGAAACTAAAATCTGAGTTGACAGTCCAAGCCCATAACCCTAAAAAAAAAAAAAAAAAAAAAAAAAAAAAAAAAAAAAAAAAAAAAAAAAAAAAAAAAAAAAAAAAATATTCAGTTACAATTTTTTTTTTTTTTTTTTTTTTTTTTTTTTTTTTTTTTTTTTTTTTTTTTTTTTTTTTTTTTTCAACTGGGCAAGTTTGGAACGCGTCCAAGTCACGTGATTAGGGAAGGGGGGAGATAGTGCCAGCTCTGGAATGGAAGGAGGCTCGCCCAAAACTGTTTTCCCTGGAGCCGATGAAAGCTGTTGAGAGGGGTTGGATTTGACCTTTTGTTTAACATGGGATTCCCATTGGCTTTTTTTAATACCTGACACGTTGCCGTGTACATGCTTCGTGAAAAATGGACATACACTAAAATTAATATTTAAAAATTAATATTAAAAATTAATATTAAAAATTAATATTAAAAATAAAATTTCAATTTTAATTTTAATTTCAATTTTAATTTTAATTATAATTATAATTTAAATTTTAACTTGGGTCCGGATCAAAAATGTTTAATTGAAAAAAAAAATTTAAATGAAGAGCGACTGAAGAGTATGAAGATTGGGAAACAAAACTTTATGCCCGCGAGGCGGGAGCGCAGCGACCGCCGAGAGGGTATAAAGTTTTGTTTCCCCAATCTTCATACTCTTCAGTCAGAGACCTTCCCTGCTCTTCCTCTTCATTTTTTAAATTTTTTTCCGTCAGTTTCCGACAAGGGTTGTTTTCTTCTTCAGTCAGAGACCTTCCCTGCTCTTCATTTCTTTGATTTTTTTCCGTCAGTTTCCGACAAGGGTTGTTTTCTTTTCGTTTTAAACTTTTCGAGGGCTTGATTTTTTTCTTGCAAAAGTGTTTTGAGAACGCAAATTTCTGCGTTCATGCGTTCCTTTTGCAGGCGATTCTGCTCCGCGCTCTCTTGTAGCAGACGCTCGTACATTTCCTTTTGCACGCGACTCTGTTCGGCAAAATCTTGTCGCATGTGTTCCATTTTCGCGTCTTTGTGGAGCAGGGCTTCTTGATGCGAGCGATCGAGCTCTTCAGTTGCTCCGTGAATTCGTTCCGCAGGCGTTCCATGTCCGCGTCTTTACGCTGCAGGGTTTCGTGATGCGAGCGAATGAGCTCGTCGATGCGAGTGCGCATGCGCTCCGTGTCCAAGAAAATGTCCAAGAAAATCGATTTCCAAAGATTTTACATGTCAATTTTGTATGTGAAAAATGTGTTTATTTATTTATTTATTTATTTATTTATTTATTTTTTATTTATTTTTTATTTATTTTTTCATGTAGGGTTATTAGTTCAAATTCAGTGCAAAAATATTTTCAAATTTACAAGTCTAAGAAATATAAGATTTGGTGAAAGCTCCAAGTCTAACTTGTCAAAAAAAAAAAAAAAAAAAAAAAAAAAAAAAAAAAAAAAAAAAAAAAAAAAAAAAAAAAAAAAAAAAAAAAAAAAAAAAGTAACTGATTTTTTTTTTTTTTTTTTTTTTTTTTTTTTTTTTTTTTTTTTTTTTTTTAAATCCATTAGACAAGTCTTATGGATTACGGATCCATAGTTTTAGAGCTTCTGGATCGGAACAAGTATCCGGTTCTTGAAGGACACGTTTTATTAGACATTTATTACAAAATGATTCCCCTAGATCATGTCAGCAGATCCTGCAAACGTTATGATCGACGCATGATTAATCCAGAGGACGTTTATATTCGAGACGCCGAACCTTTTAGTTTAAACTACTTGACACCTTTTGGCAACGATACGTTTTATATGCATCATGTCAATACATTATGCGTTGAATCGATTCCATTACAATGTATAAGGGTTAAACTCGTACGTTCTTTCGTAGATAATAATATCCTCCACAGGTCGAGTACCAGTTTTGAAGAAGAAATTTATCATTTTTTAACCCTCCTAAACAATGATGTACCTCGAATCTGCAGCCTCATCAACTTGAATTTTTTAGACAGTACCCGATTTTTACCTCAACGCATCAAACTTTGGGTTTTCAAGTTTTTGGAAAAAACCATCGATACACAACCACTCACGCAGGGAGAACGTTTGTGTTTTGGGCCGCTCGTTCATTCCGGAGTGGTTCCTATTCGAGTCATTTCCGGTCGTTTGTCTGAATGCACTTCTCAAAGCATCTTATTATCCTTAAACAATCATTATGAATATCCCCATCTTTCCTATCTGCACCATCTATCGGTCACACGGAATGCCATCATTCCGTTAGCATTTAACCCTCTAGAAAATCCCATTATAACTCTTTAACGGTTGGGCATGGCATAAGAGACTTTAATATCATATTCTCGATTTTCCGTACCGTCTCTTTGATACGGCATATAGCGTCGTGCCGAATTATATTTGCGACACACTTTTCTAACTGCCTTGCACGTCGATTTCGGGAGATTAACGTCTGTTTCGTCACATTCATCATGACTCGGATCAATCTGGAGAGTAGATTTACCAGCATTTCGAATTTCCCGCCGGAGTAAGGGTCCTAAATGCGCATACATTTTTAATTCACCCTTTTTGTATTTGGGTCTACTCCCCGCTGGGAAAGGGGATCTGCTTCGGGATCTGGAACGACTCCTGGATCCTCGGGGAGATATGCTCCTGGATCCTCGGGGAGATATGCTCCCCGAGGTTCGACTTTGGGGAGATACACTCCTCACTCGTCTCCTTCTAGGCGACGGGTTTCGAGAGCCTCGTCTCCTTCTAGGCGACGGGTTTCGAGAGCCAGCTCTTCTTCGAGGAGACGGGCTACGCGAACCGGATCGCCTTCGAGACCCGGATGCAGTCGTGCGTCGGATACGAATGAGTCTGGATCGAGGAAGAGGGACGTTGGGTGAACGCATAAATTCTTGGCAATAGCGGGTCATCTGAGGCGCATAACGCATCACGTCTAGCCAATAGTGATCGTCGACTCGAATGGCATTTCGAAAATTTTCAAAAGCAGTCGTGCTGCTGAAAAAGGGGCGTAAACGAGCCACGTTTATCAAATGATTTTGTTCGAGTCTTTCGAGTGGACGCATCCCGACTTCGCGGAATCGCGCATAACCTCGATTGGATCTATTTAAAGCGTCGTAAGCGTATTCTGTAGGGACTCTATCAGGAATCGACATTCTTTATTTTCGAAGAACCATGTCGCCACAACAATAAAATTTGTAAAAGGGCGATTCCCTCATGGCCAAATGCGTATCGTAGTGAGCGTGCCGATACCTATCGTAAAGATCCCAGTGCGCGAGAGCATGCAGCGTGTGAATAAACAACAATTGCCATCCAGTCATCATTTGAAAATAGTCGGCCGTATTTCGCTCTTCATCCATGAGACTCGATAAATGGATGGTTCCCCGAGCTTCGTTAAACAACAACTGATTGGATTTGGAAAGTTCTGCGCAATATTTTTTATGAATCAGATTAAATTCGTGCAAGTTGAAAATAATGTGAACAATGGTACCTCCTTCATCGAAATCGTTTTCCATGTAGAGGTGAATAATTTCCTTGGGTCCGTTTTGTTGAGAGCAGTAATAGAAATGGGGGACATAATTTTCCAAATGAAAAATGGGTTTTTGAAAAATCCAATTGAGAATGGGCACCCAGCGTTCAAAAACCAAATGAAATTCTTTCAAATCCAAGCTAATGTGATCTTGCACTACTTCGTAGCATGCGGTCCAAGCATCGATCCATTTACTCACTTTACTGATGGCCATGGCACGACCATGTCTTCTCGATTCGTGGCGGTCGATGGGTCTTTCATTCATCTTGGCTTTTCGCATAAAAAAGTATGTACGCGACCTGCCTCGTTCTCTTGATGCTATGGATGGGTTATGTCTGGAGTCTGAGAGATGTGGCTGAAACGGTTACCAGAATCGCTTCCATTCGAATGGAGGCGCCCACGTTTCAACAAAACTGTAGTGCGAAGCAAGTGCCGTGCATCGATGACTGTTCCTTTTTGTGTGTGGAAAAGGAGGCCCAATGCGTCGGCGGCGTATGCCAGTCAAGGGCCGAATTGAAAGAGATTCCTTGCAATGCGGAAAAGAGTGGGGTTCGAATGATGGTGAATGATCCCGTACCGCATTGGTCGTGCATCTGCAAAGATGCCCGGTTTTTTCGGGGAGAGGATTGCGAGACGGTCACTCCAGACACGTGCGAACATGGCATGTTTGCCTACACGGATCGAAGAAATTATTTGTGCATCTGTCTACCGCCCTACGAGTTTATTCAAATTGGAACAAAACCTCACTGCGTGGAAAAGAAAATGTTGGGATTCTATGATGAGCTGACCATGTCGCGCGAACCCTAGAATACTTTTAAGTTTCCCCCTCAAAAAAAAAAAAAAAAAAAAAAAAAAAAAAAAAAAAAAAAAAAAAAAAAAAAAAAAAAAAAAAAAAAAAAAAAAAATCAGTTACATTTTTTTTTTTTTTTTTTTTTTTTTTTTTTTTTTTTTTTTTTTTTTTTTTTTTTTTTTTTTTTTTTTTTTTGTAGGGTTATGGGCTTAGACTGTCAATTCAGATTTCAGTTTCTAAAAACCAAAATCTGAGTTGAGTCTAAGCTCCAAGTCTAACTCGTCAAAAAAAAAAAAAAAAAAAAAAAAAAAAAAAAAAAAAAAAAAAAAAAAAAAAAAAAAAAAAAAAAAAATTGTAGGGTTATGATATTAGAGTGTCAACTCAGATTTTAGTTTCTAAAATATTTTGAAAGCTCCAAGTCTGGCTTGTCAAAAAAAAAAAAAAAAAAAAAAAAAAAAAAAAAAAAAAAAAAAAAAAAAAATTCAGTTACAAATTTTTTTTTTTTTTTTTTTTTTTTTTTTTTTTTTTTTTTTTTTTTTTTTTTTTTTTTTTTTTTTTTTTTTTGACAAGCCAGACTTGGAGCTTTCAAAATATTTTAGAAACTAAAATCTGAGTTGACACTCTAATATCATAACCCTACATTTTTTTTTTTTTTTTTTTTTTTTTTTTTTTTTTTTGACGAGTTAGACTTGGTGTCAACTCAGATTCTGAGTTGACACTCTAATATCATAACCCTACTTTTTTTTTTTTTTTTTTTTTTTTTTTTTTTTTTTTTTTTTTTTTTTGACGAGTTAGACTTGGTGTCAACTCAGATTTCAGTTTCTAAAATATTTTGAAAGCTCCAAGTCTGGCTTGTAAAAAAAAAAAAAAAAAAAAAAAAAAAAAAAAAAAAAAAATTCAGTTACAAATTTTTTTTTTTTTTTTTTTTTTTTTTTTTTTTTTTTTTTTTTTTTTTTTTGACGAGTTAGACTTGGTGTCAACTCAGATTTCAGTTTCTAAAATATTTTGAAAGCTCCAAGTCTGGCTTGTAAAAAAAAAAAAAAAAAAAAAAAAAAAAAAAAAAAAAAAAAAAAAAAAAAAAAAAAAAAAAAAAATTCAGTTACAAATTTTTTTTTTTTTTTTTTTTTTTTTTTTTTTTTTTTTTTTTTTTTTTTTTTTTTTTTTTTGACGAGTTAGACTTGGTGTCAACTCAGATTTCAGTTTCTAAAATATTTTGAAAGCTCCAAGTCTGGCTTGTAAAAACAAAAAAAAAAAAAAAAAAAAAAAAAAAAAAAAAAAAAAAAAAAAAAAAAAAAAAAAAAATTCAGTTACAATTTTTTTTTTTTTTTTTTTTTTTTTTTTTTTTTTTTTTTTTTTTTTTTTTTTTTTTTTTTTTTTTTTTTTGACGAGTTAGACTTGGTGTCAACTCAGATTTCAGTTTCTAAAATATTTTGAAAGCTCCAAGTCTGGCTTGTCAAAAAAAAAAAAAAAAAAAAAAAAAAAAAAAAAAAAAAAAAAAAAAAAAAAAAAAAAAAAAAATTGTAACTGAAATTTTTTTTTTTTTTTTTTTTTTTTTTTTTTTTTTTTTTTTTTTTTTTTTTTTTTTTTTTTTTTTTTGACAAGCCAGACTTGGAGCTTTCAAAATATTTTAGAAACTAAAATCTGAGTTGACACTCTAATATCATAACCCTACATTTTTTTTTTTTTTTTTTTTTTTTTTTTTTTTTTTTTTTTTTTTTTTTGTAGGGTTATGGGCTTAGACTGTCAACTCACATTTCAGTTTCTAAAATATTTTGAAAGCTCCAAGTCTGGCTTGTCAAAAAAAAAAAAAAAAAAAAAAAAAAAAAAAAAAAAAAAAAAAAAAAAAAAAAAAAAAAAAAAAAAAAAAAATTTTTTTTTTTTTTTTTTTTTTTTTTTTTTTTTTTTTTTTTTTTTTTTTTTTTTTTTTTTTTTTTTTTTTTTTTGGATTGAATTTGAATTGAATAAATAACTGTGTAAAATTCTTTTCATTCAAATGTCTACTGATTTATGGAACGAAGAAAGTCTTTTGGAAAGATATCAAGTTTTTAAGTATAATTATTTTATACACCTTAAACCCATCCTCTTAAATCATTTGAGAAAATTATATGCTTTATACGACATCGATTTGAGATCTGATTTCGTATCGTTATCCTTTTATCCAGAAACTGGAGTATTGAAAGCAGAAAATATTATAAAAGAAATTCAGTATATTAAAACGGATTTATTGGAATACCCGTATTTTCTAAAACGTATTTCAGACTTAAGTCAGGTTACTTTTAAATTGTGTCAGAATTGTTCCTGTAAAGTACCAGTATTTGCGTTAGAAGAAGATCGTAAGCGTTTTGAAAAAGAAAATGTTCAAAATTATATAAAATTATTTGTAGAAATATCTGATAATTTGTTCCAATACTTCCTAAACATGAAGTTTTCAGTAGCAAGTCTGGATAAAATGATACTTTCGTTAAAAATTGAAAATTCACTCGATTTACATAAATTACCTTGTTTAGTTTCCGCTTTCTTACAATTTATTCTGCATCAGAAAAGTAACAAATTAATTTAAAAAAAAGTAGCCTGTTGATTTTATTTTAGGTGCAAATTATTTTTTTCATCATGACACAACCCGAATCTATTCAAATTAGTCATCAAATCTGCGTTATATGCACAGAGGATATTCAAAAAGACATTTTCTTTTTTCCAGTGTGTAAACACGTTTTCCATAAAAGGTGTTTAAAAATGCGGTTTTATATGGGAAACACAACTTGCCCGTGTTGTCGAAGAAAATTTGTTAACGATGATCCAGTTGTAATTTTTTTTAATTCGACGTTGGGTCAAATAGTCATTTGTTTGTGTACCATTTCTGCATTGGTATTAATAGGCTCCATGTATTTTGTTATAATATATTATGTTCCCAACTGCATCCCTTTAAATAACTCGTTTACCGGGTGTAAAGAAAATCTTTCATAAATTATATGTTTGTCAAAAAAAAAAAAAAAAAAAAAAAAAAAAAAAAAAAAAAAAAAAAAAAAAAAAAAAAAAAAAAAAAAAAAAAAATTTTTTTTTTTTTTTTTTTTTTTTTTTTTTTTTTTTTTTTTTTTTTTTTTTTTTTTTTTTTTTTTTTTTTTTTTTTTTTTGTATATATTAAGTCTAGGATGACTACTTACAAATCTTTTCTTCGGTCAATCTTTGGAAATCAGTATAAACTGCATGCTCCGTATATTCAGGCCATTAATCTCTATTGCCTCTTTGTCATTACTCTGACCGTTTCCCTCAGCGTTTACAGCCTGCTCGGCTACAAGGATGTCTGCGACCAAACCTTCCAGCAGCGCGTTCACCTCATGCGAGTTAAATATGCCACCGCTAAACGTCCCGGGTATGATTAATCCCATCCTGGAAAATTTCGATTCGCACGTCAACAACTTTATTCCATTTTTACGCGATAAAGTGCACTGTCGGCTCATCTATCAGGGACCCGACGATATCCGGCAACACATTTTGCAAAAATCCGTTTATGCCTGTTCCGTTTACTACAAACCCAAAAGAATTTTGAAAGATGTCTTCCCCATCATGATCGGATCTCGCCTCGATTACGCGATTCGGCATGGCGCTCTTCGGTCCTTTGAAGAACCTTTACCCACATTACCCGATCGCATCCCATTCCAAGAAGTGGATATCGGTCGCGGGTATTTCATCATCAACGGCTTCTTGCGGCACGTTCCCTATTTTTATACAAACGATCCCACCAATACGCACGTGATTCAGAAAAAAATTGTCCGCGTCTATTCGTACAATGCGCAAGATCGCGGAAAGGAATTGAGTTACTACCTCGCAGACGTCAATGACAGGCGGTACGGGCAAGTGGTCGTCGTGCATAATGATGGATCGGAGACTTCAGACGATCCTCACTTTTTCACGCATTGCCCCTACCCCAATCATTTGACGGCGTACATGACGCATATCCATCGTAATAATCTGTTTGATATCGATCATTTAGGTAATAAAATGGTCGTGAGTCCCGGGCATCTCTTTACCAAACTCTTTATCAAATATTTATACGGTCCCCTCCGCGAACAGGATTGGAACGTCATCCGGAAGAGAGCGTCTTTGATCCGCAGTTCCATCGAAACGGGTTGCCTATTGCACGTCCTCTCCCGTAAAACAGTGTATTTCAAAGAGGGTAAATCGGCGGGTAAAATGACGAATGAACCGCAGGAATCGCATCGGGAAATTGGGTCCAACGGTGAAATATTTATCGAAAAGAGTATGGGTTGCTATCGGGAAATGTCGACGCAAACGTACCCGCTCAATCCCTTTTTGCTCTACCTGATTGTTCGACAAATGTCTAATAAGGTGAATCATGCCACGCTCGAACCCTATCATCCGAGTCAGGAGGGCTGGTTTTGTAAATTGGGTATTTTTGACACGAAAAATATCGGTCGCACCAATACGATGGTGCGCCATACCCTGGTCACGACGTGCAATCATCTGGATCAAGTCTATACAGATGCCCGGACCGATGAATTATGGGACGTGCTGAACCTGCAGCCTTGCGCCAAGAGTGCGCATTTCGTCGTGGTCAATGAAGCGTGCATTGCCGTCACCCAAAAGTCTTTTGATAACGTGGATTTGCTGCGTTTGAAACGCCATTTCAAGCAGATTGAATGTTATGAACGGGGTAAATTTATCGTGATTCGGTTCAAGATGGGCATGTTGATGAAACCCATACCGGGAACCGACCTATGGGTCACGCCGTACGATGAAATGTATTGGGCGAGACGCTGCTTTCAAATCAGCGATAGGTCGGAATGGATTGAAAGCTTTCCGGAAGAGACGCAGTACAGTTACTTGGTCGATTTGAATCCCCATTTTCATCATAACGCCTTCCTGAAAAACATTTTGGCGTTTAATGCTTTGAAAAATGCCGTCTTGGCCACCACTCCGAAATATGCCCAGTATTTTATGGATACCATGGCAACGTACCGCAAAACAGTCAGTTTGGATCACAAACCGCTCATGCAACCCCTCGAAGATGGCGTCTCGGAACATTTTGCCCTGTTACTACCGCACGTCATCGTGACGTACATGAGTTTTTTGGGGATGACGCAGGAGGATTGCATCGTGAAACGGGAAGACTTTAGCGGGTTTGATTGTTTTCGTTTTTACAGCCTTCGTTTTAAAGTGAAAGCGAGTACGTGGGTAAAATTTTATCCGGTTCAAGGCGACGTGGATCCGGAATCGGATTTGTTGGGGACGTTGATTAGCGGCGAGACGATGGAAGTGGAACCGTTTTCGATTCACGTCAAGGTGGTGAAAAGGAGTGCGTACGAATACCGGCTCACGTTCTCCAAGACCCCGTTTCGTATTGTACAGCATTCCTATTCAAACGATAAATTGATCATTAGTGTGGAGCAGGAGCACGTGAGCAGTACGGGCGATAAACTCTGCAGTTTGCATGGTCAGAAGGGCGTGATGCGCGTGGTCAAGTCGATGCCGGTACTGGACGGCCACGTGATACCCGATTTAATTGTGAATCCGTACTGCATGTTTCGCATGACGCCGGGTCAAATTTTAGAAGCCGTGCATTGGGGGGGCGGACGCGACGGCAGGGTTTGCAATTCCTTTGGCAAGAACATGGAGAACGCGTATGCCTTTTATGGTCGGACCTTTTACTTTGCCGTCGTGTATTTCAGTTGCGAGCACATGTACGCGCCCGATACATGGGTGACGGATAAGGTGATTAATCAACCCGTGAAAGGACGGAGCCGACAGGGGGGAATGAAACTGGGGACGATGGAAGTGAATGCGCTGCGCGGAAATGGAATTGCCTGCTGCTTTGAATTAAAGTTTTTTGAAGACGGGGACAGAGTCCCGGTAGAGGACCAACCCACCGAAGCGTATCCGCAGTCGATGATGTTGGTGCAGGGAGATTTAATGTTTTATAAATGCTTTCTGCAGTATAAAAGCACGCCCACCATTACGATGGAGGAAGGGCCGAGGAAGCAGGACATTTTAACCGTCGGGGAGGCGTCGGGAACCCCTGAAATCACCTTTGAGGATGTTTTTAAATTTTATAATGACTAAAGGAAAAGGATCCATTTTTTCTAAGGTGCGTGACACGGCTTCAGAAATAAGCACGGCATTAGAAAAAAGGGGTCTAAAATCGAGTTTGATTAGAAAAAATAAAATGAGCCTATAAAGGGAAATGTCTTTCATTTTCAAACATGTGCGATGCCGATGATTGACATTTTTTTCGTAATCTTGGAAAGATTGGGGGTAGTCAAATTTGCCGTAAAATGTCTAAGCGCCCATTTGCATATAAGCAGTAAAAAACATGAGCGGAAAAAAGGTTCGAGTACTGCGCAACTACAAAAAGCCGTAAAATGTATAAGCGCCCATTTGCATATAAGCAGTAAAAAAACTAGAGCGGACAAAAGATTCGAGTACTGTAGATGTACAAAAAGCCGTAAAATGTATAAGCACCCATTTGCATATAAGCAGTAAAAAACTAGAGCGGAAAAAAGGTTCGAGTACTGTAGATGTACAAAAAGCCGTAAAATGTATAAGCACCCATTTGCATATAAGCGGAAAAAACTTGAGCGGAAAAAAGGTTCGAGTACTGCGCAACTACAAAAAGCCGTAAAATGTATAAGCACCCATTTGCATATAAGCGGAAAAAACTTGAGCGGAAAAAATGCTCAGTCCTGTAAAATTTTGTAAAATGGAGAAAATCTATAAGCAGAAAAAATGATATGAGCGGAAAAATGTTTGAGTGCTGTCAAATGTTTACATACTGGATAAAGCACATAAGCGGTGAAAAAAAAAAAAAAAAAAAAAAAAAAAAAAAAAAAAAAAAAAAAAAAAAAAAAAAAAAAAAAAAAAAAAAAAAATTTTTTTTTTTTTTTTTTTTTTTTTTTTTTTTTTTTTTTTTTTTTTTTTTTTTTTTTTTTTTTTTTTTTTTTTAATATATAATTGTACTAACAAGATTTAAACTATCGCCTTTAAATCTTTTTACAAAAATGTCTGATGGATTAAACATATCCTTTGACAAATTTTTCATTTCCAATCCCAAGCATTATCAAACTTTATTGGAACGTGAATTACGGTATCCCTACGAATCCAAATTATACAATCGCTTTAAATTGCCACGTAAAGTCACTGCCTACGGAGATTCTTGTCAAATAACATATACCTATTCGGGTATAAAATCGAGGGCTTTATTATGGACACCTACTTTGCTCCATATTAAAAAATTGGTGGAACAAAAAACAGGTTACAAATACAATTTTTGTCTTGTAAACAAGTATCGTAACGGCTTGGACAGTATCGGAAAGCACAAAGATGATGAAAGGGATTTAGCTATTGATCATCCTATAGCATGCGTTAGTTTCGGTGAAACTAGGACAATTATATTTTCAAAAAGTGGTTCTAAAAAGGTTAAATTTAACTTGAACAGCGGAAGTTTATTAATTATGCATCCACCAACAAACAAATACTGGTATCATGAAATACGGAAAGAACCAAATAAGAACTCTGTTCGAATAAGTCTTACATTTAGGATGATAAACGTGTAAAAAAAAAAAAAAAAAAAAAAAAAAAAAAAAAAAAAAAAAAAAAAAAAAAAAAAAATTTTTTTTTTTTTTTTTTTTTTTTTTTTTTTTTTTTTTTTTTTTTTTTTTTTTTTTTTTTGCGTGTATATAAACTCATTCCTTTTACACGTTTTTACCTTTGGTCTCTAATAAATTATACACAAATAAAGTTGGAAAACAATGGCTAGATATTCAGATCTCGTCTCTAAAGTTTTAGCAAATAATATATTGGCTAATGCAGCAAAACAAATGGCCGATATAGAAGACTCTGATAAACCTACCCTTGACCTTGTAACAAAAGATTGGATTTTCCGTTTGGAAAATGATGTAGTTTATCAAGATTGCCAATTTGATGCAATTCCTGTACGAAGATCCCTAACTTCAAGCTTACTGTACGATTATGAGACATCTAAAGATGTTCTTTTTAACATTACGTTGGTTGCGTACTGTAGATTCCTAAAACACTTTAAAGGGAAATCAAATTCACTTCCATCTATTATCATTGCTAATTCAGAACCTTTGAATAAAATCGCCCGAGTTATGACACAAGATTTTGGTCCTAATATCAACTTATCCGAAGAGTTTAAATTTAATTTTAAACTTTGTAATCTTTTGAGTTGCATGGAGTGCAGTGAAACCGCTGCAAAATTTGAGGAAAAAGGATATAAGTTGAAAAAACCTAATCAACCTCATATTTGTAGTACAAAACTCTTTAATGGTAAAGAAATTGTTAATCGATTTCAGAGTCAGATGGAAGACATTTTTTCACAAAATTTTGTAGCTCTTTTGCATTTAAAAATTGATACGCGATATAATTATACGGATCCCAATAATCCAAATCAAAAGGTTTATCGTATAGGAGGAACCGTTACTGATATCATAGCGTTTGACGAAGGTAAATTAAACCCGCATAAAGAAAGTTTAAACTTGGGAAATTTAACATTCATCGATGCACCTAAAGAATCTGATATCGGCACGTGTAAAAATTCAGATAATGAATTAAATGAAGCTGAAGCGGATGATGATCCCATAAATGTCTTATTGCATTCAAATGAGGATAAAAATGTATCTACAAAATACAAAAAAAGAATGAATAAATCAGATGAAAATTTAGTAGAAGATGAAATAGCTTTTAGTAAAAAACCAAAAGTGGAAGAGGGTTTAAATTTTCTAATCTAATATGATCTTGAAAATATTTATTAAAGTGGGTCTAACTCGTCAAAAAAAAAAAAAAAAAAAAAAAAAAAAAAAAAAAAAAAAAAAAAAAAAAAAAAAACATGAAACTTTAGTTAAATTTGAAAAACATATAACCGCGCTAAAAAAAAAAAAAAAAAAAAAAAAAAAAAAAAAAAAAAAAAAAAAAAAAAAAAAAAAATTTTTTTTTTTTTTTTTTTTTTTTTTTTTTTTTTTTTTTTTTTTTTTTTTTTTTTTTTTTTTTTTTTTTTTTTTTTTTGGTGAATGGTTGTTGTTTCGGTTGTGTGTATATATACGCTTGGATTCTCTCCCAATTTACATTCAATTTCAATATTCAGTATAACATGGATCGAACCCCATTTACTACTCCTTATGCAGATGATCGTATGGCAGTCTATCCTTATTTACCACCAACTTTTCCATATTATCCTGAGATACCATATTCATACTTTACATCTGATCGATACAGACATTTATTGAATCATTATGAAAATCTTGTGGCGGAGCTAAGGTTGGAATTACAGAAACAGAAGACAGACCTTGAATCTTTAAAATATGAATTAAAACGAAAGGATCAGGAAATACTTGAGCTACATGAAAAACTGCACGATTTTTTGAAAATGAATGATAATGAACTCACTATTCCAGAACAAAACCATACTTCTGATACATGTGAAACTGAAGAGTAATAATTTGATGTCAAAAAATGAAGCTATTAAAAAAATTTAGTTAAACTTAGTTAAATTTGAAAACTCCAAGCCTAACTCTTCAAAAAAAAAAAAAAAAAAAAAAAAAAAAAAAAAAAAAAAAAAAAAAAAAAAATTGTTTTGTAGGGTTATGGGCTTAGACTGTCAACTCAGATTTCAGTTTCTAAAATATTTTGAAAGCTCCAAGTCTGACTTGTCAAAAAAAAAAAAAAAAAAAAAAAAAAAAAAAAAAAAAAAAAAAAAAAAAAAAAAAATTGTAGATTTTTTTTTTTTTTTTTTTTTTTTTTTTTTTTTTTTTTTTTTTTTTTTTTTTTTTGTGTGAAAACATTTTCCCAATGGTTGTAATTTCTCAAATTACAATTTTTTTTTTTTTTTTTTTTTTTTTTTTTTTTTTTTTTTTTCAAGCAGTTAACAATTTACGCCACTCTTAAACACTTCATTCAAAACAAATGGTTTGGGGAGATCTTTCAACTGATAATTTGCCTTCTGTATAATCTTTTCCAATGGAGTTACATGGGCATTTAAATAGATTTGAGAACCTATAGTACGACCATCCAGAACCAAAAATAGTGGATGTGCAATCTGTTCTGTTGCTACTAGACCGATATTTCGCACATATTTTACGTTAAACTGCAAATAATCTGAAAACATCAGTTTATTATGGCTTACTTGAAATTCAGAATATAGACAATTACTCATTAGATATTGCATATGTACGCTCCAGTTCATCTCTGTTATGACTTTTGGCTTGTCGTCCTCGGAATCATAAATTGTATTATCTCCTAAAATTTTTTTGGAAGGTTGAAGATCAATCATTGTTTTAGAAGCCACCTTTTTCACATTAATAAGCGCCTGAAATCGAATCAATTCGTCCTGCTGAAGCGGGCCTACATCTGTGTTATCATCTAGAAAATTTCGATACATTTCAATCACGTGTCGCTGATCAGGGCTCTTGGGTGCATTTTTTGCATAATTTCGAACAATTTCTGAAATCCGAGGATTCATATTAAAATTTTTAGTATCATCCAAATTTACCAACTGCTCCGGTTTAAAATCTTTGGTAAATGCTTGAAAATCCATTGAGCGAAAATATTTATCGAAAAACATTTTTGTAGGAATTATTACCGTGTTTCTTTGAAAAATGGCAACATCTCTAACAGGTTTCAAAAAATATCCGACATATGTATAATGGGTAATGTTATCAAATTCTACATAACCCAATTCTAAACCGTAATAATCTCTGAGATGTTTTTCACACATTAACATAGTTAGGTTTTTCATAGGAGCGCCTTTGCATTCAGCTTTGCTCGGTGTAAAGATACATATGGTTGATGACATATTTCTTCCTTTGTTTTCCCAAACAAGCAGTCTATGGCAAAGCAACGAGTCTTCAATTTTAAACCACGTAAAGTGAGCAAACGCTTTAAAGATTTCAATATTAAAGCGCGATCGAAAGCTGCCTTAAGTAGAGTAGTTGCCGGAAGCAAAAAGCTGGAAGCTGTTTTAAATAAACTTTTTAACAAAAAAACTGCGCTGGCGGTCGGCATTAGTTCGGCTGTCGGTATCGGTGTGAGTAGCATTTGGAATTATATTGAATCCAATTCGGGTTGCTTCATGAAACGAAACGATCAAGTCTGCAAAGTCCGTGAACTGAGTTGCTGTCAACCCGATGATTTGGAAAACGTTCCCTTTTGTCCTGGCGTCTCGCCCACCTACCAAAACGTTTGCGAAAATTTCAACGAGGAGCAGGAAGGGTCCTGCTGTAAACTGTGTACCTGCGACGCGTTTGAATGCGATGGCGACGAAACGATGCAATGTCAGCGGCCTACGGTGGCTGATGCCTTGACCCATTTTGCACAAACCCTCGGCTCGGGCGTGTGGTCGGGCGTAGACGCGCTTTTTCCCTGGCTGTCTTACGTGCTTTACGGGATAGGTATCGTCTTTACCATTTGGTTATGGAGTCTCATTTCCCCACACGTGTATCGGTTTT
>OZ007598.1:175446612-175454112 GCA_963931845.1 Maratus michaelseni | reverse complement strand
ATGGTCGTTTTTTCTCTATAAAAAAATTCCTATTGAGTATACATTCAAAGGATATTTACATTTTGAATATGATGAAGATGGGTATGTAGACTTTGAAGAAGACGATGATGAATTTTTTTCAAGTACTTTCTCACACATGTTTTCAGATATGGTTTTAACTAACGATGAAAAATTTTTCATTACTCATAGTACATGGATTAGTTCTCATCGAAAATATGGTTTTTGTATACAATTTCCGGTGCAAAGTTTACAAATCTTATGTATAAACAAAATTATTGATACAATTAATCATGATCCTAGGATAAATATTTATTTGTCATTTCTGCCTAAAATACTTGCTTCAAGACTCGAATATAATAGACTTTTCTCACTTCTCAACCCGATGCCCAAATATAATATAAGTATGAGATCTCAATTTAATGCGTGTTATCCTCCTGCAAACAAGCTTTTTTCAGAGATTGATGTTATTTTTTCCAAAGAATTTGTAGTCTGCTTTCAAAATGATCCACTTGTGTTACCGCTACTCCCACCCAATATACCTTTCGAAATTGTTCATTTTTATTTTAGCAGATTACAAGGAAATAGAACGAATGAAATTTACTATTTATGTATTCACTGTATGAAATGGTGCATGTATCCTTTCCAAAATAAATGGGCATGGGAGAGACGTTATTTCAGAACTGAGATATATAAACGATTTGGTTATGATACCAATTTACAAAATCCAGAAAACTGGTGTACACAATGTAAACGAGTACCCCTATTTCAATTACTAAGTATGGAAGATTTAAAGAAACAGTATGCTGGTGTTTACTTTAACGGATGGGCAATTAAAGTGGAAGAATTTATATAATTTTTTAGGTATTTTGGAAGTAAAATATAACTTTAATCAAACTAAAATATTTTAAAATGAATCGTCCCCCCCAATGGTAAACTTTTTTTTTTTTTTTTTTTTTTTTTTTTTTTTTTTTTTTTTTTTTTTTTTTTTTTTTTTTTGGAGGGGTGGGGTAAAGTATATATTTTCAGGAAAGCTTCATGAGATACATTTGATTTAATTTTCTGAAACATGGAATTTTCGAATGGTTCTTCAAATGTTTCCCAAAGGAGTAAAAGAAATTGGTCTCACCTCATTGACCATACTTATGCGTTCTATACACTTGCATGCGACACTAAAGCAAAACTCACCATTCAAGAAATGACGGTAAAAAATGAATTGGAACGATATTTACAACCATGTACTTCGAAAGACTCTGAACCATGGCCACCAAGACAAGGTACCAGATATACTAGTAAAAATTAACATGTATAATATTTTGAAAAAAAAAAAAAAAAAAAAAAAAAAAAAAAAAAAAAAAAAAAAAAAAAAAAAAAAAAAAACAGTTACAATTTTTTTTTTTTTTTTTTTTTTTTTTTTTTTTTTTTTTTTTTTTTTTTTTTTTTTTTTCAAATACTATACTACACTCTCCTTCAAAACACTCAATTTCCCGGCTCGCTGCATCATGAAAACACTTTTCCTTTTCAATGCTCATTCTCAAAAGCTGGAACCCTTTGAACCCCCTCATCCTCACGACGTCAAAATTTATTGTTCCGGTCCCACTCTCCATGACGTGCCTTCTCTTGCCACGGTTCGACCCTATGTGTTTTGCGACATTCTTCAGAGACTTTTACGGTATCATTTTGGTTACAGTGTTCGTTGCGTCATCAATGTGACCGACATAGATGATACCCTTCTCGCGCAAGGAGGATTAAAAGTCGCTCGGTATTACGAACACCAGTTTTTTCAAACCCTGAAGCAGTTGAATGTGGACAGACCTGATTTCGCGCCTCGACTGACAGATTGCATCCATCTGGCAAACCGTGTCAAGAATAGATGCTTAATGGATGAGTATGCCTATTACAAGCCCGGGTTCGATACCACCTATTTCAACGTGGAAGCGTACTTGCAAAAACGAGATCCCTTGAATCGAGAGGACGCGTTTCCACCGGAAAACGAGGAAGCTGGAAAATGGAATCCCAGAGATTTTGCGATATGGCATTCATCCAAGACGTGGACGGATGCGAAAGGCAAAGAGCAGTGTGGAATCCCCGAACCCTATCTGGGGGGTGCGGCGATGGCGAGATTTTATTTTCCCCAGTCGATAGACATTTATCTGGGAACGGTGGATTTGCAGTATCATGAAAGGGAAATTGCACTAAGTCGCGAATCCTGGGATGAAAAAGATTGGATCCGCTTTGGCGTGTATGTACAAGGCGTTCAAGAGTCTATCGCAGTGGAGAAACTGTTGAGTGAAGGATATTCTCCATTAGCCATTCGATACATGTTTCTAAAGCATCCTTACGACGAAATGATGACATTGGATAGAGACGGGATGGAATCTGCTCAAAAATCCCATGTTCAGTTCATGTATTATATAAATAACGTCCAGACCCATTTACTCAAATTGAAACCTAAAGATACGGAAAAAGATTTTGACGAAATATGGATGGATGATTATGGTACTCTGGTGGAATTGTATACACTCAATAACGTGAAAAAAAAGATTGATGGTTATTTAAAGGATAATTTGAATGTGCCAAAAGCCCTGGAAACACTCGAAGACTATGTGAAAATATTTTCGGACCCCTTAAAGGCAGATATTCCTTACGAGTGGCTGCGATATATTTTGGATTACGTTTTATGGATGGCTGACAAATGTTTCGGATTGATACCGAAAGGATCCGATTCATTGTTTTCAACGACTCAAAAATTTATGGATAAAGTAGAAAACCGGGTTTTACTGAATGAGGTCAATGAAAGAGATGGACAAAAGATGTGTAAATTGCGTATGAATGAATAAAAAATGATATAAATAAGCGGAGAAACATGTTTTTTCAATTTATGTATTCTGGAGAAGTTGGCATTACGGCGCTTTTTGGATGGGGTTTTAACATGTATTGGAAAGCTGCCGATATCGTTAAAATGTTTTATTTCAAAAATACAGGTATCACGTTAAAAAAATATTTACCCAATGAATACATGTTTAGGTATGAAAATGAGAGTGACGTTACCGTTTTTCTAGATTCTTTGCAAGTATTACGATTTATGGATAATATTTATGCACGAGATCATCGAAACGATTCATTTAAACGCTGGTTTAAACAGGTGGTGAATGGAACTCTATCATTTTCTTTTGATGGCGACCTTTCAGAATTTTCAAGTCTTTTAAATTATCCTGAAAATTTTGATACCATAACTCTGCACAGTGTTTCGAATGACCGATCAAGAGAGTCAACGACTGATACTCTGACCAAGTTTGTTTACACGCTGCCTGAAATTGTCAGCAACGTTAGAAAAAGAAATTTGCCTTTCAAAATGCAGTCTGTAATGTAAAAAAAAAAAAAAAAAAAAAAAAAAAAAAAAAAAAAAAAAAAAAAAAAAAAAAAAAAAAAAAAAAAAAAAAAATTTTTTTTTTTTTTTTTTT
Organism: Maratus michaelseni; assembly: GCA_963931845.1. Taxonomy (NCBI): domain Eukaryota; kingdom Metazoa; phylum Arthropoda; class Arachnida; order Araneae; family Salticidae; genus Maratus; species Maratus michaelseni. The sequence continues at coordinate 175,450,651 of OZ007598.1, read as the reverse complement.
TTTTTTTTTTTTTTTTTTTTTTTTTTTTTTTTTTTTTTTTTTTTTTTTTTTTTAAAATATGTATAAAAGATCAAAGCAAGTATCTTTTTTACAATGGATTACTCTGTTTTAGTTGCAAATATTATCAGCAATGATGTGCTTTCCAAGGCAGTTTTAGAATTGCAAGAACGAACAAAAGCTTTAAATTTAATTACACCCGAATGGAAATCTCTTTTAGAAAATACTCCCGCATATCGGGTACATACGACTGGAAAAGCGACCTATTTTACAGGACGTCCTTGCAAATCAGAAAAAGCGTATCTTAAACCTTTAAAATACAAAAATGAAATGTATTCAGTTATCGTTGCGGGTGAATGGTACCTCTCGAAAATGGAAAACGGAGAGTTTTCTATAGTTTGTCGGGAATGTGAACCTCTTCGATATATTGCGTTGTCTATGAAAGTAAATGATGAAAGCCAACTTCATGACGGTGGTCGATTTTTTATTAGAATTTGTAAACCTAGTTTTTGTCATACTTGTGCAGAAAGCCATATAAATCATAAAGTTCCAATTTTAGAAAAGAATTGGTGTGTTAAAAGTTTACGGGTATTTAATGGGAACGGTATAAAAAACGAATTTACCAAAAATTTACAAGAAACTTTGCTCACTTTAGGTAAATTTATGGGTATTATGCATATGATAATAGATAGAAGAACTACTTATGGTTCAAATAATTATAAGATTGGTGGTATCATTGAAGAATTAATTGTTTTTCAAAATTCCGTTTTGCTTCCTTCAGTTTCATTATATTTTGGACCTACCTTTGATGTACCTAGCATAGAATTTCCTGAAGAACCCGAGTAAACTTATCGACAAATTTACGTTTTTTTAAATAGTGTATCGTATCGTATTTAAAATGAATAACAAAGGATGGTATCGACGGTTGCGTGTGTAGCAGTTAGATATGCCAACTCAATTCCTAATGAAATTGTCGTCGTTTATGACTCTGAGCATGTTACATTTAATAATTCGTCCGACTTTAAACTCAAACCTCACCAAGAATTAGTTGCGGTAGATATGGATTCGTATAAATTTCTAAAAAATCAAATTTTAAAAGGGATAAAAATAATTGGTAAAAATAGTTTGAGGATTCCTTGTTGGGAATGTGGTGATGAAAATTGTTTGATTACAATAGCTTTCCTTGGATGGCTGAGGTACACGAGAAGAAAAGGCGTGACGTTTAAACATGGAAATACAGCTACGTTAAATTTAAAATCTCCACGCACACAGAGACTATTTGTAACGTTACAATTTGATGAAAATGATCAACCAGTGGATGGATGTGTGGTAGCAGATAATGATTATTTTGACGGTCATCTGCATGATTGGTTACCTACTATATTAAAGTCTAATTACGTTTTAACAGGTATAGGATCAAAGACTGCTGAATGGTTACGTAAACAAGTATCTTTTCCGATATTAGAAGAACGTAATGTAAATTTGACATATCCCTGTAGAGAATGTAAACAAAAAACCTGTCCACTCACACAAACATATTATGTTTGGAGATCGGAAATTACTCGAATAAAATCCATCAAACATTGAAAAAAAAAAAAAAAAAAAAAAAAAAAAAAAAAAAAAAAAAAAAAAAAAAAAAAAAAAAAAGTAACCTTTTTTTTTTTTTTTTTTTTTTTTTTTTTTTTTTTTTTTTTTTTTTTTTTTTTTTTTTTTTGTGTAGGGTTATGAGCTTAGACTGTCAACTCAGATTTCACTTTCTAAAATAGTTTGAAAGCTCCAAGTCTAGCTTGTCAGAAAAAAAAAAAAAAAAAAAAAAAAAAAAAAAAAAAAAAAAAAAAAAAAAAAAAAAGTTACAATTTTTTTTTTTTTTTTTTTTTTTTTTTTTTTTTTTTTTTTTTTTTTTTTTTTTTTTTTCACTTAAAAATCAACATTTTTTGTAAAGATACGTTCATCCCTTTTTAAAGACATAACACCTGATTTTTGATATTCACTCACTCTTTTTTCAAAAAAATTTGTCTTACCTTCCAAACTTATAAATTCCATAAAATCAAATGGATTTTCAACTTGATAAATTTTTTTACAATTTAATTCCTGTAAAAGTCTATCGGCCACATATTCTATATATTGTTTCATCAAATGATTATTCATTCCAATAAGAGCGACTGGTAATGCCTCAGTAAGAAATTCTATTTCAATATTAACTGCATCCGATATAATTTCAATAATTTTTTGTTCCAAAGGTTTACGTTTTAAATGATTCAACATCATGCAGGCGAAATCGCAATGTAAGCCCTCATCTCTACTAATGAGTTCATTACTAAATGTTAAACCGGGCATTAAACCTCTCTTCTTTAACCAAAAAATAGCAGCAAACGAACCGGAGAAAAAAATACCTTCGACTGCAGCAAAAGCAACAAGTCGTTCGCCGAAAGAGGCATTGGACGTTTTAATCCAGGCAATAGCCCAATCGGCTTTCTTTTTCACGCAAGGTAATGTTTCAATGGCATCAAAAAGTTTTTCTTTTTCGAATGGATCCGTGATATATGTATCGATAAGCAAACTATACATCTCTGAATGAATATTTTCTATTGCAATTTGAAAACCATAAAAGCATCGGGCTTCAGAAATTTGTACTTCCTGATAAAATCTTTCGGCTAGATTTTCATTCACAATACCATCACTAGCGGCAAAAAATGCTAACACGTGAGAAATAAAATGTTTTTCTTCAGGTTTCAATTTTTGCCAATCATTTAAATCTTTAGACAAATCTACTTCTTGGACTGTCCAAAAAGATGCTTCAGCCTTTTTGTACATTGTCCATAAATCGTGATATTGAATAGGAAATATTACAAACCGTTTACGATTTTCTTGTAATAAAGGTTCCGGCTCCATACTTTGGAAAAGCTTTATTATACGGAGAATTTGTTCAACAAACACGCCTTCCCAGCCGCTCGCAAACCGGTAAGACGTGACCGGTCAATCACTCGCTACCCATCGTGTCTTCCCTGAGCGTGCCCACTCGTAAACAAGTTTTCCCGTAAGCCGAGGAATCGTCTTGCCATGCAAGTCGTTGACCTGTGATCGGGTCTTACGTATGAGTAAAGAGTCGACTCGCCGCCGAGAGTGGAGATGGGAACCGTGTAGTCACGCAAGTCGTTGACCTGTAATTGCGTCACGGGCCGTAAGGAGAAAGAAAGGACTCGATGATCTTTGAGTCTCGAAAAACAGGTTTCCTGGGACGAGCTTTCTCGAGTGGCTGTAATCAAGGGGGAGAGGGGGGAGGGAAACGAGAATGAATAAGAAGGGTTTTAAGTAACCGTGGAGTCTGGGGATTCAGTCTTGATTGAGAAAACTGTTTAAAGGGGGAGGTATGGAGAAATTTTTTATATATATATATATATATATATATATATATATATATATATATATATATATATATATATATTTTTTTTTTTTTTTTTTTTTTTTTTTTTTTTTTTTTTTTTTTTTTTTTTTTTTTTTGACGAGTTAGACTTGGAGCTTTCAAAATATTTTAGAAACTAAAATCTGAGTTGACAGTCTAAGCCCATAACCCTACAAAAAAAAAAAAAAAAAAAAAAAAAAAAAAAAAAAAAAAAAAAAAAAAAAAAAAAAAAAAAAAAAAAAAGTAGTTACCATTTTTTTTTTTTTTTTTTTTTTTTTTTTTTTTTTTTTTTTTTTTTTTTTTTTTTTTTTTTTTTTTTTTTTTTTTTTGTAGGGTTATGGGCTTAGACTGTCAACTCAGATTTTAGTTTCTAAAATATTTTAGAAACTGAAATCTGAGTTGACAGTTTTCATCGAATGAATGTTTTTATGAAAGACAAACATTTTTTTTTTTTTTTTTTTTTTTTTTTTTTTTTTTTTTTTTTTTTTTTTTTTTTTTGACGAGTTAGACTTGGAGCTTTCAAAATATTTTAGAAACTAAAATCTGAGTTGACAGTCTAAGCCCATAACCCTTAAAAAAAAAAAAAAAAAAAAAAAAAAAAAAAAAAAAAAAAAAAAAAAAAAAAAAAAAAAAATTGTT
>OZ007598.1:175414112-175441612 GCA_963931845.1 Maratus michaelseni | reverse complement strand
AACGCTTACCGAGTGCCTGTATCTTGGAACGAGGAGGCTATTTTAATAAAGGCCGAAACGCTGACGGAAGCTTTAGGTACCTGATTACCTTTAAATACATTTTGGTCGAAGACCGAGGTTCGATTAAAGTATTGTACCGTTCCCTGGCCGACCTGTACCAAATTTTAAGACATGTCCCCTTACAAGATATCGCTGCCTTTTCAGACATTCGTTGCCTGTTTAAAAAATGCGGTATTACATGCAGTTTTTTTAACATGGTGGAAATTGCCAACAGACAGTTATTTATGAATGACGGATCCAAATATGAAAAAGACGTTATAACGCTCCTCACGTTTATGTTTTGCCGAGGAGAACTCTTACCCATGAATCGAGAAGGTTTAGCCAAAAATAAAGATAGAACGCCCATTGATATTTTAAGTTTTGAAGCCATGAAAAAAAATTGTTCAAAATTGTGTACGGGGCCATTAAGGGGGGTATGGCATAATGTAGAAAGATCTTTAGAATATATTTTTACAGGGCGACAATTTTACGAGGGTACAGGTTACATGTTTGCGTGTATACCTCATCCCAGGACTTTTTGCAAACCTCCTAATAGAGAGTGGTAATTGGTAGGGTATAGATGTATAAAATAAAGGGAAAGCGTTCACTATCATTTTAAGTAGTCTTGGTAGAAACGATCTTTATCAGGAAAACTGTTTTAAGGGGGGGGAGTATTGAGAAATTTATATTATAATATGTTGACAAATTATACTTTCGCTAAAAAAAAAAAAAAAAAAAAAAAAAAAAAAAAAAAAAAAAAAAAAAAAAAAAAAAAAAAAAAAAAAAAAAAAAAAAAAATTTTATATTATATTATATATTGTAACTTTTTTTTTTTTTTTTTTTTTTTTTTTTTTTTTTTTTTTTTTTTTTTTTTTTTTTTTTTTTTTTTTTTTCCATGTACCGAAAATATATACACTTCCAGCTAAATCATGATTATATCCACAGCGCCTAGAAAGCCTGCCGCTAGTTTCACATACGTGATGATCGATTCACCAAATATGATAATATACATCAATACCGAACATATTGAATATGTAAATAATTCAGAATCTTTTTTCCACGATATAGATATCACTGAAGTACTTAATATGGAGACTAACATCCAATTAGAAAGATTTAATGATATGAATATTTCAATTAACCCAAATAATATAACAGATATTGAAACCGCAGTTAACTTACGTAATCTATCAAATATGGAAACTGAAAATAACCCAACAGATACGGAAACTACAATTAACCCAATTGAAGAATCAAATATGACTGAAGTGGCGTTAGCTTTCATAAATTATATGGAATTGTGGTTTGATCAGTTTAATTCGAAAAATAATGAAGAAGAAGAAGATTTTTACTTACCTTTTGAATTGCCGGTAGCTGTAGTGTATCTTCTACAATCATTACAAAACGAACCGCAACTTCAGTCAGTTCCAGAAAATGTATTAAATAATTTACCCATTATAAAAATGGATGTAAATCTCCTAGCAAGAAATGAAAAGTGTCCAATTTGTTTAGATCAATTTAGGTTAAAAGAAAAAGCAATGCTTTTACCATGTAACCATCCCTTTCATGAAAGCTGCGTGAGATCTTGGTTTAAACAGCAAAATCACTGTCCAGTCTGTAGACAAGAGATATAACCATTATGGAAGAAACTGTCGATGCTTTAAGCCCTAATGATGAACCTCGTACATTTTATGTAAAAATGACGCGTATGTCATTGAATCAGTTGGAAAATGAAGCAAAAAAATTTAATCGATACGCTGAATTATCTCACATTGTTAATTGTTATCTAATGGTGAGAAAACAACCGCCGGAAATGAAAATGGAAATGATTTTTGATGAAAGCGGATGGTATTTAAAATTTTCCAATCGATTAGACTTGGTGCAACATATTGAAAGTACAGCAGAGTTAATAAAAATTGATAGTTAGAAAAAAAAAAAAAAAAAAAAAAAAAAAAAAAAAAAAAAAAAAAAAAAAAAAAAAAAGGTTACTTTTTTTTTTGAGTTGGACTTGGAGCTTTCCTCAAATCTTATATTTCTTAGACTTGTAAATTTGAAAATATTTTTGCACTGAATTTGAACTAATAACCCTACATGAAAAAATAAATAAAAAATAAATAAATAAATAAATAAATAAATAAATAAATACATTTTTCACATACAAAATTGACATGTAAAATCTTTGGAAATCGATTTTCTTGGACATTTTCTTTCCATTCGAAGGGACAAATGTTTCTTTCTGAGCTAGTTTTTTTCACTTCTTCAAACATAGAATGTACCGTGCTCTGGTATTCAGTGTCATATCCGTGGACAGAAAGCTCAAAATTCCGAGGAAAAGTTTTCGAGTAATCAAGGAGGTAGAGACGAGTCAATAGTTTGAGTAAGGAGGGTTTTAAGTAACCGTGGAGTCTAGGGATGTTTTTGGGTTTTTTTGTTTTCTCGATTGGGAAAACTGTTTAAAGGGGGAGGTATGGAGAAATTTATATATTATATTATATATTATATTATATATTATATTATATATTATATTATATATTATATTATATATTATATTATATATTGTAACTGATTTTTTTTTTTTTTTTTTTTTTTTTTTTTTTTTTTTTTTTTTTTTTTTTTTTTTTTTTTTTTTTTTTTTTGACGAGTTAGACTTGGAGCTTAGACTCAACTCAGATTTCAGTTTCTAAAATATTTTGAAAGCTCCAAGTCTGGCTTGTCAAAAAAAAAAAAAAAAAAAAAAAAAAAAAAAAAAAAAAAAAAAAAAAAAAAAAATGTAGGGTTATGAGCTTAGAGTGTCAACTCAGATTTTAGTTTCTAAAATATTTTGAAAGCTCCAAGTCTAACTCGTCTAAAAAAAAAAAAAAAAAAAAAAAAAAAAAAAAAAAAAAAAAAAAAAAAAAAAAAAAAAAAAAAAAAATGTAACTGATTTTTTTTTTTTTTTTTTTTTTTTTTTTTTTTTTTTTTTTTTTTTTTTTTTTTTTTTTTTTTTTTTTTGACAAGCCAGACTTGGAGCTTTCAAAATATTTTAGAAACTGAAATCTGAGTTGAGTCTAAGCTCCAAGTCTAACTCGTCAAAAAAAAAAAAAAAAAAAAAAAAAAAAAAAAAAAAAAAAAAAAAAAAAAAAAAAAAAATTCAGTTACAATTTTTTTTTTTTTTTTTTTTTTTTTTTTTTTTTTTTTTTTTTTTTTTTTTTTTCACAGATAAATTTTCATCTTTTCAAAAATGGGTTTTCTACAGACAGGGCAGTCATCGATTCGTACAGAACACGTTTGGCAGCTTACACAATGTCGACAGTTTAGAAACACCACGTTCCTATCATTTTCCAAACACATTACACAAGTCGCGTTAGAGCGGCGGGTCGGCTCCATCGCTACCGGTTCCCGCACAATGTTTTTCTCCAAAGTCAGGGCCTTCCTTTCATCGGGGGATATTTTCGAGAGAGCCAGTCGACACATACGATTTTTCTGGAAATGCTCAAAACGGGGCACGTCGTCAGGTTCCCATTGCCCCAAGGTCACATCGCACCAGTAACAGGTCACCACGTCCGAAACTTTTCTGTAATAAAATCCGTTCTGAGCGAGTTCCACTCCCTCGAGAGTCTCGTGAGGCCACGGATTTGAACGCTGCACAAACGACAGGTAACGTTGACTCCACTCCTCCATTTCAGGATGTTTCGGGATGCACGACTGCTCGGTTAGAATCATCGGCACGTTCTCAAACGTCTGCACAAACCCCGCCTCGCGGTCGTACCACTGGGTGCGCAACAGGGGACACCCGTCGCTTTCGGCAGAATGTCGCTCGAAAACACCCTCGTCTCTCGAAAAAGAACAAAAGGCGCACCGGATCTTTGTTTTCGATAGAGGATCGCTGTAGAGACCTCCTTTAGCCAGGCACTCCCGATCGCGAGCCGACAAAGTTGTTGAACAGAGACTGCGCAGGCGGACCGCTTCCAGTCTCGGGTCGTCGTCCACGAGCGGATGGAAGCGATGTGCTTGCAGGGGGACGTTCACGCAGTTATCCGGTCTTTTCATCAGACGGCATCTGGGAAACTGTCGGACGTGTTCTCGGGCTGGATTTTCAAAAAGGCACTTGTCGTCGGCAGAGAACGTGGCGGGACAGAAGGCGCATCGAAATTGTATCCCGTTCCAATAGAGGCCCGCTTCGGCCATTTCGGCCGGAGAATACGGCAGAGCATCGAGGAGATGCTCTCGGGCATAAAGACTTGTCAAGCGATTGTATTCGGATTTCATTCCGAAATTGTTTTGTACAGTATTTGAATAAATAAACTAAGGAAAGCTTCAAGTGAAAAAAAAAAAAAAAAAAAAAAAAAAAAAAAAAAAAAAAAAAAAAAAAAAAAAAAAAAAAAAAATTTTTTTTTTTTTTTTTTTTTTTTTTTTTTTTTTTTTTTTTTTTTTTCACATATATATAATTTTTTGCAACAATATTTTATCATCATGATGGACCCTTTTAATGATGACGATACTATTCCCTGCGATTATTGTTTAGAAACGTTTGACCTGTTGGAGGATTATGATTCGCATTTTGCAGAATTTCACGAGCAGGATCCTTCCTTTTGCATCCTATGTAAGGAACATTTTTCACCAGGCACGCGTAGAAAATTTTTTGAAGAACACATTCGGTATTTTTGTAAAATGTATCACCCGAGTAACGCGGAACTTCACATTTTACCTATTCCCATAGCAGATAATATGAAACCCTCTATTCGAAACCGACGAACCGAACATTGGATTTATGTAAAGGGGCAAATATTTTACTTGGAGCGAGATGATTCATTGTTACAAAAGACTGCAGCAGAAAGAAAAAACATGTTTAATTTTTTAGATAGATCCATACCAGAGTTGGAACCATTTGTACGTTCACCAATTGTTCATTATTCAAGTCCCCAAGTAATGAATAGTTTAAGAATAGGCACTCCGCCCTTTTGGTTACGGGATGAATACTTGAATGAGATGTTTTACGATGACATTGATGAGGATGATTCTGAAGAGTTATATAGAAACTCGTCATCTAACATGATGATCAACCGATGAATCTACAGAGGTTGTTGAAAAAAAAAAAAAAAAAAAAAAAAAAAAAAAAAAAAAAAAAAAAAAAAAAAAAAAAAAAAAAAATCAGTTACATTTTTTTTTTTTTTTTTTTTTTTTTTTTTTTTTTTTTTTTTTTTTTTTTTTTTTTTTTTTTTTTTTTAACCATTGGGAAAATGGTTGTTGTTTTCGAGATGAGAATGGACCCAGTGATGGGGACACTTTATTTTTTTAAGCGTTTTTAATGAAATTATTTAACTTTAGAAGAATTTTTATTTGAATAGGCAATCGAAATGTATAAAATCGTTATAATAAAGAAGGAAATTACAAAATGGGTAAAATGGGTTGACCCAAATTGTCAGATGAGGAATCTCGTACAATCTATTCCATAAAACGTACACATTTTATTCCGTGACATGTCTGCTCCCCTCGTTCCGAAGAAAAGCTTTCGAGTAATCAAGGAGGAAGAGAAGAATTGATAGTTTGAGTAAGGATGGTTTTAAGTAACCGTGGAGTTTGGGGATGTTTTTGTTAAGTGTCTCGATTGGGAAAACTGTTTAAAGGGGGAGGTATGGAGAAATTTATATATTATATTATATATTATATTATTATATTATATATTATATTATTATATTATATATTGTATTATTATATAAATACAAATTACCAGTTACCAATACTTTTAAATTAGTCTAACTCGTCAAAAAAAAAAAAAAAAAAAAAAAAAAAAAAAAAAAAAAAAAAAAAAAAAAAAAAAAAAAAAAAAACTGTCAACTGAGATTTCAGTTTCTAAAATATTTTGAAAGCTCCAAGTCTGGCTTGTCAAAAAAAAAAAAAAAAAAAAAAAAAAAAAAAAAAAAAAAAAAAAAAAAAAAAAAAAAAAAAAAAAAAATGCAACTGATTTTTTTTTTTTTTTTTTTTTTTTTTTTTTTTTTTTTTTTTTTTTTTTTTTTTTTTTTTTTTTTTTTTTTGACAAGCCGGACTTGGAGCTTTCAAAATATTTTAGAAACTGAAGTTGACAGTCTAAGTTCATTACCCAGCAAAAAAAAAATTGAATATTTTTTTTTTTTTTTTTTTTTTTTTTTTTTTTTTTTTTTTTTTTTTTTTGACGAGTTGGAGCTTTCACCAAATCTTATATTTCTTAGACTTGTAAATTTGAAAATATTTTTGCACTGAATTTGAACTAATAACCCTACATGAAAAAAAAAAATAAATAAATAAATAAATAAATAAATAAATAAATATTTCTTAGATTTGTAACTTTGAAAATGTTTTTGCACTGAATTTGAACTAATAACCCTACATGAAAAAAATAAATAAATAAATAAATAAATAAATAAATAAATAAATATTTCTTAGATTTGTAACTTTGAAAATGTTTTTGCACTGAATTTGAACTAATAACCCTACAAGAAAAAATAACATGGATACATTAAATAATTCTGATATGGAATATCTTTTCTATGAGCTTTCTGTCCACGGATATGACACTGAATACCAGAGCACGGTATATTCTATGTTTGATAAAAAAAAAAAAAAAAAAAAAAAAAAAAAAAAAAAAAAAAAAAAAAAAAAAAAAAAAAACTTTTGTTCGTCTTTCATAAAAACATTCATTCGATTCCATTCTTTAGTTCGAAAAAACATTGCTTTGGAATGGTTATATTTTCCCAAGACTGTTTGTATACTCGTAAACCATAATGGCACCCTCAAAACTGGCAAAATGTAAGTAACAGGTTCACATTTATAATTGTTTTCATCTTTATCACTTTTATGAATGATTCTACTTTGGCACACAGCGGTCAGTAAAATCTTTGGAAATCGATTTTCCTGGACATTTTCTTTCCATTCGAAGGGACAAATGTTTCTTTCTGTGAAAAAAATTAGCTCAGAAAGAAACATTTGTCCCTTCGAATGGAAAGAAAATGTCCAGGAAAATCGATTTCCAAAGATTTTACTGACCGCTGTGTGCCAAAGTAGAATCATTCATAAAAGTGATAAAGATGAAAACAATTATAAATGTGAACCTGTTACTTACATTTTGCCAGTTTTGAGGGTGCCATTATGGTTTACGAGTATACAAACAGTCTTGGGAAAATATAACCATTCCAAAGCAATGTTTTTTCGAACTAAAGAATGGAATCGAATGAATGTTTTTATGAAAGACGAACAAAAGTTTTTTTTTTTTTTTTTTTTTTTTTTTTTTTTGAAAAACATTTTCCCAATGGTTGTTGTAATTTCTCAAATTACAATTTTTTTTTTTTTTTTTTTTTTTTTTTTTTTTTTTTTGACGAGTTAGACTTGGAGCTTTCAAAATATTTTAGAAACTGAAATCTGAATTGACAGCCTAAGCTTTTTTTTTTTTTTTTTTTTTTTTTTTTTTTTTTTTTTTTTTTTTTTTTTTTTTTTTTTTTTTTTTTTTTCGGCTATTTAAGTTTAACATAATTGCTACTTTCATCGCATTTGGTGATTAGCTTTACTATATTAAATCATGTCTTATAATTCCTATAGACGCTATCGTCCATACAAACATCGACACTGTGATCGCAATTTGCTTATCAAAAAAGAATTAGAAATTACCCAATTAAATGAAACTGTGAATAAAAAAGATGCAGAAATTAACTTGTTGAATGAAGATCTAATTGAGAAAGATAAACAAATTAACAGATTGAATGAAATTTTAACTGAGAAGGATGCTGAACTCGTAGGTTTAACGGATGCTTTTCAACAAAAAGAAGGGGAAAAAGTTCGTTTATCAGAAGCTTTCGCTGAAAAAGATCGATTTAATCAGTTTATAACGTATGAATTACTTAAGGTTGTGGAAAACTTGAATAAACTTGTCGATAAAATGGATCGTCGTATGTGGAAGCAGCACCGAACATAAATATGATAGTCTGTTGTATAAACCTATTTTTGAAAAAAAAAAAAAAAAAAAAAAAAAAAAAAAAAAAAAAAAAAAAAAAAAAAAAAAAAAAAATTGTAACTTTTTTTTTTTTTTTTTTTTTTTTTTTTTTTTTTTTTTTTTTTTTTTTTTTGACAAGCCAGACTTGGAGCTTAGACTGTCAACTCAGATTTCACTTTCTAAAATATTTTGAAAGCTCCAAGTCTAGCTTAAAAAAAAAGAAAAAAAAAAAAAAAAAAAAAAAAAAAAAAAAAAAAAAAAAAAAAAAAAAAAAAAAAAAAATAGTTACAAATTTTTTTTTTTTTTTTTTTTTTTTTTTTTTTTTTTTTTTTTTTTTTTTTTTTTTTTTTTTTTTTTTTTTTTATGCACAAATATCCTTGTCAGTTTTTTGATCCACCCAAAATATCTTTGGGTTTGAACAATTTGTCTTCGATTCTCCGCAAAGTATTTCAATTGTACTTGTATGCACTTTGATCGTGGTGCTGGGACTCATCAACAGGTTACCGCTAATCCCCACCGCATAATACATTTGCGAGTGTTTTCGTCTCCCTACAAACAATTCCAAACACGCCTGTTCCCCTTGCCGCCTGTATCGGGACCAGAGAATACAGTTTATCCATAAACCGGGTTCCACAATTTTTTCGACTCGCAACGTGGTGACCGACTGCACATGCTCCGCTATTCCTGGTTCCTGGTTCTCGATTCCCTCGTATAATGCGTACAAATCCATCAGGTAAGTTTTAGGTAACCTGGAGCAGCAAAGCATATTATATTCGGCGCGTTCCCCTTTAGGCGTTGTCATAACTAAAGTAATTGGTTTCATTCTGCAAAAGGGACAACCATGGAGAGTGAATCCCCCCCAATCGAATTGGATGAGGTTGGGCTCCGTAAACATTTCTTGACTCTGACCGATTCGCAGAAACTGTTTGCAAACCACATTATCGAATGGTGCAAAAAACCTCGTAAAACACTGCTCGTGGTGTCGGGAGGACCCGGAACCGGTAAGAGTTTTGTCGTGAAAAAAACTTTGGATTACATTAAAACGGAGCAACTCAAAATGAGTTATACGGCTCGAAGCGCTGTCAATATCGGAGGCAAAACGATTCATTCGACATTGGGCCTGAACTTTAAGGGACTCGTCTGTGACTTGAAAAAACAATTGGCCAATGAGCCCGATTTAGTCGAGTCTATTAAAGCGAGTCGTGCCGTTTTAGGAGAGTTTAAGTATAAGAAATATCCTTTGATTATTGTCATTGATGAAGTGTCCATGATAAGCGGTTGGCTCATGTATTGGATCATTCGATTTTTTATGGATCGTACGATACAACCCCTTTTGTTTATAGTTATGGGGGACAGGCATCAACTGAACCCGGTCGAATGTCTTCATAATTTATTTTCGTTTCGTTTCGTGTTGGAGAATCCTTGGGTCATTTTATCGGTGGAATTGAAAGAGAGTATGCGGTTCTTACCCAAATACGGACACATGATTGACACATTACGCGAGTATGTGGATAAGAAGGATGAATTGGGTATGTTTGGTTTCATTTGTGAACATTTTCCCGTTGTAGAAGACATTGAAGGGACGCTACTGGCGCAAGCCAATCGAGCCATGTCTTCCACAAACAAATGGGTCAATGTATTTAATAATTATTACATTAAAAATATGGTAAAAGGGGTAGAAACTAGAGTGAATGATAATGTAATTCTAAAACCTGGATGCCTTGTATTGGTAACGAAAAATGGATGTTCGTCGGCGTCTAATGGTTGTGAACTAGTGTTTGTACAAAAAAAGAATGATCGTATTATATGTACGGATCCAAAGTCGAAACAAACGGTTGAAATTGTAAGAGATGTCGAAACCGAACTTTTTCCGATAGTTTTGGGATTCGCGGCAACTGTTCACAAATTTCAAGGTGAAACGTTGGACGAAGCAAAAATTGTGATTCATCTTGGCGGTAATAGAAATTTGAATTTGGTATACACTGCCCTGAGTCGAGTAAGACAAATGGATCAAATTTTGGCATTGGCATTGTGACAAAAAAAAAAAAAAAAAAAAAAAAAAAAAAAAAAAAAAAAAAAAAAAAAAAAAAAAAAAAAAAAATTCTGAGTTGACAGTCTAACCTCATAACCACCAAAAAATTCAGTTACATTTTTTTTTTTTTTTTTTTTTTTTTTTTTTTTTTTTTTTTTTTTTTTTTTTTTTAAGAGAGAGATAGAGAGAGAGAATATATATATAAGATGTAATAGCTTATCACATCTATTTGGGTTTCAGTCATATGAGCGTCTAACTTGCTGTTACGATTTTTATGGAAATTTCAACTTTTAATTCTGTGGAAATTCCTAAAGACGCTTTACCCAGTCTTAAATGTAGGTTCTGCCAACGACCTATAGATGTCACGTTTTTATTTATGATGAAATGTGGTCATTTGTATCATTATAATTGTGTTTCTAAAATTGAAGAATCTACTAGATGTAAGACATGCAAAAATCTATCAGAAACGGATGTTATACGACTTCAAGAAACTATACAGTGGATTGAAAACAGAATTCGAGAAAGCGAATTGTAAAAAGAACTTTGATTACAATGTCAAATAGTTATCGAATTGAGTGTTGTTCTCCAAACTTTGATCCACGTAGTAAGCTGTTCCCTGATACAACGAATCACGGAGAAAGAGTTGTTGAAGTTTGTGAAAAAGCCTTTCCGATAGATATGCAGTGTAAAGTTTGTCATACGGCAATACAGCCATCTCAGATATTTTTATTTCCATGTGGACATTATTATCACGGATTTTGTGCAAGAAGGATTATAGGAAATACAATCACTAATATTAAATGTAAAAAATGCACAAAAGACTGCTCTCGAAAAATTTGGGATAGATTTAAAAATCTACCATTAACTACACCAGAAGGGTATAATGTATGTTTCGCGGAAATTAACGGATAGTAATAATTTCAACACTTATAACCTTTGAAAAAAAAAAAAAAAAAAAAAAAAAAAAAAAAAAAAAAAAAAAAAAAAAAAAAAAAAAAAAAAAAAAAAAAAAAAATTTTTTTTTTTTTTTTTTTTTTTTTTTTTTTTTTTTTTTTTTTTTTTTTTTTTTTTTTTTTTTTTTTTTGACGAGTTAGACTTGGAGCTATCAAAATATTTTAGAAACTGAAATCTGAGTTCACAGTCTAAGCTGGCTTGTCAAAAAAAAAAAAAAAAAAAAAAAAAAAAAAAAAAAAAAAAAAAAAAAAAAAAATCAGTTACTTTTTTTTTTTTTTTTTTTTTTTTTTTTTTTTTTTTTTTTTTTTTTTTTTTTTTTTTTTTTCAAAGGTTATAGCCGTGTGGAATGGTCACCGAGATTTAATTTTGGAAAATATTTTTAAAGTTTAACATGTCAAGCATGAATCTGTTTTCCCAAGACTGTTTGTATACTCGTAAACCATAATGGCACCCTCAAAAACTGGCAAAATGTAAGTAACAGGTTCACATTTATAATTGTTTTCATCTATATCACTTTTATGAATGATTCTACTTTGGCACACAGCGGTCAGTAAAATCTTTGGAAATCGATTTTCCTGGATATTTTCTTTCCATTCGAAGGGACAAATGTTTCTTTCTGTGAAAAAACTAGCTCAGAAAGAAACATTTGTCCCTTCGAATGGAAAGAAAATGTCCAGGAAAATCGATTTCCAAAGATTTTACTGACCGCTGTGTGCCAAAGTAGAATCATTCATAAAAGTGATAAAGATGAAAACAATTATAAATGTGAACCTGTTACTTACATTTTGCCAGTTTTTGAGGGTGCCATTATGGTTTACGAGTATACAGTCTTGGGAAAATATAACCATTCCAAAGCAGTGTTTTTTCGAACTAAAGAATGGAATCGAATGAATGTTTTTATGAAAGACGAACAAGTTTTTTTTTTTTTTTTTTTTTTTTTTTTTTTTTTTTTTTTTTTTTTTTTTTTTTTTTTTTGACGAGTTAGACTTGGAGCTATCAAAATATTTTAGAAACTGAAATCTGAGTTCACAGTCTAAGCTGGCTTGTCAAAAAAAAAAAAAAAAAAAAAAAAAAAAAAAAAAAAAAAAAAAAAAAAAAAAAAAAAAAAAAAAAATCAGTTACTTTTTTTTTTTTTTTTTTTTTTTTTTTTTTTTTTTTTTTTTTTTTTTTTTTTTTTTTTTTTTTTCAAAGGTTATAGCCGTGTGGAATGGTCACCGAGATTTAATTTTGGAAAATATTTTTAAAGTTTAACATGTCAAGCATGAATCCTCTTTTACATCTTGTTAAATTTAGTTCCAAACACAGTCAAAGTCATAGTATTTTAGTGGATATTCAACAAATATATCTTCGAAATGTGATTTTATTCTGCACGGGTTTGAGTATGATTCAGCTTTTATTTGGGGAAGTTATAGTTTGTCAAAATACAGTAAATGCCGTATCGCAAACCTTTATAGATACTAAATGTTACATAAATGGAACTATGACCAAAGGAACTATTAATGGAATCATTCCAGCTATTTATCATGATTATTACCAATGGGTATCTGTTTACCTATTGTTATTAGCGTTTGGTTTCTATTTTCCTTACTCCATTTGGTCAAAATTATTTGGAAGTTTTATTCGCCATCTTGAAACTCTTGCTGAAAAACCTAATGAGGCAATCCAAATTATTAAAGAATCAAAAGGAAATTTCATATTTTATAAAACTTTGGCGTTGGAAGTTGTATACATTTTTTATTTAATCATAATTTTGATTTTAACAGATGTGTTTTTTAACGGTCTCTGGAGTCGTTTCAACTGGTCTTTGACAGCCGTTTATAAAATTTTTCCAGATAACGGTTCATGTTTCATAGATTATTACCATAGTAGTGGATCCAGTGATGCTTGGTTCAATTGTCTTTTACCTGTATGCAGTATATATCGTAAAGTATTTTCGTTACTCTATGTACTAATCCTGCATTTATTTATACTCAATGGCATTATGATAGCATATCGAATAATACTAGTTTTTCATAAAGGAAAAATTGTGGATATATGGTGGGCGTTTCAGATTGTTCATCAAGGTACCGTTTCTTGGAATGTAAAAAAGAAATTAAATGAGGGATTAAATGAAATTTTGGAAACTCGAAAGGTACAGTCATTTGAAATGAAAACCCAGTGGAATTTTTTTAATGCGTAAAAAAAAAAAAAAAAAAAAAAAAAAAAAAAAAAAAAAAAAAAAAAAAAAAATTGTAACTGATTTTTTTTTTTTTTTTTTTTTTTTTTTTTTTTTTTTTTTTTTTTTTTTTTTGGCGACATTTTACAAGTTATTTACAAGTCTAAGAAATATAAGATTTGGTGAAAGCTCCAAGTCTAACTCGTAAAAAAAAAAAAAAAAAAAAAAAAAAAAAAAAAAAAAAAAAAAAAAAAAAAAAAAAAAAAAAAAATTGTAACTGATTTTTTTTTTTTTTTTTTTTTTTTTTTTTTTTTTTTTTTTTTTTTTTTTTTTTTTTTTTTTTTTTTTACGAGTTAGACTTGGAGCTTTCACCAAATCTTATATTTCTTAGACTTGTAAATTTGAAAATATTTTTGCACTGAATTTGAACTAATAACCCTACATGAAAAAATAAATAAAAAATAAATAAAAAATAAATAAATAAATAAATAAATAAATAAATACATTTTTCACATACAAAATTGACATGTAAAATCTTTGGAAATCGATTTTCTTGGACATTTTCTTTCCATTCGAAGGGACAAATGTTTCTTTCTGAGCTAGTTTTTTTCACTTCTTCAAACATAGAATGTACCGTGCTCTGGTATTCAGTGTCATATCCGTGAACAGAAAGCTCAAAATTCCGAGGAAAAGTTTTCGAGTAATCAAGGAGGTAGAGACGAGTCAATAGTTTGAGTAAGGAGGGTTTTAAGTAACCGTGGAGTCTAGGGATGTTTTTGTTTTTTTTTTGTTTTCTCGATTGGGAAAACTGTTTAAAGGGGGAGGTATGGAGAAATTTATATATTATATTATATATTATATTATATATTATATTATATATTATATTATATATTATATTATATATTGTAACAGATTTTTTTTTTTTTTTTTTTTTTTTTTTTTTTTTTTTTTTTTTTTTTGACAAGCCAGACTTGGAGCTTTCAAAATATTTTAGAAACCAAAATCTGAGTTGAGTCTAAGCTCCAAGTCTAACTCGTCAAAAAAAAAAAAAAAAAAAAAAAAAAAAAAAAAAAAAAAAAAAAAAAAAAAAAAAAAAAAATCAGTTACAAATTTTTTCTTTTTTTTTTTTTTTTTTTTTTTTTTTTTTTTTTTTTTTTTTTTTTTTTTTTTGACAAGCCAGACTTGGAGCTTTCAAAATATTTTAGAAACCAAAATCTGAGTTGAGTCTAAGCTCCAAGTCTAACTCGTCAAAAAAAAGAAAAAAAAAAAAAAAAAAAAAAAAAAAAAAAAAAAAAAAAAAAAAAAAAAAAAAAATGTAGGGTTATGGGTTATGAGCTTAGAGTGTCAACTCAGATTTTAGTTTCTAAAATATTTTGAAAGCTCCAAGTCTAACTCGTCAAAAAAAAAAAAAAAAAAAAAAAAAAAAAAAAAAAAAAAAAAAAAAAAAAAAAAAAAAAAAAAATAGTTACATTTTTTTTTTTTTTTTTTTTTTTTTTTTTTTTTTTTTTTTTTTTTTTTTTTTTTTTGACGAGTTAGACTTGGAGCTTAGACTCAACTCAGATTTTGGTTTCTAAAATATTTTAAAAGCTCCAAGTCTGGCTTGTCAAAAAAAAAAAAAAAAAAAAAAAAAAAAAAAAAAAAAAAAAAAAAAAAAAAAAAAAAAAAAAAAAAATTAGTTACATTTTTTTTTTTTTTTTTTTTTTTTTTTTTTTTTTTTTTTTTTTTTTTTTTGACGAGTTAGACTTGGAGCTTAGACTCAACTCAGATTTTGGTTTCTAAAATATTTTGAAAGCTCCAAGTCTAACTCGTCAAAAAAAAAAAAAAAAAAAAAAAAAAAAAAAAAAAAAAAAAAAAAAAAAAAAAAAAAAAAAAAATGTAGGGTTATGGGTTATGAGCTTAGAGTGTCAACTCAGATTTTAGTTTCTAAAATATTTTGAAAGCTCCAAGTCTAACTCGTCAAAAAAAAAAAAAAAAAAAAAAAAAAAAAAAAAAAAAAAAAAAAAAAAAAAAAAAAAAAAAAAAAAAAAAAAAAAATCAGTTACAATTTTTTTTTTTTTTTTTTTTTTTTTTTTTTTTTTTTTTTTTTTTTTTTTTTTTTTTTTTTTTTGACAAGCCAGACTTGGAGCTTTCAAAATATTTTAGAAACCAAAATCTGAGTTGAGTCTAAGCTCCAAGTCTAACTCGTCAAAAAAAAAAAAAAAAAAAAAAAAAAAAAAAAAAAAAAAAAAAAAAAAAAAAAAAAAAAAAATGTAGGGTTATGGGTTATGAGCTTAGAGTGTCAACTCAGATTTTAGTTTCTAAAATATTTTGAAAGCTCCAAGTCTAAGTCGTCAAAAAAAAAAAAAAAAAAAAAAAAAAAAAAAAAAAAAAAAAAAAAAAAAAAAAAATCAGTTACAATTTTTTTTTTTTTTTTTTTTTTTTTTTTTTTTTTTTTTTTTTTTTTTTTTTTTTTTTTAAACTTGGTCATGTCGACGTCGACGTGGTGAGTACGTTATAATCGTATGTCTTGGAATGGAATCCCTGAGTATATCATGTCTTTCCCCACAATGACTTAAAAGATGACTGCATACCTTATTCTCCAACTGCCTGCCTCTGAAGGCCCCATTCCTTTTTTTAAATGTGACTACATCCCCGTTATCGCGATACTGCAACGTACGATTGTCTACCCGACGTAAAAAGGGATTCGGGATCACCCCTTGCGCGTTCGGTAATTCTCGTCTTCTCCTCCGTCTGCCTCCCGCTGCCGGACTATTTGATCGAGAACCCTCAGACGAACTCGGACTGCCTCGACGGTTTCGACGTCTCCTCGATACGGGACTCTGCCTCCGCGGACTCGCGCGTCGTCTTCCGGAAGCACGTCTCGGTCGACCGCGTCCTCTTCCAGAAGGACCTGCTACGGGACTGGTGGCTCTCGGCCTCCGCGGACTCGCGCGTCGTCTTCTGGAAGGACCTGCTACGGGACTGGTGGCTCTCGGTCGACCGCGTCGTCTTCTGGAAGGACCCGCGACGGGACTCGATCGACCTGTTCCAGAAGGACCGGGACTCGATCTTTTGGAATTTGGAGAGCCTGGCGAGAGCAGTTGAAGGGCGCTGTTTCGATTCGAAGGTAAACTGTTTGACCGGCTCCGCGCGCGTGGTAAAAACCTCACGTTGGGTCGAGGAGACGTGCTTCTTCTAGAATGCATGGTCAAATCCAAAGCCAGGTCTTGCGGAGGCACGGGACGATTTCGGTAAGCGGCATTGGCCGTTGGACTCGAAAGCGAATACGTTTGAGTGGAGGACGAATCATTGGCTGACCAGTCATTTAAACTATGAAATGTACTACTGGAACTCGGTCGCCTCGGACTTGGAACACGTCCCGGACTGCGACTACGTCTCGGACTGCGACTGCGACTACGTCTCGGACTGCGACTGCGACTACGTCTCGGACTGCGACTACGTCTCGGACTGCGACTGCGACTACGTCTCGGACTGTGACTGCGACTACGTCTCGGACTGCGACTCCGTCTGGGACTGCGACTACGACTCCGTCTGGGACTGCGACTGCGACTCCGACTACATCTCGGACCAAGACTAATACTACGTCTTACACTACGTCTCGGACTCTGACTCCGACTGCGACTCGGAGAGCGTTCTCGAGCCACTCTGTCTCGAAGTTCTCGCGTAACATTGCTCACATCTTCCGAAACATCCATCTTGCTTTTAATGGTGGATCCATACGACATTCTTGGCGAGGGGTAAAATATCATGCATCGCGGCTGCTTTACATGCGTCTTCCACAGTTTTAGGTGCCACAAATTTCATGCCGCCGAAAGAGGAGACTTGTAAATCAAAAATCTTGTCGAGGGTTCCCGATCGATAAAAAGGGAGCAAGGCCAATATGCTGCGATGATCTTTTACGTTGCCGTGCTCAAACGTTTTGCAAAATAGGGCATCAATCACTTTTTGAGTAAACTGCGTAAAAGCCTCGCGACCGTTTTCGGAAAAACAAATGACCCATCGATCGATAAAGGGTTTATTTTCCAACATGTAATCAAATGCGTCAAGGAATGCGAGATACATGGTGAGCGTATCCTTATTAAATTGAGTCAAATCGATTATCACGTACGTGTTTGATTCTTTGGGGGCGGAAGCCACGCGTCCAGAAAGGGTGAGCACATTCGCATGATCCACTTCCACCAATCCTACATTGCGAGTCTGGATAGGGAAATCTTGTAAAGCAATCAATTCTTTGGTTTCCGAGGCATTCGGTCCGTGAAAGTAGCAAATGTTGATCCATCGACCTCCGTCGCGTACAATAAATCGATAATGGGACGCGAAAACGACGACTCGCGTGGCGTTTGGATGTTTGTCGACGAGTTGTAAAGACGGGGGTTCCAGATAGATGAGTAAATCGCATCGATCGATGGGATCGGTGAACCGTTGGAGACGTATTCGGTTGTCAGTGGAGGCTATGCTACAGCGGTTCGTGACCATGGTCACGCGCAGTAAAGGAATCGATGCAAGCGTTTCGAATATAAAGTGTGGATAGCGACCCAAATTTCCAAAAACGATGCATCGCTCGTGACGCAAGATAAATTCAAGTAGGTCTTGGATACTCAACATCTTGTTTCTCGAATTATTAAAGCGATGGACGACGTTTACGAATTGATTGCGAGTACCTTACTCTTGAAAGATTCAATCCTATTTAACCATTACTTTAAAGAGTTTGGCGTATTCCCGCATCCCGATCCACAGGTGCACGAGAGAGCCGAGGCGTGTTATAATGAAATTGCCAAAGATGTTTATCAAAATGCGCAATTTCCCGCATTTAAAGAATTTGTGGAGGAATACCGCGCACTCGGGCGCAATGCTTTACCGCAGCCGATTGTGCATCCTCCTCAGACACAATGCAGTAACGAGAGTCGAATTTGTAATAAATGGAATCTGATTCGTCCAAAAGTCAGTGTTATTCCACCCGTTTCAAGAAACAAACGGAAAGACGAGGAGTTTAAAATTGTAGACTTTTTATTGAAAAAGAAACGGAGTGACGATTACTTTCCTCTAACGTTTCAATCGGATGAAGAGGTGCAAGATGATTTAACTGTATTGGAATCTCCAGAGAAGAAAAAATTGGACTCGATTGGCGACGGCATCTTGAAAAAAATGGCAGTCTATTTGGAACTGTTGAATAAAGAACACCCCTACCGAATATTGGATGTGCAGTATGAGAGACGTTGAAAAAAAAAAAAAAAAAAAAAAAAAAAAAAAAAAAAAAAAAAAAAAAAAAAAAAATTAATTTTTTTTTTTTTTTTTTTTTTTTTTTTTTTTTTTTTTTTTTTTTTTTTTTTTTTTTTTTTTTTTTTTTTTTTTCAATAGACAGCCTTTTCGTAGTGAACATCCATTAGTCTATAATTACATACTCTATTCAACGTCTCCAAATGCTCTGCAATTTTTCTTAAAACTCCTTCTGCTAACAAATCTAATCTTTTTTTCTCTGGACAAGATTCTATGGTAGTTAACAAATCTTGAACATCTTCCTCTGACTGAAAAGTTAAAGGATAATAGTCTTGGTTAACCTTCTTGTACATTAAATATTGTACAGCGTCAAATTCTTCTTTACGCTTCCTCGTAGAAGGTGTAAAATTTAACGGTAATATTCGACGAATCGTGGGATCAAAGTAGTTATTACTACACAGACTATCATCTTCTAAAT
Source organism: Maratus michaelseni (assembly GCA_963931845.1). NCBI lineage: Eukaryota > Metazoa > Arthropoda > Arachnida > Araneae > Salticidae > Maratus > Maratus michaelseni. The sequence goes on along the minus strand of OZ007598.1, from coordinate 175,422,795 downwards.
TAGAGTTGCCCCTAAATCCATCTTGAACGGATGTTTGAGTCATAGAATTTTGTTGAGTTATACAATTTGTTTGCGTCTCCACATTTCGGAATTCAAAATTCATTTCAGTTCCACAATCTTGAGTTCTTTTTTCCTTTTGAACCCGTTCCACAAACTGCCAAAAATTTTCATTGATGTTTGCACTTTGTCTTGCTTTATTATACAATTTTTCGGCTTTTTTTCGTGTTTCCGAATCTAAGTTTGGAACAGTCCCTGCGTCGTTGAAATATTGATTAAATATCGCCCCATCCTCCATCAGTAATTCTTCTACGATTAATTCACTCGCCTCACGTAATTCGTCTTGTGAGTTAATCATCTTCTTAATTTGCAACATGGATATTTTAAAAATGATTCGTCGTATGGCTTTTAGACCCATAAAAAATTCAAAGGTTATATCCCAAAGTCCGTTTCGGTTTATCGTTACATTTGAAGATGGTTCTGTGGCTTATCATAAAGACAGTGTCGGTCTTCGCATGTGGGCCGTCCTCATTCAACACTCTCAATTTGAACCTATTCTTGGTGATACCAATCATTGTACGGAAGAACCTCTCAATTATTATAATTTATTAGGTTTCCGTTCCGGTGATGCAGTTTTGGTTCGAAACGAGAAAGGAAACGAGATGCCTATTTTATTTTCATAGCCATAATTAAATCATCCATCTGTTTAAAAGTAAAACGAATTTTGAGGTATTTAAATATAGATATGGACAAAAGAGCTGTGAATATAACCAGAGTTAAAACTATAAAATGACCTCGATAACATGTATTAGCTTTCGATTCCACAATTAAAATGCAAATCGAGTAAAGCAACCCGCCGGCTAATGTTAGTAAGGCAAAAGGTTCTAATTGTCCAACTTTTATCATATTAAAGTATTTTTTTTGCCAAACAAAGTTGTCTGTGTACTTGATTCCAATATTCATCGTGAAGGATTAAACAATTATCTAATTGTGCAGCGAAGGATTCATAATTAGGAAATAGTTGAGCAAAGCTATGCATACTCGTTTGCATATTGGTTAAAGAATGTTCGTTCAGCCAACCGCGAATTATCTTCCATGCCTGATCCCAATTTGGAAATTTTTTATGTAAATAGGGAGCGATACTGGTTATATAATTTGGTCCAAGCACTCTTTGAAGATATAATAAAACATTTTCGTAGACGGAGTGTACAATGTTTTCTGCATTCATTTTACTTTATTACCTGAAACAAAAACGTTTCACGATTTAAAAATTTGTTTATAGGCAGTCTTTATTTGCAGAATACATTAAAACAGCTAATCAAGACATGAATTTTACATATAGAGAGATTGAGACAAATAAAGAGAGAGTGTTGACTATTCTTTTAAGCGGTCTTGGTAGTAACGGTCATGATTGGAAAAACTCTTTAAAGGGAGGAGTATGGAGTAGTTTATATATTATATTATAGTATGATATATTTGTAATATACCATATATTGATGGAAATAAACTAATAGATTATCTACGAGATTTAGTTTCAAAAATATTTCCAATGGGTTGTCCAAATCTGAGTTGAGTCTAAGCTCATAACCCTACAAAAAAAAAAAAAAAAAAAAAAAAAAAAAAAAAAAAAAAAAAAAAAAAAAAAAAAAAAAAATTGTAACTGATTTTTTTTTTTTTTTTTTTTTTTTTTTTTTTTTTTTTTTTTTTTTTTTTTTTTTTTTTTTTTTTTTTTTTGTAGGGTTATGGGCTTAGACTGTCAACTCAGATTTTAGTTTCTAAAATATTTTGACAGCTCCAAGTCCAACTAATAAAAAAAAAAAAAAAAAAAAAAAAAAAAAAAAAAAAAAAAAAAAAAAAAAAAAAAAAAAAATTCTTTGGGCTATGGGCTTAGAGTGACAACTCAGATTTTAGTTTTTAAAATATTTTGAAAGCTCCAAGTCTAACTCGTAAAAAAAAAAAAAAAAAAAAAAAAAAAAAAAAAAAAAAAAAAAAAAAAAAAAAAAAAAAAAAATTGTAACTGAATATATTTTTTTTTTTTTTTTTTTTTTTTTTTTTTTTTTTTTTTTTTTTTTTTTTGACAAGCTAGACTTGGAGCTTTCAAAATATTTCAGAAAGTAAAATCTGAGTTGACAGTCTAAGCCCATAACCCTACAAAAAAAAAAAAAAAAAAAAAAAAAAAAAAAAAAAAAAAAAAAAAAAAAAAAAAAAAAAAAAATATCAGTTACAATTTTTTTTTTTTTTTTTTTTTTTTTTTTTTTTTTTTTTTTTTTTTTTTTGACAAGCTAGACTTGGAGCTTTCAAAATATTTCAGAAAGTAAAATCTGAGTTGACAGTCTAAGCCCATTTTTTTTTTTTTTTTTTTTTTTTTTTTTTTTTTTTTTTTTTTTTTTTTTTGACGAGTTAGACTTGGAGCTTTCAAAATATTTTAGAAACTAAAATCTGAGTTGACAGTCTAAACCCATAACCCTAGGAAAAAAAAAAAAAAAAAAAAAAAAAAAAAAAAAAAAAAAAAAAAAAAAAAAAAAAAAATTGTAACTGAAATTTTTTTTTTTTTTTTTTTTTTTTTTTTTTTTTTTTTTTTTTTTTTTTTTTTTTTTTTTTTTTTTTTTTTTGACGAGTTAGACTTGGAGCTTTCAAAATATTTTAGAAACTAAAATCTGAGTTGACAGTCTAAACCCATAACCCTAGGGAAAAAAAAAAAAAAAAAAAAAAAAAAAAAAAAAAAAAAAAAAAAAAAAAAAAAAATTGTAACTGATTTTTTTTTTTTTTTTTTTTTTTTTTTTTTTTTTTTTTTTTTTTTTTTTTTTTTTTTTTTTTTTTTTTTTTCATAAAAACATTCATTCGATTCCATTCTTTAGTTCGAAAAAACACTGCTTTGGAATGGTTATATTTTCCCAAGACTGTTTGTATACTCGTAAACCATAATGGCACCCTCAAAAACTGGCAAAATGTAAGTAACAGGTTCACATTTATAATTGTTTTCATCTTTATCACTTTTATGAATGATTCTACTTTGGCACACAGCGGTCAGTAAAATCTTTGGAAATCGATTTTCCTGGATATTTTCTTTCCATTCGAAGGGACAAATGTTTCTTTCTGTGAAAAAACTAGCTCAGAAAGAAACATTTGTCCCTTCGAATGGAAAGAAAATGTCCAGGAAAATCGATTTCCAAAGATTTTACTGACCGCTGTGTGCCAAAGTAGAATCATTCATAAAAGTGATAAAGATGAAAACAATTATAAATGTGAACCTGTTACTTACATTTTGCCAGTTTTTGAGGGTGCCATTATGGTTTACGAGTATACAAACAGTCTTGGGAAAATATAACCATTCCAAAGCAGTGTTTTTTCGAACTAAAGAATGGAATCGAATGAATGTTTTTATGAAAGACGAACAAGTTTTTTTTTTTTTTTTTTTTTTTTTTTTTTTTTTTTTTTTTTTTTTTTTTTTTTTTTTTGACGAGTTAGACTTGGAGCTTTCAAAATATTTTAGAAACTAAAATCTGAGTTGAGTCTAAGCTCATAACCCCCCCCCCCCAAAAAAAAAAAAAAAAAAAAAAAAAAAAAAAAAAAAAAAATTTTTTTTTTTTTTTTTTTTTTTTTTTTTTTTTTTTTTTTTTTTTTTTTTTTTTTTTTTTTTTTTTGCTTAGACTGTCAACTTAGATTTTAGTTTCTAAAATATTTTGAAAACTCCAAGTCTGGCAAAAAAAAAAAAAAAAAAAAAAAAAAAAAAAAAAAAAAAAAAAAAAAAAAAAAAAAAAAAAAATATTCAGTTACAATTTTTTTTTTTTTTTTTTTTTTTTTTTTTTTTTTTTTTTTTTTTTTTTTTTTTTTTTTTTTTTTTTTTTTTTTTTTTAGGTTATAGGTATTTCAGGTTTAGTTTATAAAACATTTTGAGAGCTAAAACTTACGTTTTATAGACCATCAATGCACCGGCTCCAATAGATAGCAGTTGAATAACGAGTTCCGCGTACACCATCAATTTCAGTTTTGTAAAGGTCGTAGCAGACTCCGTGTTTACACTATACATTAAATAACCATAAGTTATCGTACCCAGGACATTTAGTACCAGCAATGTTATACCCAACATCATTTTTAAATTCATAATTTCTTCTTGATTATGTGATGGCAAAGAGTACGCCTAAAACGGCCATGCTCACTACGTTCAAAACGGATGGAGCCAACGTAAACATTTTATTGCCGGTCCAAAATTGAGTCAATGTCTGTTGACTCGTCGTCGATGCAGCACCTGTCATCATTCGGTACGTGACAAATCCCATGAGAGCCGTACTGATCAAAATCAAAACTGTCGCGAAAGCAAGAAGGATTGTGGAAAATCCAAGACCTTTCATCTTTATTCATGATGCACGCCCTCGTTCACACGCAAGGTGTTGTTTTGGGTCGGACCTATCTCCCTCTGGAATTGGCCTATCGGGACGTCTTGGGAGGCTCTGCTCACTTTCTCATTACCAGTCCCCTCAACTATTCTAAAATGAAACGCCTGTATCCGCATGCGCGCCCCGATGTCCTCGTGACGACTGTGCAAGGCGTTCCCTACTCGCAAGTCTTGCACTATCTCAGACTACGATTTCAAATCCTTTCCATGACCTTTCCGTCGATTCCCATTGTGTTTGGCTATAAAGGCAACAGTTATCAACCGCAAGTCTTGCTGGATGCCGGCATCCCGAATCGCATCAACGTGGAAATGTATGGTGTTCCCGCCCTGCACGGGACCGATCGTACTTGTCCCTGGCATAAAGGTAATCGTCGCAAATGTGCTCTCGAGGCTCTGGAGCAAATTCTGAATCACGCTCACTCGCGCGTTTTAATATAAGATACCGTTCCCGCTCCGCAATGCGGACCTGCTCCGAAAGCTGCAATAGACTCCATCCGACGAGAGAAGGCTCGTTTTCAATGTCCGGTACTTCTTTTTCCCATAAACCGTCTCTACGGCAGAGTGCCAAGAGTCTCTGAAGCACGTCAATGAGTTTCGGAGGCGTATTCTCATGCGGGACTTGCTGCACCGATTCATGAATCACGCGTACATTATGCAAGAACGCATCGAGTCGCGGACAGGGATTCAGGAGCGTCAAAGGTTTCTCGCCATGCAGCAGATTGTGCAGGGTGCGTCGGAGCAGCGTTTGCACGCTCACGCTGAGAGGGTGCGTGGGTCGGTCACGCATAAACGCTTCTAATGCGTGCGACGTTTGAAAGTGCGCGGCATTCAGGTATTCGGAACGCGGTACGAGGTGCATGGTAAACGGTTCATAATACTGGCCACGGGCTTTGCAGGTCATGTCGTAGAGATGCAAGACTCTTTTCAAATGGCCCTCGGAAACGGGCGGTAACGCGGCCACATGGACGGGTCGACGGACATTGATGAAACGACGTGAAATGTCCCCCCAAAAAGAAGCCGATTGATAGTCGTAGCGAGTCGACGACGACGACTCGCCGGAAAGCAACTCTTTCAAGATGACATCGTCGCGGTCGCAAGGCAGGGACGGGAGGCGGGGGACACGGTTTTCTTCTCGCCTCGCCAGCAAGAGTTGCAAGTCATCCCAAAAGCGTGAAACGGCTCTCGTCTTGAAGGGTCGAGGGGGGTAGGGAGGGAGGTCGTAATGAGACTCCCAATGCTTCTCCAAATAATCGGTCAGAGAATTTAAATCGCCGTGCACCTGGTAGGGAAAAGCAGTCAGACCGCCTTCCTGTAAAATGTAGGACCAGGGGATGTGTTCGGCTTCCATGCGAAGCAGGAGGGGACCGAGTTCGCGAGGCGGACTGGCGTCGGAAGAAGAATCGTTTCCAAATAAAAGTTGTTCAAACCAATGAATCAAAAGAGACATCTTGGTTCCAACGAAAAAGATTTAAATGAAACGGTATGGATTTGGCAAAGTAGTACGAGAATAGGTTGCGAGCCATGAGGCAATGCATGCAGTAAGCAATGAAAAGCAGGAGCACGTAGACTGTCCACATGATTAAAACTTGCTTGAGCTGAAAAAAAAAAAAAAAAAAAAAAAAAAAAAAAAAAAAAAAAAAAAAAAAAAAAAAAAAAAAAAATGGAGCTTTTAAAATATTTTAGAAACTGAAATCTGAGTTTCAGCATAAGCTCAAAAAAAAAAAAAAAAAAAAAAAAAAAAAAAAAAAAAAAAAAAAAAAAAAAAAAAAAAAAAAAAAAAAATATTTTCAAAGTGACAAGTCTAAGATTTTTTTTTTTTTTTTTTTTTTTTTTTTTTTTTTTTTTTTTTTTTTTTTTTTTTTTTTTTTTTTTTTTTTTTTTTTTTAGTTACAATTCTTTAGTTAAAAAGTTAGCCTCCCAACGCACTTTTTCTTTTACTCAACATGTCATCAAAACTGAAATCAAGTATAAATAAAATGAGTGCTCCTATTCAGTATGATAAGGATGAAAATCAAAACGAAATATATCCCAAAGTAAATGGTGTAGACAAAATTTTACTGAATCGTTACGCGAGGGACAAAGACCAAATACCCTTCTATCCCAGAGATGCTGCTAAAAATGAATTTCTGGATCCGATACTAGGGCTAATTAAAAGGGATGGAGAGTACGTATATCCTCAAAGCTTCTCAGTAGATCAAAAACAACGTAAACCCATCTATAGACGTGATCCAATTCTGCCGAATAGGGAAATTTACGAAAAAATAAATGGTCAGTGGATTATAGGTAGAGGTTTAGATGGTGAACAATTCTATGCTACTGACGAAAACGGTGATGAATATTATCCGGAAAATAATATACCTGCAAAAAAAGCAGATGGTTCTTTATATTATGCACGTAAAGCTAACAAAATACAAACCGTGTTTCCTAAAAATGCCGATGGAGACGAATTTTACTTGACTTTTATAGATCCCTTAAACGTGGATACGATTCCCGACAGATATGCACGCAAGAAAAATGGGGATGAGATTTATCCTCAAAGACGGTTATATTGCAATTTAATATCCGATTATATATTGCAAAGCCGGGGTTACGCAAAACGTGGTGGAAACCCTTATTATCCAAAAGATGGATATAATAATGAATTTTATATTAATCCGGTAGTCGTTCAAGCCAATCCCGGTAGTTTTACTCACGAAGAGGAAGCGGTAGCTGGAAGCGACGTACTTTTAGATACTTATGCTATAACTAATGATGGAAAAATTATTTTACCAGATATAGGTGGTAAACCTTTTATAGATAGAGGAAAAAAGCCGTATTTAGATGGAAACCAATCTGATACTTTTGTACTTGGTAAATTGGTCCGAGAGGAAAATGGGGCACATAAAGACTTTCTTACAAATGTAGATGTGCCTAAAAACCCTAATGTTAAACCCATGAAATACAGATATTTAAATTTAAGAACTAACATTTATAAGACTATTATACCTAGTGGTAGTACAGTTTCTTTTTTCAAGACTTGGTATTTTTGGGTATTTGTTATCATTTTATTGATTTTAAAATCACTTGCTATATGGTGGTTTTTCTTAAAAAATAAAAAATCTTATCAAGTAAATCTTATCAAGTAAAAAAAAAAAAAAAAAAAAAAAAAAAAAAAAAAAAAAAAAAAAAAGATTAAGATGTCGGCTTCCGTTGCAATTGTTGAATATGAAAAAGATGAAGATCAAAATGAAATTTATCCCAGAGAAAATAATGTTGATAAAGTTATATTCAATCGTTATGCCAGGGACAAAGACCAAATACCTTTTTATCCGAAAGATGCTGATAATAACGAATTTATGGATGTCAATTTAGGTCTAATTGAAAGAAATGGAGAGTACGTATACCCTAAAATTGCCGCAAATGGTCAACCTCGATATCGGGACGATCCAAACGATGCAGAACCAATAAAAACGAAAATCTATGAAAAGATAAATGGTCAGTGGATTATAGGTAGAGGTTTGGACGGTCATCAATACTATGCTACCAAGAAAAACGGTGATGAATATTATCCTGAAAACAATATGCCTGCGCAAAGGGCTAATGGTACTATATATTATGCACGAAAATTTAACCGAGACATCATTTTTCCGAAAAATGCTGATGGGGATGAATATTACTTAACATTTATAGATCTCTGTAATTTGGAGGATACGAATCCTGGCAGGTATGCTCACAAGAATAATGGGGACGAAATTTATCCTCAAAGGCGGATAGATTTCGATTTAATATCGGATTACATCATTAACAATACATATATAATATCCGGTGGAAAGTCTCGTTATCCAAGAGATGCGTACAATAATGAATTTTACATCGATCCAGAACCCATTTCTGGAGTAACCTTACTCTTAGCTGATTTAATTTTAGAAAACTATGCTGTAACTAATGATGGAAAAGTCATCTTGCCAGGTAAAAACAATACATTTTATATACATTTAACGAAGGATCCAACAGTAACTGAACCAGATATACTTGGTAAATTGGTTCGAGAAAGAAAGGGGGTGTCCTCTGACTACCTGACAAAAGTAGAAATATCTAATAAACCTAAAGTTGAACCAAAAAAGTACAAATATTTGGATTTTAATACAAATATTTACAAAACCATTATACCAGCAGGTATAACTACCAACATTAAGAAACCTTTTTTCAAGACATGGAATTTTTGGATAGTGGTAGTTGTTTCATTAATTGTACAAACATTTGGCATATGGTGGATTTTTTTCAGGCAACCTAAGATTGTAATTTAAAAAT
>OZ007598.1:175399112-175411612 GCA_963931845.1 Maratus michaelseni | reverse complement strand
AAAAAAAAAAAAAAAAAAAAATTAGTTACAATTTTTTTTTTTTTTTTTTTTTTTTTTTTTTTTTTTTTTTTTTTTTTTTTTTTTTTTTTTTTTTTTTTTTTTTTTTGACGAGTTAGACTTGGAGCTTTCACCAAATCTTATATTTCTTAGACTTGTAAATTTGAAAATATTTTTGCACTGAATTTGAACTAATAACCCTACATGAAAAAATAAATAAAAAATAAATAAATAAATAAATAAATAAATAAATAAATAAATAAATAAATAAATAAATAAATAAATACATTTTTCACATACAAAATTGACATGTAAAATCTTTGGAAATCGATTTTCTTGGACATTTTCTTTCCATTCGAAGGGACAAATGTTTCTTTCTGAGCTAGTTTTTTTCACTTCTTCAAACATAGAATGTACCGTGCTCTGGTATTCAGTGTCATATCCGTGGACATAAAGCTCAAAATTCCGAGGAAAAGTTTTCGAGTAATCAAGGAGGTAGAGACGAGTCAATAGTTTGAGTAAGGAGGGTTTTAAGTAACCGTGGAGTCTAGGGATGTTTTTGGGTTTTTTTTTGTTTTCTCGATTGGGAAAACTGTTTAAAGGGGGAGGTATGGAGAAATTTATATATTATATTATATATTATATTATATTATATATTATATATTATATTATATTATATATTATATTATATATTGTAACTGATTTTTTTTTTTTTTTTTTTTTTTTTTTTTTTTTTTTTTTTTTTTTTGTAGGGTTATGGGCTTAGACTGTCAACTCAGATTTTAGTTTCTAAAATATTTTGAAAGCTCCAAGTCTGGCTTGTCAAAAAAAAAAAAAAAAAAAAAAAAAAAAAAAAAAAAAAAAAAAAAAAAAAAAAAAAAAAAAAAATTGTTACTAATTTTTTTTTTTTTTTTTTTTTTTTTTTTTTTTTTTTTTTTTTTTTTTTTTTTTTTTTTTTTTTTTTTTTTTTTTTTTGACAAGCCAGACTTGGAGCTTTAAAAATATTTTAGAAACTAAAATCTGAGTTGACACTCAGCCCATAACCCTACACATTTTTTTTTTTTTTTTTTTTTTTTTTTTTTTTTTTTTTTTTTTTTTTTTTTTTTTTTTTTTTTTTTTTTTTTTTTTTGACAAGCCAGACTTGGAGCTTTCAAAATATTTTAGAAACTAAAATCTGAGTTGACAGTCTAAGCCCATAACCCTAAAAAAAAAAAAAAAAAAAAAAAAAAAAAAAAAAAAAAAAAAAAAAAAAAAAAAAAAATTAGTAACATTTTTTTTTTTTTTTTTTTTTTTTTTTTTTTTTTTTTTTTTTTTTTTTTTTTTTTTTTTTGACGAGTTAAGACTTGGAGCTTTCAAAATATTTTAGAAACTAAAATCTGAGTTGACACTCAGCCCATAACCCTACACATTTTTTTTTTTTTTTTTTTTTTTTTTTTTTTTTTTTTTTTTTTTTTTTTTTTTTTTGACAAGCCAGACTTGGAGCTTTCAAAATATTTTAGAAACTAAAATCTGAGTTGACACTCAGCCCATAACCCTACACATTTTTTTTTTTTTTTTTTTTTTTTTTTTTTTTTTTTTTTTTTTTTTTTTTTTTTTTTTTGACAAGCCAGACTTGGAGCTTTCAAAATATTTTAGAAACTAAAATCTGAGTTGACACTCAGCCCATAACCCTACACATTTTTTTTTTTTTTTTTTTTTTTTTTTTTTTTTTTTTTTTTTTGACAAGCCAGACTTGGAGCTTTCAAAATATTTTAGAAACTAAAATCTGAGTTGACACTCAGCCCATAACCCTACACTTTTTTTTTTTTTTTTTTTTTTTTTTTTTTTTTTTTTTTTTTTTTTTTTGACAAGCCAGACTTGGAGCTTTCAAAATATTTTAGAAACTAAAATCTGAGTTGACACTCAGCCCATAACCCTACACATTTTTTTTTTTTTTTTTTTTTTTTTTTTTTTTTTTTTTTTTTTTTTTTTTTTGACAAGCCAGACTTGGAGCTTTAAAAATATTTTAGAAACTAAAATCTGAGTTGACACTCAGCCCATAACCCTACACATTTTTTTTTTTTTTTTTTTTTTTTTTTTTTTTTTTTTTTTTTTTTTTTTTTTTTTTGACAAGCCAGACTTGGAGCTTTCAAAATATTTTAGAAACTAAAATCTGAGTTGACAGTCTAAGCCCATAACCCTAAAAAAAAAAAAAAAAAAAAAAAAAAAAAAAAAAAAAAAAAAAAAAAAAAAAAAAAAAAAAAAAAAAAAAAAAAAAAAAAAAAATTAGTAACTTTTTTTTTTTTTTTTTTTTTTTTTTTTTTTTTTTTTTTTTTTTTTTTTTTTTTTTTTCGTCGTGGTCATAAAGTCAACTGAAATTTTAGGCAAACGTCCCATTCTTCCTTATATAAAGACACTGATTATGGGTATAACCAATTTTTGTAAATTGATTGATCCAATCTCACCTCCCACCTCCGAACCCACCCCCTTTGACTCTCTGCTGATCGACTGCCAAAGTTTTTTGTACGTGGCCATCGAACACAGTTTAGAAACCCATGAAGATAAACTCTTTCACGAAATTTGCGAATCTGTTTGGGATCAACTTTCCAGTTTATTGAACCAGTTCACCTCCTATGCTTGCGCTTCCGAAAATTTGACCGTCATCCTCTCCTTTGATGGAGAAGGCGTTCCCATGAAATTTGCCACGCAAAGAGATCGTCGCAAAACCAAAAGTACTTCCAAAAAATCTTTTTACCGCTACGTGCTATTTGGTCATAATAAACTCACCGTCGGGGTTCAAAATTATTTGATAAAGCAGTTGAAATTGTACAACGCTACCTTAAAAATTATTTTATGCGGTTGTAACGTGCCGGGGGAAGGTGAGCACAAAATCTTTCAACTGGCCGAAGTCGTCGTCCCCTCGTGCACGCATCCCATCATCCTTAGCGTCGATCAAGATGTTTTCATTTTAGCTTTTCTACGGTTCTCCCGGTATCAAACCCTTCAAATTTATCGCTATAGGAAATTTTATCACCTGACTCGACTTGTTCGCGCTTTACCTTACCCCCTTCAACGGCTCATTGACGCTTCCTTTCTGTTTGGAAATGATTTTATACCCGTTTTGGTTAGCATCACCCCCAACAACATTTCAAAACTGCACGACGCTTTAACGTTTGACGAGGAGGCCGATGTGGTGACGACGCTTGCCACGTTTCTCGGCAAGATGAACGACCACCTTCGATTCAGTCGCGTCGAATTTGTCGATCGTCAGTTACTCATTTGCTTTTGGATGACTCATTTCTGGATTTTGGATTACTATACGAAACGTCATTTTTTGCAACAGTTTTTAGAAAACAGGCTCTACGATGCCTTTGATCGTCACCAACTGTTGACGGGACTCGAGGACGCCGCGTATTCTAGAGGCGCGTATCAGGAAGCCAAAGCACTGTACGAGCAGAGCATGACGCAGCCCGTGCCGCATGCAGAACGGCACGTGTTTACGGATGAGGCTCTTTTGAATCGTCTAAAGGCTTACTGGATAGAGCCACCGAATGGCCTTTGTACCGTGTTGCAACTGACCAGTGTAAACCGTAAAAAAAGAAAATTAAAAAGATCCCCAACCACTGGTATTGAAAGATTTCTAAAAAGGGGAAAAACCTGAAGGGACCGAAAATGGTGGCCGAGGCCTCCTGGTAATGGAGGCGTCGATCCAGTCGCACGAGTTGGTGGACGGGGTCCGGTGCAAACACGAGATTTAAATTAGAATCAATGACAATAATGGCCTTCTCCCAATCGACTTGAGCGAAATCGGAAGGATTCATTTTTTGCGCGTAAGGGTATTTTTTATAAATGTCTAAATCGATGACATGTTTTAATAACTGTGCCGTAAAAATGATGTTTTCCGGGTACGTTAACGTGATTCGAGACTGAATAAATTTATTATTATAAGGAATCCACGGAGAATGAAATAGTACTTGCTCGAGGGTCGACATGCCCTCGCTTGGCTTAAGCAAGATGAATGCTGAAACGTTTGCAAATGCAGCCGCTCACTTGACCTATGTATTTAAACGTTTACGGGATGGAACTTTTAAGGGTATTAACAACGATATTATAGAAGTAACTTCTTTCGATGAGTTGGTAGATTATTTCAGGCAGATTGCAAACGAACTCTTGGGAAAGGGCGAGGCCTTGCTAGAATTACCCACCTTTCAGTATCTGGCAGAGGAGTATGCTAAACGGGCTCTTGATATGGCAACACTGTCTATAGATAAAAGTCTTGATAAATATGTCGATCCAATCACTCATGAGGTTTTGACAGCTTCCTCAGACGTTCAAGAATTTGAGTCAAAAATTCAGAGAAATATACATGATTATTTTAATGGTAAACAATATTTACCGCAACTGCACGATTCGCCTGATGAGTGGAAAACTTTTGCTCAGGAGAAAATCAAAGCCTATTTGAATTTAGTGGTGGACAAGTCCAGTAGCGCTCCGCCTACTAAAAAATCAAAAACGTATCCGCCAGTCAATCACACTGTTAGGGATAATCAACAACCGATTATGGAAAATGTAATCCGATGCGGGCAAAATATAGCTCACAAACTATCCTGGCAGATTAAAGATTATGATATTTTAAAATTTAGATATTATTTGTGTATTTTACGGAGATTATGGATTTTATCTCAATTACACGATGGGAAAGAAAAAGGAATTACTCGCGTCGGTTTGGATGAAGCAGGTAAACCAATCTATCATCCCTATTTTAAAAAGGTTGAGGGGGAACTATACCAGCGTATTTCTGAAAATATGGAAGTACATGGAATATGTGAAACTGAAAAAGTTGCTTAATTAAGATGGATGATGTAAACAATCTTGCCGAAACTGCAGCCAAACTCACCTTTATATTTAAAAAAACTGTCACCAACAGATTCAAGAACATTTTTAACGAGAGTACGGAAATTGCTTCGACTGAAAACGTTCGTCAATGGAAAGATTTAGTACCGCTTTATGTAAATTGGATTACAGAGAATAAAGAAAGCATTCAGGTACTGCCATCTGAAGGGGATGAAAGTAAAAAATACTTTGAGCTTGCGTTTAAATGGGCAAATATGTCTCTAGATAAAAAGAGTAAAAGATTTGTAGATCCAATACTGGGTCATATCAATCAACTTCAAAAACTACAAGATTTTTATAGAAATTCGTATAAATCGCATGTTTATAAAATCATTAATGAGGCTAAAGAGAATGGAAATAGTTTACCAGCATTACCTAATGGTGAAGAAGAATGGCAAGCAACTTTTACAGAAATTTATGAAAAGGATAAAACTCCTAAACCCATTGAGGTTAAAGAAGAACCTATTCCGGCTAATTATGCCGTTTCAGTTGAAAGTAACGATGAGGAAATGTTTGAAGCATCTAAAGATAATTTACGTTACAAAGGACAAAAATTACGTTCAAATTTACCGATGCAAATAAAAATTTACGACGTAATAAAGATGAGAGATTATTTGCGTACTTTACGAAGATTATGGAATTTATCTCAACTACACAATGGCAAAGAAAAGAATATTATGATTTTTGACAAAGACGGGAAAGTAAGTAATCATCCTTACTTTAGGACACATCCCAATAAGTTTAACATTTATGAACGTATTAGTGACAGTCTGATTAAAAGTTTTCCACCAAGATGAAAAAAAAAAAAAAAAAAAAAAAAAAAAAAAAAAAAAAAAAAAAAAAAAAAAAAAAAAATCTTTGACTTAAAATATTTTTTATACTTTCAAAAAAAAAAAAAAAAAAAAAAAAAAAAAAAAAAAAAAAAAAAAAAAAAAAAAAAAAAAAAAAAAAAAAAAAAAATTTTTTTTTTTTTTTTTTTTTTTTTTTTTTTTTTTTTTTTTTTTTTTTTTTTTTTTCAACTTACCAATCTTTACATTTCTTGAACATTGTCTATTCGCACAAAATGCTTCAATTCTGCTTCAAGTCTCTCCACTTTATCCTCTAGCAATTTAATCAATTTTCTGTGCAAGGTTCTAATTTCTCCGTCATAAGCCTCATTTTTCATCTTCATGGTAATAAGCGCTTCCTTTAGCCGAGTGTTTTCATTTACGAGTTCAGCAAAATCGTCATCATCTGAATGGACCATTTCTTCTTATCTATTCATTGAAATGTAAAGGGATACAGAAACTCCTTTTCACTAGGAATAAAGTCATGAATTTTAATACGTATGGATCCTATTACGGTAAATTTCACAAGTGCTCCGTTTCATCCGTCAGGCAAAACATCATCGTATTTGAAATGGGCAATTCGCCTTACGAAACGTGGTTCATCACCCGCATGTATCCCCCTGAAAACATATCCATCGATTCCAATAAACCACTTTTACTAGCTCTCAAAACCTTTTTCAAGTCAGATGTGCCCGCTTCTGTCGTCTGCAGTCGAAAATATTTATGGACCATCTGCCTCGGGAATGAGCGCATGATCTACCCTGTGAGCAAAGACGTGAAAAAGGACAACCGATTACAATTGTACGCCACTCCCTACTACGTCAGCAGTCCCGAGGTCGTGAGTCAGTATTTGCAGGCGACGATTCGACCTGCTTACGAAAATGTCTTTTTTTATAAAAACACGGTACTCTATTTAGATAATCAGGATTTACCCTATCCAGGTGGATGCTACTTTAATAAATGTGAACCGACACCCTTTTACAGGATTTGCTTCCTATCCGATGAGCCCATGGATTACGTGTTGAATTTGGCGACGGAATGGCAAGCGCGGCGAGATGTCATGACCATACCCTACATGACTCGGGAAGTCAAAGCGAATCCTAAATTTATAAACTTTAAACCGGTCACTGAATCTGGATTTTCGGATGCCAATATCTTGTCTACAGGTATTATCCACAAGACGCTCAGTTCCCGAAAACCCGAACTTTTAATTCAAGATGTGTTGACGTCCTATTACAAAAATGTCTCGCGTCGTCCGCACGAGAACCGTTTGGACTTTAGTTATTTAGGCGTGTTTATCGAATGGCCTTTTCTACTCACGTTTGAAGGGGCGAGGCATTCCGAAACCAAAGACCAAAACAAAAAATTTGTCGCTCTCAGTATAAATGGTAACAACCCTACGCGTATCTTGCATATATGTCGACCGTACGATCGATACGTGGAATACAATCACGTACCCGCCACTCTTTGGACACCCATATCGTTTGTATTGTCAACCCTGCTAACAGATACCAGTATTAAAAAGGTGACGATTGATACGGTGGGGATTGGCGTAGTGTATCGAGAAACTTTTTTCTGTTTTAGCCAACCCCTCCTAGAAGGATCGCCGACGCAACTGGCCCTTTCAAATGCGGAATATATTTTGTCAACGGCCACAATGGAACTGAACGAAGACATTAACGTTCGAGTCATTGAAACGTTCAAGTACAATGATGATTACTCTTTGAGACGTGTGAGTCTAAGAGGTTTAGCTTTAGATTGTTGGTGTCTAACAAAATCTTCCAATACGGATCCTTACCCCCGAAACATTCGGTTACCAGAACTGGTCAAACAGTGGTTAGATTTCTTTATGGAAGTGGGAAACGATACTTTTGACCTGGACGTGAGTGCCGTTCGAATTGCTTTAATGCTATCCAAACATAAAATTTGTTATCAGTTGAATGCGGTAGAGAATCCAAAGGATGCAATCGTAGTATCGGACCATGAAGTTAATTTTTACTTTAACGAAAAAATTGTTCAATTTATAAATGATGCACGGTTGGTAAAACAGGATACTTTAAAAGAAGAGTCATCGTGCAACATTTCGTAACGGGGAGGGGTAAAAAAAAAAAAAAAAAAAAAAAAAAAAAAAAAAAAAAAAAAAAAAAAAAAAAAAAAAAAAAAAATGTAACTGAATTTTTTTTTTTTTTTTTTTTTTTTTTTTTTTTTTTTTTTTTTTTTTTTTGTTATGGGCTTAGACTGTCAACTCAGATTTTACTTTCTGAAATATTTTGAAAGCTCCAAGTCTGGCTTGTCAAAAAAAAAAAAAAAAAAAAAAAAAAAAAAAAAAAAAAAAAAAAAAAAATTGTAACTGATTTTTTTTTTTTTTTTTTTTTTTTTTTTTTTTTTTTTTTTTTTTTTTTTTTTTTTTTTTTTTTTTTTGTAGGGTTATGGGCTTAGACTGTCAACTCAGATTTCAGTTTCTAAAATATTTTGAAAGCTCCAAGTCTGGCTTGTCAAAAAAAAAAAAAAAAAAAAAAAAAAAAAAAAAAAAAAAAAAAAAAAAAAAAAAAAACTGTCAACTCAGATTTTAGTTTCTAAAATATTTTGAAAGCTCCAAGTCTGGCTTGTCAAAAAAAAAAAAAAAAAAAAAAAAAAAAAAAAAAAAAAAAAAAAAAAAAAAAAAAAATTGTAACTGATTTTTTTTTTTTTTTTTTTTTTTTTTTTTTTTTTTTTTTTTTTTTTTTTTTTTTTTTTTTTTTTTGTAGGGTTATGGGCTTAGACTGTCAACTCAGATTTCAGTTTCTAAAATATTTTGAAAGCTCCAAGTCTGGCTTGTCAAAAAAAAAAAAAAAAAAAAAAAAAAAAAAAAAAAAAAAAAAAAAAAAAAAAAATTGTAACTGATTTTTTTTTTTTTTTTTTTTTTTTTTTTTTTTTTTTTTTTTTTTTTTTTTTTTTTTTTTTTTTTTTTTTTTTTTTTTTTTGTAGGGTTATGGGCTTAGACTGTCAACTCAGATTTTACTTTCTGAAATATTTTGAAAGCTCCAAGTCTGGCTTGTCAAAAAAAAAAAAAAAAAAAAAAAAAAAAAAAAAAAAAAAAAAAAAAAAAAAAAAAAAAAAAAATGTAGGGTAATGAGCTTAGAGTGTCAACTCAGATTTCAGTTTCTAAAATATTTTGAAAGCTCCAAGTCTGGCTTGTCAAAAAAAAAAAAAAAAAAAAAAAAAAAAAAAAAAAAAAAAAAAAAAAATTGTAACTGAATTTTTTTTTTTTTTTTTTTTTTTTTTTTTTTTTTTTTTTTTTTTTTTTTTTTTTTTTTTTTTTTTTTTTTTTTGAGGTTATAGATTTAGAGTTGACCCAGACTTTAGTTTCTAAAATATTTAGAAAGCTCCAACTCTAACTAGCTTAGAGGTAAGACAAATGATATACAATGAAAGACTCAGTTTCTCAGTTCCATTGTCTTCCTGAATTAGTTAACCTGAAACCTGGACTCTACTGGAATTTGGAACAGGACGCAAATGCAGGCTATTATGTATCGATAGACGCTGAAAAAATATCTTTTACACTCTGCAGTATTAATTGCAATACAGTAGATGATTTTATGCATTGTAAATTTAACTATGATTTATTCGACAACAAAAGAATGTGTATTTCTTTAGAAACTATGCAGAATTTTTTGACGTTATTTTTTAAGAATTATTCTGCAAATTCTACAACAAATAGAATCCAAATCTACAAGTCAAACATGGGTCACTACTTTCATATAAATTATCTCACTGAAAAAGTACATTGGGGTAAGAAAGTTTATGATATTAAAAATAAAAAATGCATTATAAAGCACAGCATAACTGAAACGTTTATAATTAATTTGAAACAGAATGACATTATACAATTAATACATCACAATACTAAAGATAAATTTCAATATAAACCTTTTAAAAAAACTGAAGAAATTGAACCCATATCCTTGGAAGCACATATTTTAACTACAGATATTTTAAATCTACAGAAAAAAATAGTTGATAGCCAAAGAAAAATTTTCGAAATGGATTTTCGAATCACGAAAGATCACATATCTTTATATAGAGATGGGCATGCTATAACCTATACACGCGTATGTTCTATTTACAGTTTTACATCTGGAAAGTTTCCATCAAATGGTGTTCAACGATCGAAACACACATTTGAAGAATTGAGTAATCTTTTTGTGCCTTTAAAATTATGTAAGTGTACTAATAAAAAGAACATAAATAAATTTAAATACTAAAAAAAAAAAAAAAAAAAAAAAAAAAAAAAAAAAAACCTTTTTTTTTTTTTTTTTTTTTTTTTTTTTTTTTTTTTTTTTTTTTTTTTTTTTTTTTTTTTTTTTTTTTTTTCGAGGTTTATAAGTTAAAGCCTTCTGCTCGTCAAACAAAATGTTTGATTTTGAACGGTTAAAAGTTATCGTTGCGGAACATTATTTTAAAGTGTTTCGATTATACAATAAACCGGAGCAAATGGGTTTCTTTATCAGACGTTGGTGCGAATTGATTCATACGTATTCAAAGTCACATGGATTTATATCCTTCGATCCTACCGTACCAGTCTTAAACAAACTTGTGCCGGGAGCAAAGGCCATCATCCTCGTACCTTTTCCAAATACCAGTATCAATTATTTGCCTCACCGTACATCTGTTTTCCCATACTATCCATTCAAAGTGAAAAAAGAAATTAAAGATGAAACTTGTCAAATTGGTTTGGAATTTTTTCATTTATACTTGGAATTGACGGGTATTCGAATTGTTTGTATATATAATATGCGTTATCAAGAGGATAAAATTGCGTCCGAGTTGCAAGAAATATATCCAGACATTGAACTTTATGGGAGAGGCGCTTACAGTTCTTTTACACGTAAAGTTCAAAGCATCAGTTCAAAGTCTTTGTTAGGTGGTTCAAAATTTCAATCTCATTTGAAAGGTGCGAGGGATAGGGTTTCACAATAGGCGGTTCCTGAATCCAATCTAAGAGATAACGATAATTTAAAATATCCTTTTCCATATACGTATCTAGACGAATAGCCGATATATATGTATTTTTTGAAGTACCCATATATCTATAGAGCACGTTTCCATCTACCAAAACAAAGACGTTTTTTGGTAAAATACGAATGAGCACGTATTCATTCCATTTCCAAATTAAAGCATAATAGCCGTGCCAAGGTCGACCGGGGACAACTTCCAAATTGAAAGCCAAGAATAAAAAACAGAGCATGCCGAAGAACCAATACATTTCTTTGATTTTATTTTTAATTGTAATCGTATCGCTTATAAATTTGTACTATAAACCTCATTTCTCTGATGAAGATCATCCCCTCAATTGGATGGGAAGATTTATTCAACCCATTACTAAATCCATTTGCCCTCTGCAAGGTTTCAAATGCCCCTCGAACAAACCATGCGACTGTGAAAAGTATTGTAGTAACGGGAAGGAATTTGCACAGTTTCACGTGATGGACGAAACGGATCGCATTTATGTCATGAATCAGAAACTCGGTCCAGGCACTTATTGCTTACCAAAAGGCATTGGTCAATGCAACCTGAAAACTTCTTACCACGTTTTCTCGTTAGCTGGGTGGTCATGTCTGGGGTTAAACGATGACGTGTTTAAAGGAGATAAGAAAACGGCGTGTAAAAGTGAAGAAGCTAAAAATAACGACTTGAATATTTTGTATGATTTTCAGGAAAACAGAGTCGCGCAGGATAACATTAACGATTACTATGAACCTTTTCAAAATCAACTTCGGTATCGTTGCAAATGTGAATCGAAATCTTTAGATGGTACTCGAATGATATCAGTGTTTCCGTTTATTTGCTCCGTGGATTTTTGTCTACGAGACATTGCAAGTCCATTACCATTTATGGGATGGAATGGCGAAAAGTGTGAATGTGGACCTTACCCTCATTTGAATCCAAAAGATGAAACGTCTCCTTGCAGAAAAGAATATACTAGAATTGAAGGGAGTGATTTTATTGGAAGAGTCGATTGTATGAATGAAAAATCTTTTGTCAAACAATCATTAATTTGTCCAACTAGTGATGACCGAGTGATTGTTCGTGAGAAAATATTTACAGGAAATGACCCTACGGCATTTGTAAAATCTTTAATCTAGAAAAAAAAAAAAAAAAAAAAAAAAAAAAAAAAAAAAAAAAAAAAAAAAAAAAAAAAAAAAAAAAAAAAAATTTTTTTTTTTTTTTTTTTTTTTTTTTTTTTTTTTTTTTTTTTTTTTTTTTTTTTTTTTTTTTTTTTTTGACGAGTTGGAGTTTAAATATTTTATAAACTAAAATCAGAGTAGAGAGTCAAAGCTCTCCTTTTTTTTTAAAATAGTATGGTTGCGGTGGTTCGATATAGCCGCGTCTTAAACACTCTTCCTCATCAGGAAATTCCAATTCCCAAAAATGTTCTGGTGTTTTGGGAGGTGACCTTCCTCTATGCCTCGACACCTTTTTCAATCTCACTTTCAAGTCTTTATCATTCAATTCAAGACATTTATAATAATCTTTGCAGCATGAGCATGCATATCCTGGATAACGTTTTCTAATTTCCCGCTTCCGAGACATTTTTAGGCACTCTTCTGGCTCTCCCTGTTTCAATTCAAAATTTTCAAAATATTTCGTCTTTTCCTTCACAGATTCTTTCGGCGGTGGATCCATCTCGTCATGACCCTTGCTCTATCCCCATTTTTTTAAATACTTTGTATCTTAAAGAATTATGCAAGATTTACCCAAAGCCCAAAATGGAAAATTTATATGCCGCGAAACGCCGCCCTTTACAGAAGGTGCCCTCGCTCA
>OZ007598.1:175376612-175391612 GCA_963931845.1 Maratus michaelseni | reverse complement strand
GTAGGCGGGCAGCAGGTATCCCTCCTTTTCGCCGCATTGTCTCAAATACACGACTTTGCCGACCCGTTTGCGCTCCAAGATGCGTCCCTTGTTCAAAAACTCGTAGAGTCTCGCTTCCCTATCGGCCTTATACCCCGATGCCAAGCGGTAGGCGAGGAGATGAATCAGGGCCGTGTGTTCAATCACCCATTCGGTTTTCCATTCGGGTAAAATGTCGCTGCTGAGACAGCTACCCACTTCTCGAGCCCAGGCGTGAACATTGCTTTTCCCTAGCAACAGAGCCAACTCTAACGTTCCCCAATACATTTTTCCATTCTTTCCCACCGCTCCGAAAAGATTAAAGTAGAGTTGGCGGTCCATCAAACCCACTCGAAACTGCATGACTGTTTTTTTCTTCTTCTCCTCTCCCTTCCCGTCTTTTTATCCCCCTTTCCCCCCCCCTCCTTTCCAAACCCGTTTACGCCGCTCGACCGGCCGCGCGCGCAGCTCTCTCCCGATTCGTCGCTGCGCGTCCCGCCCCTCGAGCGGGCTCCGCCTCCTCAGCCTCAGTCGCTCGTCCGCTTCGATCCGCGCGGCATTCTCTCTCTCGCTCTCACTCTCGCCATGTCCTTTTGCATCCAGTATCAGCCCACACCGTATCACCACTACGTCCTGACCGGACTCATCGGTCAAGACGAACTCCTCTACTGGTTCGCCCGAGATGTCATCAGCGTCCTGGGCCTTCATAGGCCTTCGCGAACCCTGACCAACGTGCAAGTGCGGCACGTGGCCCCGACCCTGAAGAATACGCCGCCTCACTACCTCAAGAAACGCGTAGTGCGGCACGAAGCGGCCATGCGACTGTTTCAAATGTCGAGGGTCGAGTCGGTGCAAGAGTTTGGCAGGCGACTCGGCTCGGATCAAACGTACGTCCGCATCTTGATGGAATGGGACGAAAAAGACGTGAGTCATCCGACTATTCTGCTCATCCTGAACGTACCGGGGATACCGGATATGGTCCGACACCCCACCTTCTTTCACTGGTTTGAAACGTTTAAAAAAAATGCCGTGTTTAAACTCTACCCGGATCCCCTCATCGAGACGATGATGAAATGTAACCAAGAGATTTTAATGAACCCGCCCGTCGTTGCAGAAAACAGTCAAGTCACTGTACTGGAATCACGTCAAGAGGATGCCTGTCCTCTTGAAATTTTGTTTGAGTGGAAAGGAACTCTGAAAAAATTTAAACTCGTTGAGGATAAAGATGCTGCTGCTGCAGCTGCTGCTGAAAAAATGTATACCGAACTGTAATTCTCTATCTAGAGGCAAAAAAATGGGTGCCCGGGAGTTGTGCTGATGCATGCACAACTCTCGGGCACCCATTTTTTTGCAGTCTACTCGTCACCAATGTTGGAAACGTAAACCATGGCAAAGTGCCCGAGAGAAGGCTGATGCACACCCTTCTCTCGGGCACCCATTTTTTTGCAGTCTACTCGTCACCAATGTTGGAAAGAGGCGAACCGCAAAAAAATAGAGTGCCCGAGAGAATGCTGATGCACTATTCCTCGGGCACGCATTTTTTTTGCAGTCTACTCGTCACCAACATTGGTGACGAGTGAACCGCAAAAAAATAGAGTGCCCGAGAGAATGCTGATGCACTATTCCTCGGCACCCCCTTTTTTGCCATGGTTGACGTTTCCAGACTGTAAAGAAAATGTCAATGTACATGCCCGCCTCCTATACATCCATTGAATAGCGACTCACCCATTCACCTGCGTCCAATGCTTGGAAAAAAAAAAAAAAAAAAAAAAAAAAAAAAAAAAAAAAAAAAAAAAAAAAAAAAAAAAAAGTCTGGATCGATACGCATGAACTCACGTTCTGCGCGGGCGCTTCGTTCGAGTTTATTCACTCTTCCCCTTGCCTGTCCTTGAAGCGCGCGCCTCTCAAAGAAAAGGGTCTTTGGCCCTCCCCGCGTTCCTTCACCACCTCTCTCTCTGCTTCTTCCCTCCCCACCCTGGCTCCCGCGAGCATAAATAGTCCGGCGCGCGCTCTCTTTGGCCTTCTATATGCCGCGTCATGCTCTTTCAACTCAAGCTCGGCACCGGCGTGCTCTGGGGAGCCATCGGTCAAAATGGCTGCCTGTACTGGGGAGCCCTGTCTGTCGCCAAACTCTTGGGGTATCGATCCCTCTACCAGTTTACACGTCATCGTTCCAACGTGCTGCTCAAAGACATTGCCTCCCGCTATCACGCCCAAGAACACCACCGGTTCCTGGAAACGCGGCTCATGACTCATAACCGCCTGCTTTCGGTGCTCGAACGTTGCCGAAAGACGCGAGCCCAGCTCATTTATGACCATTTCAATCGAGGCAACTTTTACGTGCGAGTGGACACGGATCCTCGCTACCCGAGAGCCGAACTGTGTAATCAGAACGATCCTCTCGCCGTCAATTTTTTCCTATGGCTCGAAGGCTATAAACACCAACTCTTTGAAGAAGCGCTGGAAGTGGACTCGGATCCGGACCGCGATCGCGAGGAGGAGGAGGAGGAGGAGGAGGAGGAAGAGTATGAAGTGGTGGAGGACGAGGCCACTGCTACTGCTGCTGCTGCTGCTGCTGGTTACTCTGCCGCCTCGCCCCCTGCTGCTGCTGCTACCGATGTCACCGACTATAGTCCCCGGTCGCCGCCCGATTTCACGCCCTACTCTCCAAGCTGCCCCCCTTACGACCCCAACGAAGATGCCGAACCTGCTGCTGCTGCTGCTGCTGCTGCTGCTACTGCTACTGCTGCCATTCCTCCCATCGCTCATCCTTCAACGCTCCCGTTTAAAAAAAGATTTTACACCCAGGATGACGGGATCCTCTTTTGGTTTTCAAGCCTCCCACCCAAAAAAATTATTGTCATGCAAGGCAATTGCTCCCAAGAATTTATTCCCAAAATGGACTAGACTTTTTTTCCCTGCTGCCTTTTTGCAATGCCAAAAAAAAATTAGATGAGATGAAAACTCTCTCATCCCATTTTTTTTTTGCGCGCGTCGTTTCCTGCGGGGAGCCGAGACCACGTGATCACCACCGTGAAGGTCGAGTGACTGAAACCCGTTCTTCTTCTCAGAGTCGATTCAGTTGTCAACATGCTCTTCAGAGTGAATCTACGCAACGGAACCTCTCTTCAGGCCGGGATCGGCCGGAACGGCAAAGTGTATTATCACGGGGAGGCAGTGGCGATCCTGATGGGGAAGCCTACTCTCGAAGGGGAGGAGGAAGAAGCCCTCGGATGGATTCGCAAAGTGGCCAGTTGCAAGATGGGCGACGTCTTGCCTCATCTGACGCATCCTGGACTGCGGGATGCCTGGGTCATTGAGCAAACGTGGCTGCTCGCCCTAATAGAGAGGGAAATTGCGCAGGGTGCCAAAAGACCCGGGCTCAGAGAATGGCAGCTCTTTTTGCATTTCGGGTACGTGATGCCCCTCGGGACCTATGACGGGGTGATGAACGTGATGCAAACGCGCTACCCCATTGGAATATACTTTCGGACATGGCTGAAAAGGGTATGTAGCAATCTGGAATCGGCTGGACTCGTAAGCTAATGCATGCTGCTGCTTCAAAGACTCTAATTATCTTTTAACAAGCTGCTTAAAAAAAAAAAAAAAAAAAAAAAAAAAAAAAAAAAAAAAAAAAAAAAAAAAAAAAAAGCAGTGTTTTAAAGATGCAGAAAAATGGGCCGAAAAAGTAATTGGTTAAAAACCAATTACTTTTTCGGCCCATTTTTTTGCGTCAGATCCCTCACCAACATTGGACTCGTTTCCACGTTTTTTTTAAAACTGGTGTGACGTGAGCGGTGAAGCGTTCCATATCTTTAAACAGGCTGTTTCAAAGCAGTGTTTTAAAAGATGCAAAAAAAGGGGCCGAAAAAAGGAATGGGTATTCCACCCATTCCTTTTTTCGGCCCCTTTTTTTGCGTCAGATCCCTCACCAACCTTGGACTCGTTTCCACGTTTTTTTAAAAAACTGGTTTTCTCGGTGGGCGGAGCTTCCCGTCCAGGTCACTCGCCCGAAACCTCTCCTATAAAAGGACGTAAGCGGTGAAGCGTTCAGTGTCAACATGTTGTTCAAGGTGCATCTGCAAGGCGGGACCGCCGTGACGGGTGGGGTCGGCCTGAACGGCAAAGTGTATTACCACGCAGGGCTAGTGGCGAACCTGATGGACAAGGCCTCTGAACGGGGATGGATTCGCAAAGTGGCCAGCTGCAAGATGGGTGAAATCTTGCCCAACATTACGCATCATGGGATACGAGAGACATGGGTCCTTGAGCAGACGTGGCTGCTCAGCCTGCTGGAAAAAGAAGACGCCGAGGGCATCCTCACTCCATCTGCCAGAAAATTGCAGCAGTTTCTCTACGTTGGCTACGTGATGCCAGTCGGAAACTTTGACGGGATGATGCATCTCAAGCAAACCCCATACCCTTTCGGAAAATACTTTCCGAAATGGTACGAAGAGGTCTATCGCACTCTGTACTCTAATCTTTAAACAGGCTGTTTCAAAGCAGCGTTTCCAAAGATGCAAAAAAAGGGGCCGAAAAAAGGAATGGGTTTTAAACCTATTCCTTTTTTCGGCCCCTTTTTTTGCGTCAGATCCCTCACCAACATTGGACTCGTTTCCACGTTTTAAAAAAAACTGGTTTTCTCGACCTCACCAACATTGGACTCGTTTCCACGTTTTAAAAAAAACTGGTTTTCTCGGTGGGCGGAGCTTCCCTCGGCCGAGTCTATATAAACGCGGCTCAGAGCGGGCTCCTTCCCTTTTCACCATGTTGTTTCGACTCTTGCTCACCAAAGGCCACTTTTTCTACTGCATTCTTGGGGTGGTCGGGAGGAACGGCAAAGTGTACTTTTCCACCGAAGACGTGGCGCTGGCGGTCCACCGGAGTCAGCGGTGGGTGAAAGACGTGGCAAGCTGCAAGCTGAAGGAAGTGAGCCCTGCGTGCAAGCGGCGACCCGAAGCGTGGCTGATTGAACTCTCGGCCCTGCTCAACCTGCTGCAGTTGGAGCGCGAGAGGAGGCTCTACTACCTGCTGAAATTTGGAAATGTCAAGGAAGTGACGGGAAGCAACATGCCGCAAATTGAAGAGTGCCCTGAACGGCAGGGAAAGCGGTTTGAATCGTGGATCAAGGACTATCAGAAAAAATGTGCCGAGGAAGAGAGGGAAAATGAACTGAATTAACTGTAAGCACCCGTGCGGTGTGAAAGTTGCAAAAAAATGGGCCAAAGGTAAAAGAAAAAATCGAGAGATTTTTTTTTTACCTTTGGCCCATTTTTTTGCAGCACGTGGGACACCAACCTTGGAAACGGGACGAGTTCAGAAAGGGGTGGATGGGAATGAGTTTCGGAAACTGTTTATATGTACACAAAAAAAAAAAAAAAAAAAAAAAAAAAAAAAAAAAAAAAAAAAAAAAAAAAAAAAAAAAAATTGCATTTTTTTTTTTTTTTTTTTTTTTTTTTTTTTTTTTTTTTTTCAACTGGGCAAGTTTGGAACGCGTCCAAGTCACGTGATTAGGGAAGGGGGGGGAGATAGTGCCAGCTCTGGAATGGAAGGAGGCTCGCCCAAAACTTTTTTCCCTGGAGCCGATGAAAGCTGTTGAGAGGGGTTGGATTTGACCTTTCGTTTAACATGGGATTCCCATTGGCTTTTTTTAATATAATACACGTCCTACATTATCCTGACTTTTTCAAGGTCAAACATTACATTTTAATTTCAATTTTAATTAAAATTAAATATTAATATTTAAAATTTCAATTTAAAATTAATATTTAATTTTAATTTAAATTATAATTATAATTATAATTTAAAAAGTTTGGCAAAAAATTTTCAACTCGAGTCCGGATCAAAAATGTTTAATTGAAAAAAAATATATAAATAAAGAGCGACTGAAGAGTATGAAGATTGGGGGGAAACAAAACTTTATGCCTGCGAGGCGGGAGCGCAGCGACCGCCGAGCGGGTATAAAGTTTTGTTTCCCCCCAATCTTCATACTCTTCAGTCAGAGAACCTTCCCAGCTCTTCATTTCTTTGATTTTTTTCCGTCAGTTTCCGACAAGGGTTGTTTTCTTTTCGTTTTAAACTTTTCGAGGGCTTGATTTTTTTCTTGCAAAAGTGTTTTGAGAACGCAAATTTCAGCGTTCATGCGTTCCTTTTGCAGGCGACTCTGTTCCGCGCTCTCTTGCCGCATGCGTTCCATTTCCGCGTCTTTTTGCCTGAGCGCTTCCTTAAACTGCTTTATCTGCTCGGCGAAATCCTTTCGCATGCGTTCCATTTCCGCGTCTTTTTGCCTGAGCGCTTCCTTAAACTGCTTTATCTGCTCGGCGAAATCCTTTCGCATGCGTTCCATTTCCGCGTCTTTTTGCAGCAGGGCATCGCGATGCAGGCGTTCAATTTTCTCGTCTTTGTGGAGCAGGGCTTCGCGATGCGAGCGATCGAGCTCGTCGATGCGAGTGCGCAGGCGCTCCATGTCCGCGTCTTTGCGCTGCAGGGTTTCTCGAAGCTCCTTCAATTCGTGCCGCAGGCGTTCCATGTCCGCGTCTTTGCGCTGCAGGGTTTCTCGAAGCTCCGTGAATTCCTTCCGCAGGCGTTCCATGTCCGCGTCTTTACGCTGCAGGGTTTCGTGATGCGAGCGAGTGAGCTCGTCGATGCGTGTGCGCAGGCGCTCCAGTTCTGCGTCTTTATGCTGCAGGGCATCGTGATGCGAGCGAGTGAGCTCGTCGATGCGTGTGTGCATGCGTTCCACGGTTTCGCGAGAGTCTTGGAGTTGAGTGCGCATGTCGGCCAGGGCCGCGTCTTTCTTTTCGAGCTCTTCCTCCAACCGGGCAATGCGGAGCACAAAGGGATGGATGCAGGTCAAAATTTTTTGTTGGAAAGGGGAGGGAGTCCAGTATTCTTCGCAGACGACGTCGTAAAACAGGTTGCCTGCCTCTGCTTGCAGGCGGCCCCAGGCCGGGTCGTCTAGAGAAGCCAGGGAGTCGTCCCGCTCGAAATAGAGTTTCATGCCTCGATTGAGATGGAGGGAGTGCTCCGTTTCGCGACCCGATCCTGTGATGGGTCGATACGGCTTGGCCACGCGCAGGACGCGGTTGAAGCGAATGTTGGGGAGATGCTTGAGGGCGATTTGAAAGAGTCCTTTCGCTTCGTTCCGAACAAAGTCAGTCTCGGCCAAGAGTTCGGGTTTCATGAACCGGTACTCTTGATGGAGGAGTTGCAGGATGCCTCCGTCCCATTGCAGACAGGCGTACAGTCTGAAAGGAGCGGGGAGCTCGGTAAAGATCCAGAAGTGATTAGGTTTCTCGATCACTCGGCCACCTTTTTTGGTGAAGGTGCCGTCGCATTTCGACTGCCTCTTGCTCAGGTAGCCCAGGGCGTTGACCAGATGCAGGGGGGATTTAATCTTTTTGCTGCGAATGCAGTAAAAGTTTTTGCAGGGTTTGTCTTGGGGAGCAATTTTAATTTTTTTCCAGACGTTGGGCACGAAATGCCCCGCGGGCGAAAAGAGGAGCAAATGCCGGTGCTGGCGATGACGCGCTTGCCTGTACGTGCCTCCATCGCACCAGCAGGAGAAGGGTAGGAAACGAGTCTGCCCTGCATCCCCTTCTTCCAGAGCTCTTAGGAAAGGGGCAAATGCGACGGCTCGCACCATGATGTGCAGGCATTCAAAGTCCTTTCCCAACTGCAAGTACTTTCGAACGCATCCGGCCGCTAAATTCAATCCTTCGTCCTGGAAGGGAAGGGGAAGCGGATCCAGGTCGACTTGCGAAAAGAGTTGGTAGGCTTGAGGCGGAAGATTGGAGAGTTTGGAATGACCCGAGAGACACCTCGCTTGACACAGGGGTTTCATGTCGTCGAGGACAAAGTTTTCGTGGCAGGGCGGCCACGAGAGGGTAGGCTCCAACACGGTAAGAGGAGGCTCTTCCACGGGAGGCAGCTCTTCCACGGGAGGTTTGCGAAGCTTTTTCAAGGGAGGTTTGCTTACGCGAGGCTTTTTTAAGGGAAACACAAATTGGGTAAAACAGTCGAGTAGATGGTTCAAGTTTTTAAATTTGGTTCCCTTCTCCCAAGACGTGCGTCCGTTACACCAGACGCATTGAATTTCCCGATCGAGATGATGCTTCTTGCAATGTTCTTCAAACGATTTGGGTAATAAGGTTTCATCACAGTGCGGACAAGGAAATGGAATTTTAAAATTCCTTAAACGATGATAATAAGGAGTGAGGGGCCTTTTCAATTTGGGTGGCATGTTTGGTAACAAGATTGTGATGGATTTGAAAAACAGCTTATATAGCGACTCGGATTTTAGTTTGCAAAAAAGTAGTTGGAGAGCTCCAAGTCTGATTGGCTAACCAACGAAAAAAAAAAAAAAAAAAAAAAAAAAAAAAAAAAAAAAAAAAAAAAAAAAAAAAAAAAAAAAAAAAAAAAATTTTTTTTTTTTTTTTTTTTTTTTTTTTTTTTTTTTTTTTTTTTTTTTTTTTTTTTTTTTTTTTTTTTTTTGTAGGGTTATGAGCTTAGACTGTCAACTCAGATTTCAGTTTCTAAAATATTTTGAAAAAAAAAAAAAAAAAAAAAAAAAAAAAAAAAAAAAAAAAAAAAAAAAAAAAAAAAAAGAGGCTATAGGTTTAGACTGTCAACTCAGATTTTAGTTTCTAAAATATTTTGAAAGCTCCCAATCTAACTGAAAAAAAAAAAAAAAAAAAAAAAAAAAAAAAAAAAAAAAAAAAAAAAAAAAAAAAAAAAAAAAAAAAAAATTTTTTTTTTTTTTTTTTTTTTTTTTTTTTTTTTTTTTTTTTGAGCTAGACTTTGAGCTAGCCAATCAGACTTGCGTAAGACTCAGAGATATAGGCTTCCCCGCTTCAGCCTCTCCAGACATACTTTATCGACTCCTTCATCGGGATTCCTCCGACTCGTTTGCAATTCTCATTCTCACTCTCTCATTCACCACGTGAAACGTTGCTCTAGCTTCCCGATATCCTCGACACATGGCATCCAGTCATCCTTCGAGTTTCAAAGACGAGGACCGCGGGACGGGATCTTGCAGCAATTCCGAAGACGAGGATTACCACGATGACCACATTACGCGTTACATGCTACATTCAATCTCGGAATTTAAAGACACCATCGACAGTAGCAGTTTTCAGGAGGGAGAGGAAGATTGCGAAAAGCCCCGTCTGCTTAAAAAATTGGGCCAGTTTCATAGAGAGGTGATTGATTTTTACATAGAGATGAATTCCGAAAGGCTTCGACTCGAACGAGAAATTTTGGACTTGAAACAGCAACTCGGAGACTCTAGATATGTATGCATACACTGCGACGACATGGTAAACTTGTTTAAAGAGTAAATTCCTATCACGGCTACTCGAAAAAAAAAAAAAAAAAAAAAAAAAAAAAAAAAAAAAAAAAAAAAAAAAAAAAAAAAAAAAAAAATTGTAACTTTTTTTTTTTTTTTTTTTTTTTTTTTTTTTTTTTTTTTTTTTTTTTTTTTTTTTTTTTTTTTTTTTTTTGACGAGTTGGACTTGGAGCTTTCAAAATATTTTAGAAACTAAAATCTGAGTCGACAGTCTAGGCTAATTTTTTTTTTTTTTTTTTTTTTTTTTTTTTTTTTTTTTTTTTTTTTTTTTTTTTTTTTTTTTTTTTTTTTTTTTTTTTTTTTTGTAGGGTTATGAGCTTAGACTGTCAACTCAGATTTCAGTTTCTAAAATATTTTGAAAACTCCAAATCTAGCTTGTAAAAAAAAAAAAAAAAAAAAAAAAAAAAAAAAAAAAAAAAAAAATTGTGAGCCTAGACTGTCAACTCAGATTTTAGTTTCTAAAATATTTTGAAAGCTCCAAGTCCAACTCGTCAAAAAAAAAAAAAAAAAAAAAAAAAAAAAAAAAAAAAAAAATGTAACTTTTTTTTTTTTTTTTTTTTTTTTTTTTTTTTTTTTTTTTTTTTTTTTCGCACGTTATATACTTGGTATCGGTAAAAGAGCAAACACTCTTTCAGTCTTTCAAACCTGCCTCTTTCCAAATCTCCCCCCCGATCTTCACCGAGTTTTTCAGGACCCCCAGACTAAAGGACCCCCCCCTTCCTTCATCCAGACTCGTTCATACTAGCCTCTCGTCACGGGTAGACAACCCCCCGTGAAAACGCAAAGCCTCGAGTGCGTGACTTGCCATGGCCGATGAACCGGGAGACGATCCGCTCGTCAAGCATCTGCAGGAAATTGAGCATCAAAACGCGGAAATTGAACGCTTGCAGCTCGAGCTCGTCAAACAGGCTCATTTGCATCGAGAAGAGCTCGAACACAAACATGCCGAAATGGAACGCCTGCGGTACGACCTGCAGCACGCGCAGAGTCGCATGCGACCTCTCCAGGACGACGAGGAGGAGGTGAAGCGTCTCACGGCCGAGCTCGAAACCTTGAAGGGGAAGCATGCGGAAGAGTTGAAGCGGAGCGCCGAACGCTGGCAGCGCGAGTCTGAGCAGCGCGATCACGCGCAGCGGGAAGCCTTGCGGCAAAAAGAAGCGGAATTGGAACGCGTGCGGGCCCTGCTTCTCGACTCCCAGTCTTTCGAGGGCTCTCCTAACCGCGAGCACGCCCATTGCGAAGCCTTGCAGCGCGAAACTCTCCGCCTGCGAGACGACGCGATGCAACGCCAGCTGGAAAAGGAGTCGCTCGCCGCTCGCATCCAGGAAATGGAACGCTCCCATCAAAGGCAGGTGGACCAATTTTTGGCAGCGTTGGAGTCGGATGCGAATCAGAGGCGCAAGCTAGAGAGTTTTCTGTTTCAGCAAAACGCAAACGCCCAGCGCCTGGAAGCGACTCTTTTGCAGCAGAGTCGCGTGCAAACGTTTGCGTGCGAACGCCTGACCGCGGAGGTGAAACGCCTGCGGCACGAGCACAGCCGCGAACTGAGCAAACTGAGCGAACGCGTGGCCTCGGAAATGGAATGCGTGCAGGCCGAGTACAGTCGGTGGATAAAAGAGGCGTGCGATCGTGTGGCTTTGGAAATGAAGCTCGAGAGACTCGACCCGACGAGTCCTTTCCCGGTCATGGACGGATAAAAAAAAAAAAAAAAAAAAAAAAAAAAAAAAAAAAAAAAAAAAAAAAAAAAATTCAGTTACATTTTTTTTTTTTTTTTTTTTTTTTTTTTTTTTTTTTTTTTTTTTTTTTTTTTTTTTGTAGGGTTATGAGCTTAGACTGTCAACTCAGATTTTAGTTTCTAAAATATTTTGAAAGCTCCAAGTCTAACTAGTCAAAAAAAAAAAAAAAA
Source organism: Maratus michaelseni (assembly GCA_963931845.1). Classification (NCBI taxonomy): domain Eukaryota; kingdom Metazoa; phylum Arthropoda; class Arachnida; order Araneae; family Salticidae; genus Maratus; species Maratus michaelseni. Next base: position 175,380,342 of record OZ007598.1, on the reverse strand, counting down.
AAAAAAAAAAAAAAAAAAAAAAAAAAAAAAAAAAAAAAAAAAAAAAAAAATTATACGATTACAGTCAACTGAGATTTTAGTTTGTGAAATATTTTAGAAGCTCCAAGTCTAGCTTGTCAAAAAAAAAAAAAAAAAAAAAAAAAAAAAAAAAAAAAAAAAAAAAAAAAAAAAAAAAAAAAAAAAATTCAGTTACAAATTTTTTTTTTTTTTTTTTTTTTTTTTTTTTTTTTTTTTTTTTTTTTTTTTTGTAGGGTTATGAGCTTAGACTGTCAACTCAGATTTTAGTTTCTAAAATATTTTGAAAGCTCCAAGTCTAACTAGTCAAAAAAAAAAAAAAAAAAAAAAAAAAAAAAAAAAAAAAAAAAAAAAAAAAAAAAAAAAAAAAAAAAAAAAAATTATACGATTACAGTCAACTGAGATTTTAGTTTGTGAAATATTTTAGAAGCTCCAAGTCTAGCTTGTCAAAAAAAAAAAAAAAAAAAAAAAAAAAAAAAAAAAAAAAAAAAAAAAAAAAAAAAAAAAAATTATACGATTACAGTCAACTGAGATTTTAGTTTGTGAAATATTTTAGAAGCTCCAAGTCTAGCTTGTCAAAAAAAAAAAAAAAAAAAAAAAAAAAAAAAAAAAAAAAAAAAAAAAAAAAAAAAAAAAAAAAAAAAAAAAAAAAAAATTCAGTTACAAGTTTTTTTTTTTTTTTTTTTTTTTTTTTTTTTTTTTTTTTTTTTTTTTTTTTTTTTTTTTAAAGCCAATCAGATTTGCAGCTCTCAAAATATTTTTTTACAAACTAAAATCCGAGTCGTTATATAAGCTGTTTTCAAATCAATGACCAACACTTACATTATTTTGATTTGGAAACAGCGTGGACCAATACGTCTTTTTCTAAAGTTGTCGTTTGAGCTCTTATATATAGTATATTTAACAGCAAGATGGCGCAAAATTTATTTCAATCAACGTTTGTGCGTGAAGAACTTGACGATTTTGAAAGAAAACATTACGCTAAAGAAAATATCAGAACAGATTTTATTCTTGAAAATGTATTTTCCCACCTATTGCGTAATCATTATAATTTCGATGCGATCAATCCGATGAATGAAAAAGAAAAACATGTTTTAGAAGAAACAAAAGAAATTATCGATGCCTTTAGAGACAGTTATGCTACTCCATTGAAAAATATGTGTGCAGAAATAAATGTCATAGAAGAAAACTCAGTAGACTCTATTTTATTAGACGTATTTAACGAATTGTTTTCTGAAGGTATAACCTGGAGCCGAATAATAGCTTTCTTTGCTTTCGTTGGAGAATTGACTATCATGTGTATCATAAAAATGCTACCTAAATCAATCGTGAATGTGATTTATAAATGCTTTTCTAGATTGGTGAAAGAAAAATTAAAAACATGGATAGACGATCATAATGGTTGGGGTGGTTTAAGAAGTTTATCTGTTGTTAGACAACAAAAAAATCAATTTGACATGGCAAATTCAAATCAGGCTCAAAATACCTTGTATTTGAACATGAATTTGAATTGGTATAATATAGTTCGAATATATCTCTTGTACACGACAGTTCGAATGATTAGCAGATTTGTATCCAAAAAATTTTTCAATAATTGAAAAAAAAAAAAAAAAAAAAAAAAAAAAAAAAAAAAAAAAAAAAAATTTTTTTTTTTTTTTTTTTTTTTTTTTTTTTTTTTTTTTTTTTTTTTTTTTTTTTTTTTTTTTTGTGGGGTTGTGAGCTTAGAGTGTCAACTCTCAGATTTTAGTTTCTAAAATATTTTGAAAGCTCCACGTCTAACCCGTCAAAAAAAAAAAAAAAAAAAAAAAAAAAAAAAAAAAAAAAAAAAAAAAAAAAAAAAAAAAAAAAAAAAAAAATTGGTTTCTTATTTTGCTACAGTTTTAATTTTAATTTTTTGATATTTTCGTATATATAACCCAGGGCTTCAAAGTTACTTTCAACAAACTTTTATTTAGTTATAAAATTCAAATAATAATGGAAATTTCCCTCTTTTATATCTTTGTTGCTAATGTCTTCAATTTAGTATTGGCTTCTGCGTTAAAGAACGGAAATTCTACGCCATATGAATGTTCCAGTCCTCAGCAAGTGAATACATTAAATAATTCTGATATGGAAATATCTTTTCTATGAGCTTTCTGTCCACGGATATGACACTAAATACCAGAGCACGGTACATTCTATGTTTGAAGAAGTGAAAAAAACTAGCTCAGAAAGAAACATTTGTCCCTTCGAATGGAAAGAAAATGTCCAGGAAAATCGATTTCCAAAGATTTTACATGTCAATTTTGTATGTGAAAAATGTATTTATTTATTTATTTATTTATTTATTTATTTATTTATTTATTTTTTATTTATTTTTTATTTATTTTTTCATGTAGGGTTATTAGTTCAAATTCAGTGCAAAAATATTTTCAAATTTACAAGTCTAAGAAATATAAGATTTGGTGAAAGCTCAGTTTTTTTTTTTTTTTTTTTTTTTTTTTTTTTTTTTTTTTTTTTTTTTTTTTTTCATGCAGGGCTTTGACGCGTGGCTCGCTGCTCGAGTTTAATCAGAAATTTCTTCACGGGAATCTCTTTGCAGGTCGTTGACCCGGGCCACGTGACGTCATGGGATCCTGACGTCACGTGGCGTTTGAAAATGCACAGTGAGGGAAGGACTCAATCCACCGGGAGCCATGAAATCCTGAGGTCGTTGACCCAAGCCGCATGGGATCGGGACGCCTGAAGGCCAACGACGGGGAGTTTTGCAGCGAGAGGGGGGATGACTCGATGAACCGGGGGGAGCCCTTGGGATCGCGAGGTCGTTGACGAAAGACGTCATTTGAAATGGTTTCTTTGCAGCGAGAGGGATGACTCGATGAGATTTCCCGCCCCCGGAGAGTCGAGGAATCGCGTTGGTTTGCAGGTCGTTGACCCGGGGGCACCATGACGTCACGTCCCGATTCCATGACGTCATGGAAAGGGTTTTTCTTGCACGAGGAGGGGATGGCTCGATGAAATCTTTTTTCTCGGGGGCCATGGAATCCTTGCTGGTTATTGACTCTGATTTTAGTTTCTAAAATATTTTGAAAGCCCCAAGTCTAACTCGTCAAAAAAAAAAAAAAAAAAAAAAAAAAAAAAAAAAAAAAAAAAAAAAAAAAAAAAAAAATTTTTTTTTTTTTTTTTTTTTTTTTTTTTTTTTTTTTTTTTTTTTTTTTTTGACAAGCTAGACTTGGAGCTTCTAAAATATTTTGAAACCTCCAACTTAAATAAATAATTCGTATTGAATCGGATTTGTCGTCGTACCGTATTGTTCACATAATTCTTGCAAATTTAAAATTTGAAATAGGGGTACTTGTTTACAGTGAAAGCACCAGTATCGTCTACGTTTTTTTAAAGAGTCAAAAAAAGAAACGTAGCTAATTTTATAGCATCTTCCCACATAACATACAAGTCGATAACCTCTGAAATATTGTTTAAAACATTCCAAACATAAATAATCATCCTCTAAAAGATATACAAATGTTATTAAAACTAACCTATGTGAATTTTCAAATTGTTTGAAAGAAAATGTGTCATCATTCTGTAACCAGACGACAAACTCTTTGGAAAACTTTTTGTCCTTTTCTTTAAACAGATTCATCAGTGCGTCAACGCTAAAATGTTGCACTCTTTCCGGATCCCACGAAGGCATTTGTACTCGAAAGTAACATTTGGAAGACAAAAGTCGTCGGTA
>OZ007598.1:175371612-175374112 GCA_963931845.1 Maratus michaelseni | reverse complement strand
TTTTGAAAGCTCCAAGTCTAACTCGTCAAAAAAAAAAAAAAAAAAAAAAAAAAAAAAAAAAAAAAAAAAAAAAAAAAAAAATCGGTTACAATTTTTTTTTTTTTTTTTTTTTTTTTTTTTTTTTTTTTTTTTTTTTTTTTTTTTTTTTTTTTTTTTTTGACAAGCCAGCTTAGACTGGGCTGAGACTGTCAACTCAGATTTTTAGTTTCTAAAATATTTTGAAAGCTCCAAGTCTAACTCGTCAAAAAAAAAAAAAAAAAAAAAAAAAAAAAAAAAAAAAAAAAAAAAAAAAAAAAAAAAAATTGTAAATTTTTTTTTTTTTTTTTTTTTTTTTTTTTTTTTTTTTTTTTTTTTTTTTTTTTTTTTTTTTGTAGGGCTATGAGCTTAGACTGTCAACTCAGATTTCACTTTCTAAAATATTTTGAAAGCTCCAGTCTAACTAGTCAAAAAAAAAAAAAAAAAAAAAAAAAAAAAAAAAAAAAAAAAAAAAAAAAAGTTCAGTTACAAATTTTTTTTTTTTTTTTTTTTTTTTTTTTTTTTTTTTTTTTTTTTTTTTTTTTTTTTTTTTTTTTTTTTTTTTTTTTGACTAGTTAGACTTGGAGCTTTCAAAATATTTTAGAAACTAAAATCTGAGTTGACAGTCTAAGCCCATAACTCTCAGTTTTTTTTTTTTTTTTTTTTTTTTTTTTTTTTTTTTTTTTTTTTTTTTTTTTTTTTTTTTTTTTTGACAAGCCAGCTTAGACTGGGCTGAGACTGTCAACTGAGATTTTTAGTTTCTAAAATATTTTGAAAGCTCCAATTTTTTTTTTTTTTTTTTTTTTTTTTTTTTTTTTTTTTTTTTCATGCAGGGCGTTGACGCGTGACCGGCCGCTTGCGTTTAGGCAGAAATTTCTTCACGGGAATCGCGCTGGCTTGCAGGTCGTTGACCCGGGCCAAGTGACGTCCCGATTCCATGACGTCACGTAGCCATTTTAGGGGGTTTCGTTTGCACCGCGAGGGATGACTCGATGAAATCTTTTTTCCCCGGGTTGCCGTGAAATCGCAATGGCATGAGGTCGTTGACCCTGGCTACGTGACGTCACGATTCCATGACGTCATGGGCCCGTTTGACATGGTTTTTTTGCACCGCGAGGGATGACTCGATGAAATCTTTTTTCCTCGAGGAGCCGTGAAATCGCGATGGCATGAGGTCGTTGACCCAGGCCACGTGAGATCGTGACGTCATGAATCAAGGGGGGAAAGAAACGGGTTGATGTTTTACTAGAGGTCAGGCTTTAGGTCACCGTGGACTCGGAGGGCAAGCGCTGACCGGAGGGAGAGGAGGAACCAAACTTCTATAGTTAAAGCTTATAATTTATATTATAATATAAATTATAATATAAACTATAGGTTCAACTATAGGTTCAACTGTTATTAAATGTAAATGGAGACCTTAGGCCCCAGCTCCCATGTAAAGTGAAGGGGGGATTTAGAGGAAGCATCGAATGGGTAGAGATGTTTTTTTAAAGTAAAAAAAAGTAAACTTTTCTTAAAAATTTAAATTTAAAATTAAAGAAAAAAAAATTAAATTTAAATGGGCTGTAGGAAGACGACCGCCTAAACTTTTTGCCCACGAGGCGGGAGCGCAGCGACCGCCGAGTGGGTCAAAAAGTTTAGGTGGTTCGTCTCCCTACAGACCTTAGCCCCCCCAGCTCCCATGTAAAGTGAAGGGGGGATTTAGAGGAAGCATGAAATGGGTAGAGATGTTTTTTGAAATAAAGTAAAATTAGAATTTAAATTTAAAGAAAAAAAAAATTAAATTTAAATGGATTGAAGCTGTAGAAAGACGACCGCCTAAACTTTTTGCCCACGAGGCGGGAGCGGAGCGACCGCCGAGTGGGTCAAAAAGTTTAGGCGGTTCGTCTTCCTACAGCTTCCGTCAGCCCTCTAATCGTTGTTTTTGGTCACGTGGACCGAAATGCGGGGTCTTTTGGCAACCCTCTCCAATTCCGCGTTTCTCTTTTCCAGCTCTGTGCATTTCCGTTTCGTTTCGGCCAGTTCTCTGTTGAGCCGGGCAATTTCGCCTTCGTTCAGAGTAACAATTTTGAGAGTCATTTGAACGACGCGGTCGTTGAGCTCGTCATTTTTTTCCTGCAGAGACTGGACCCTTTGCTCGGCGACCTCGTGCTTGGCGCGCCATGCGACCGTTTCCAGTTGCAGAGCCTCGCCCTCTTTTTGCAAGGCCGCGACTTTGGATTCGAGTTGCGTGTTTCTTTCGACGAGGGGCTTGAATTCGTTGAGGAGTTTCTGATGGAAAGGCCTCGGGGTCCACGCGTCGTCGCCTACCGTTTCATAAAAAGTCATGTCGGCTTGCTCCCTGAGTCGGGTGTCTGGATTCGAGCGACCGGAGCGACGAAGGTCTTTGAAATAGAGTTTTCGGCCGTTCAGGAGATGGAGGAATCGATCCGTGGGCTGGAGGGAGGGTACCGTATCGGGAGCGACGGGTAGAACGAGTCCGAAC
>OZ007598.1:173596612-173871612 GCA_963931845.1 Maratus michaelseni | reverse complement strand
ACTCTGTTTTAGGTTTGTCAACTTTTCAGTAAGCAGGGGCAGTTCTATACTGAAAATATAATAATATGTAATTTTAGACGAAACTTTTTATTCTAGACAAAAGGTTTGAAACGACATGCGTCATAATTTCATTTTGACATCGCTCTAAAATGACAAGAAAATTTGCTTAAACAATTTTTTTTTGGCTTATTTTCTTCCCCAGTCTAAAATGTAGCACATTAGCGTGATGGAATATGTGTTAAAAGACAGGAGTCGGTAGAATGCATTTTTTATACTTTTATTGCGTCTTAAATTAGTTACTGTGACTGACAGCTAATACAGTAAAACTTCCATAATGGAACACCCGAATAGCGGATATCTCTATTTAGAGGACGCTTTTCAATCCCCAACACAGTTTGTACCTCTGAAAAACAGTTTATTCCGAATAGCGGACAAACTCCGTGATCCCAAGCTGCCCGCAATTTAGAGGTTTTACTGCATTTGTAGTTCAAAAGAATTAAACGGGTTTTTCTTTTGGAAAAGTTTCAAATTTGAATAAACAGTAACAGTTAATCCAAGAACCTGTAAAAATCACATAGTTTTTAATTATATTGTAAGATGAAATCAAAACAAGAATTTAGATCTTCTAAATATCATAATCAAGATTAAATCTTTGATAATAAAACACAATTTTATTTTTTGAAATATTTACATCGAAAGAACTAAACAAACAGATCGTTTAATCATTTAGTATGAATCTTTTTTAAAAGTTAAAATAAGTCATTAATAGGTCACTCAATATTATCAAACAATAGGTCACGAATTAATTTAATATAATAACGAACAAAGAAATAAAGAGATAATTAATGTCATGAAAAATATTTTAAAACATATTTATAAGGTTACATTTTTTCAGAAGAAAAACTGGGTTAGTAGTTTTCAAAATTAACTTAGATTAGAATTTAGCTTTTTTAAATGTAACAATCAATCGTAAATCTTTGATAATGTAAAAAAAAAAATTTTTTTTTTTTGAAGAATTTGCATACGAAGAACTAAACGAGATATCTACTTACCTCAATACTACTCTAAAGACATTTAAAAGATATTCATTTAGTTATAGTTAAAATAAAGATTAATGGTTCATAAGGATAAATTATAAGGAATAAATAGTTCATCTCACAATAATAAACAAATAAATACATAATCACTTCAATTTTCCAAAAAATATATATGTATTTAATATATGTATAATATATGAAAATAATTTAGCGTTTAATTTTTTTTTCTGAAAAATTGGGTTAATAGCATTTCAAAAATCATTTTAATAAACACGTCATTCAAAAGAGGACATCGATTAATTAATAAATCTAACAAAGAGAAGAACAGTATCTCAGAAATGAAATTTTGCTTTTTATGAAAATGCTCTAGGTATTTAACCTATTTTATAATCCCTCTCTCTCTATATATATATATATAAATAAACGTGTGTGTCCCTACTCCCTATATTTCACTTCGCAGCCGCAACTAACCAGCGCAGACCACTGGTGTTTAAGCAGGGCTGCGGAGTCGGAGTCCGAGTCGGAGTCGGGCCTATTTTTGGACAAAAGAGTCGGAGTCGGAGTCACTAAAAAACAGGCCGACTCCGACTCCGACTCCAGCTTGTTTTTTAGACAGTTTGAAGTGAAATTAAACCAATTCTATGTAATTTTAAATTTATAAACTGAATTATTATTTTTATATTTGGACTATATATACAAGGAAACCCAGGTTAAACAGGTACTGTACAGGTACTTATACTGTCCAGTTTACAGTGTATATGAAAACTGCTTTTAATTGAAATCTCTAGTTTATATTTTATATTAGTATCCAGTACTTTCTCTCAGTTTTTGGGGTTTGTAGAACTCGAAGTAATGCGAAAATTGGAAGTTTCTGCTCTTTTTGGAGTCCACAGAATCCGAAATATCATTGTAATAGAAAATTTTTCCCTTTTGTTTTCTTGCTTCCCTCAGATTCTTCAGGTCTGTAGGACCAAGAGTAATGCTGAAATTGTAGTAATTGTTTCCCTATTTTTTAGTGTGCATAGAACCTCCCCCCCCCTCTCCCCCGAAAAAAAGTGAAATTATAATTTTTTTTCCTGAGTCTGCAGTACTCAAAATAATGATGAAATAGTGAAATTTCAGTTATCTTTCTCCTTTCGATATTCAGGTTTTGCAGCCCCGAAATTTAGCCAAAATTATAAAGTTAATGCAGGAAATACAAAATTTTCCTCTTTATTGTTCTTCCCTTACATTGGAATTTTTCGGGTCTGGAAGACACAATAACTCCAAAATTACAACATTTTGCATTTTCTTCTCCAAGTCAGCGGGATCTGAAATAGTGAAATTTCCATTTTATTTACTACTTTAGATTTCAATATTTGGATTTTTCGGGTCTGCAGGACCCAAAATTGTACAACTAATAATGCTGAAAATATAAAATTTCTGCCCCTTTTTTACGAAGCCGTGAGAACAGAATTAATGCTAAAATAGTAAAATTTTCATTATTTATTTTTCTTGCATTCCCCCGTAATTTTTCGGGTTCTGGAGACCCCAAATGATGCTTAAATTGCAAAATTTTTGCCTCCTATTTTTGGGGTCTGCAGGAATAGGTATAAAATCAAAATTAAACATCCTTTCACCCATATTTTGGTGAAAAAAGGTGAAACTTTTTATACTAAAATACTGTCAGAAGTTTGCCGCTGCAGTAAATGAGTCCAAGTCTTGACTATCTATCACAGCTTATACCCATAATTCATCCAAAAATATACACATCATATACTTCAAGGTCAAACAGGAATGTAACAGCAGGTTGCAGTGTTGCCAGTTGAGTTTTTTTTATTCTGATTGCTTGATTGCTGCCATTTTTTTAAATAGTAATATTTCCTTTATTTAATGACAAATTTAATAAAGCGACTATTACTATTTCAAAACAAATGACAACAATAAAGCAATCTGAGTAATAGGAATCAACAGGCAATACCAGTACTTTAGACGTCCCGGAGTCGGAGTCGGAGTCGATTCCTTTAAAATTTCAGGAGTCGGAGTCGGCTATTTTTACCACCGACTCCGCAGCCCTGTGTTTAAGTGTGGCAGTAGCCTCGATTCTCCCATTGTGCACTATGGTGGTGGCATGTCGGTAGCTGTAGGGATGTAGGAGATATATGGTACGTGAAAGTGGTCGACATATAGGGCATTTTCATATAGACGCGTGTGTCACTATATTACTTATCCATCATACGTAGTATAGGGTAATTCTTATAATCGTTTTGAAAATCGAAAAAAAAATTTTAACGGATTTACACGTTTCAGACATTGGAGATTCCGAAAAACATATCCTTAGGAAAAAAAAAATGCCGTGTGTGTCTGTAAACGCTCAATCTCCCGAATAAATTGAGATAGAGACTTGAAATTTGGAATGTACTTAGTATGTAATAATGGAAAGAAGCCTATTGAATTTCAGTAACCTCGATTATCCGGAACTATTTTTTTCGGACTCTCGAAATATTCGTTCTGATAAAAGGTATATAAAATTTTTCGAAATTGTTTATTTTAAGGAGTGAATATAAAAGACAATAAAAAAAACAAATTTTTCATAAAGCCTGAAGTAGATCGGATTATCAGTTACCGAGATATTTGTAATCCTTTTTTCCACACTCTTCGATTTTTCATGACCCTGTATTTCATCCAAATTGCAATTCAAAGATATATTTTAATTGAAAATGAGACGCTTAATCCGATGCAATAAACCGCTAGTTAATAGGATTATTTTTTGTTTTTGGAGTTATAAGGATGTTTCTTTTAAGCCATTCAGTAATCGAGCCTTCAAAGTTTATGATGTCATCAAGCCACGATTTTATTCGAATTGCAATGCATTTTATAAGTAGTTTACACATTTTTTATTTTAATATTTTACATTATGCATATCCATGATGGGTAAGTATTACGGTGGCCCCCAACGACTAGTTTCACTTTGCAGCCACAACTACCCAGCACAGACCACTGGTGTTTGTGTGTGGTAGTAGCCTTATGTCTCCTATCGTGCACTATGGTTGTTGCATGTCGGTAGCTGTGGGGGTGTGGGAGATAGGGTGGTTGAAAGTGGTCAACTTAGCGCATTTTCATATTTCGACCAAAGTGTTCTGAAAAATGTTTGGAATAATCTTCTTCAACGAGAATTAGTTCATTCAACTTAACATGAACTAATTAAGATATAGATAGCTAAGTAAGATGATTTCGCGCCCCCTAGCGGTTGATGTTAAAATTAAACGTTATTGCAGCGCGTGCATAGCACGGCTGCTATGTAGGCGGCGGATACGAATGCCGGAGTTTCGTTCGGAAAGAGGTTTGTTTAGAACAGAATGCGCACCGAAAATGACTATTTTTATCGAACCCGCAAAAGAATGTTACTGATCTCCGGGCAACGCTGGAGGAATCAGCTAGTATTCTATAAAATGAGGTATTATGATTAAAACTTCATAAAAAATAGCGTCATAAGTTACTGCTTATATGAATTTACGTCGTATAAACATACTGTAATTTATGAGATTCTCATTGATTTATTTCTTTTAATTTCTAAAATGTGTGAAATAAAAATTTTAGAACCAGTAAAAATTAATTTGTTATACGTTAAAAATAATTATAGTTTCACACTTAAAGTTATTATTGCAAAAATAAAAATAAAAAAATAATATAAATAGAATATTTTTTGAAATTTTTACATTTATTTTAACATTTAACCTACTTATGAAGTTCATTTTAAGATTTCATTAACTCGGTTAAAGTTTTTTCCACGCGAGGAAATAAAAATATGTCATTATTTTATTTTAATATTCAAATTTTAATTGCTTAATAGGCGTATAGCCAAGATAGTGAAAAAGTACCCAAGCCGAGACTCGAACCCGGGTCATCAGTATAGTGCACTGACGTTCTACCAACTGTACCACTTGGGAACGATACTCAGCCTGGAACTTTTTCACCATAACATGTTGGCAAGGCTACAAACGCAGTACAAGATGGAATATTTTCCGTGAGCCGCCAACCCTGGGGCAAACACGAAATCAAAGAAAATCCAGCATCGACAATTAAGTTGGTGCTGCGTTTGTAGCCTTGCCAACATGTTATGGTGAAAAAGTTCCAGCTGAGTATCGTTCCCAAGAGGTTCAGTTGGTAGAACGTCAGTGCGCTATACTGATGACCCGGGTTCGATTCCCGGCTTGGGTACTTTTTCACTATGTTGGCTATACGCCTATTAAGCAATTAAAATTTGAATATTATGAATGTAAGGCGTGAGAAATTTTCTCTGGAAAAATTTCCAAGTATTAAAATATGAATTTATTTTATTTTAAGTCGTTTCTTTCAAAGCAAAGAAAAATCTTCTTAAATTATTTCATTTCAAATTTAATTCTTCTATGTAGAAGTTTTGTTAAAAAAACGAAAAAAAAAACTTGTCAAGGAAGATTTAAAATATTTTTATTTTATTGCAACAGACAGCTTGATGCGAAATTTCTGTAACATTTCTTGAAAAATGTATTAATGCCTTGACAGCCGAGCAAAAGGGCAAATTCGTAATGTTGTTTTCCCTGTATTTTTTTTAAAATGCTAGAAAAAGATGAATTTTCAAATATGATATAACAAAACTTAATTACGTATATGAGTATAATATTTAAGAGTATCAATCATTACTTGATGCTTTAAAGCTGCATTATATTTATAGAATCATATTAATTTAAACAATGCCTCTATTGCAGTGAAACCTACAACATAGTGAACAGATATATCAGTTCACGGCGGTGAGAAGGTTAAAAAAGTGTAACAATATTTTCAAAACTGAACTAAATTTTGGATTTGATTTTTAGAAGATAATTTTAATGACTATCTTACATATAATTCAAAAAATGTTAGTGTTTTAAATTTAAAACGAAAGAAAGAATGACTCATATAAAGAACAGCTAACTAAAGAAGAAGATATTCAACAAAATTTATAAATATTTGTAAAGTTAATACAAGTACGTTGTTATCATCACAACGCTTTCTGCTATATTTTGAACAAATCATCGAATTTCGGCACCCACTCTTAGATGACCGCAACCAAAATTAAATGGCAATCTATCATGAAGATGCTGAATTTGTCGCAAAAACTGCATTGAATTATATTGATTCATTCCATTTTTATGAATTTTGAAACATAAACAAACTTATGAGATACCCTGTTTTTACATTTTATTCAATAAAAATAATTCTTTAAAAAAGCTATTTTATGACTACTTTAAAGATATTTTTTACTGATTTTTTTTTTCAGAGTTTTTTATATGAATGTCATTTAGCAGCAGTTATTACATTTACAAAGTTAATGACAAATGAATGGCACCGTGTTTAACATTAAATGGCAGTTATTGTCTATCTCTGACAAGTTGACAACTGACCTTGGAGGAGTTCACTATACAAAGATGGTAGCTGACATATGACGCTAATTGTAAAGAAGCAGCATTATATAATAAAACGGAGTAATTTTTAAACAAAAAAATGAAACAGATTTCACGTGATTGTTTCGTGATCCGTGACTTGCTACAGTTCTGTAAAAACATTCATGTAAAATATTGCCTTTTTTTAATTACTTACAGCGCGCTAGTTGGTGTATTTTATCGATAGTGGTTTCTCACATTGGCGTGTTTTGTGTGAAAATTACTTTTTATTATCCAACATTCACTTAAAAAATATTGTTTCCAGCATCGTTCATGTTTGATGCACATTACACGATCATACAGGGTGGTCCAAATTTATTGAGCGCATTTCATGTAGGGAAAAAAAGAACAAAATGAGGTACGTACGAGGGAAAGTCATTAAGTAAGTCTCAAAAAGATAACTTACAATGATATTCATTTCAAAACTATTTCCATTTCTCAACATATTCTCCACCAATATTTATGCACTTATATCACCTTTTTATCAGTACCCAACACCAGCTGCATAACATTCTTTGGGTTGCTGTCTCAGTCACATTAGGCCTTCAGGTGAACGTTTTCATCATCTGTGAACATCATATTGCTTCCAAGATGCGCACGGTTTTTTAGTGGCCTAAACAGATGAAAATCGAAGTGCTAAGTCGAAGCTATATGGTGGATGTTGAAGAAGTTGCCAACCAAACTTTTGAATTGTCTCCTGTGTTCAACTAGAAGTCCTAATGTGGCTGAGACAGCAAACCAAAGAATGTTATGCAGCTGGTGTTGGGGCACTGATAAAACGGTGATATAAGTGCATAAATATTGGTGGAGAACATGTTGAGAAATGGAAATAGTTTTGAAGTGAATATCATTGTAAGTTATTATTTAATTATCTTTTGTGACTTACTTAATGACTTTCCCTCGTACATGTTTATTGTTTTCTTGGAAAGACAATTTAAAACAGCTTTACACAACAACATTTTAAACCTTAAATAAGTTCCACATTTACTGTCTTCTTAAATTGTTGGTATCAACGTTTTATAGAGTCCTTACTTGGAGGACGACGATTTGAATTATTCTAAACGAAAACGTCTCTGAACAGTTACAACGGATTTGCTTTCATGGAACCACAAAACTCACGGTAGCCATTTGCTGACTGATGCAATCAGTAAATTTTCATCGCTCAATGTTGTCGCGCCATCTACCGGCTTATGTGAAACTTATTTAATGTTTAAAATGTTGTTGTGTAAAAAATTTTCAAATTGTCTTTCCAAGAAAACAACAAACATGTACGTATCCCATTTTTCTTTTCAAACATGAAATGTGTTCAATAATTTTGGACCACCTTGTATATTAAGTATTTTGACGCGTCTCTGTCAAAAAAGAAAATATAACTATTGACGATAAAATGACTATTTTCAAAATATAAAGTATTACTGAGCACCTTAACAACATACTTAGGTGTCCTGGCGATTGACACGCTTTTAGAAAAATTAGTGCCTTATACTAGTCACGCAAAGAAATGCGCAAGCTAATGTTAAGTCTTTAGGAAGGTTATTTTTAAATTACTCGCTTGCACTTTAATATTAATATTATTATTATTAATATTATTATTATTATTATTGCATAGGATACTTGCGGTCGATATTTAATGTTGTGCGTTCGTACTTTTTCGGTTTTGGTTACAGTTTGTTATATCCTATTCAGAACCGGTTCCAACCGGTTTCAAAAGTCAAAACGTTCGCATATAAAAAAAACTGTAACAAAAATCGAAAAAGTATCGACCGCAAATATCCTCTGCAAAAAAAAAAAAAAAAAAAAAAAAAATCCTTTAAACATATTAAAATGCAAGCGAGTAATAAAATCGGTTCATCTTGAAAAAAGGTCATTTCTAGTTTTCGAAATTTTACAGGAGAAGCAAAAAACTGGTTATAAGGCAATGGACCAGTCACCATGTCACCAATCTTGGATTTTCTTGTAACTGATCGGGATTTTTCCTTGGTAGGCAGGGTTATTCGTTCGATGTGGGAGGCATCTCCTAAAAAGTCTCGGGTTTTTCAGCGATCTTTCGGATATGGCCAGTTTTCAAAGTGAACGCTGGATGTAAACATTAGCTGAAAGGCTTTAAAAGACTGAGATGTGATCCGTTTTTATATGGATTCGACGGGTTGATGTAATAAGAATCCACTAAAAACTTGTTTTGTGAAATAATAGTAGTTGACCACTATTCAAAATTACGTTTTCAATTTTAAAATAATCTTCCCATAGACTTAACTTTAGCTTGCGGGTATTCTCGCGTGACTAGTGTAGGCTCTTAATGCCGAAAAAAAAACCGATATAAAACAATTTGGGTGACAAACATTCCCTTTTTGAATCCTAATAAAATTTATAATTGACTATCACCAAAATGAAACATTTTCAAAATCATAACAATAATAAAAATTATGAAAATTGAAGTATCTATTCAAAAGATATGCGTGACATAAATTAAAAAGAAAAAACCCTTTGTTTTAAGTACGTAAAAAAATAGAATCTATTTGTTAAATTATTAAATTATTGAATGAATGGAATCGTTTTGACAGTCACAAGGCTCGCATGTCAACTAATGGTAATTGAACAGAATAACACAGTACTGTCCAACGTGGCGCCCGAGGGCGGTAGAGCAGTTTAAGAGTTTTTGCTGTTACTAGCATTTTAAAATTTAAAACTGCTTTAAAGGATGTTTACATTAAATCATTAATATATGATTTTCATTTTATAAAACGTGTGTATCTATCGCCACCACTGCTACGATTAGATAATATTGTTGCACAGTTTGAGTTACATTAAAATATTGCACCCTTTATTGTTTACTACCAGCTAAGTTTTGCACCTGCTTACTGAAATGTTTTACAGGCCTAGAGCACACACTATAACAGGAAGGACGGACCTTTTCACTTCCATGTGTCATTTAAAATATAATATATATATTATGTGACAGTTCATTGGGTCAAATAACATTGAATAAAAAGTTATGCTAAATTTTATTTTTAGAATTTAAAAAAAAAAGGATAACATACAGCATTGCATTTTAGAATGTAATTAAAAGAAAGGATTGTTGTTGCATCTTAGATGCCAAATAATTGATATCAGATTTATATTTACTTATTTTCAAGAGATAGCAAGCATAACGGAAGTCATTTTACAATAGGTTTCTACTTCAATTTTTCATACTGTCCATTTCCTAGTATAGAGATATGCAGAATGGAAAGCGCCAGCTTCCTTAAACAGCTCTTCCTGTTTGACATTGAAAACCAAGTTGTCATATGTTTATCATCGGCATTTTTGCTTATAATCTTTCCTTTTCGATTAGTCTTCAAATCTTCTTTTAATTTGAAAAATATTTTGAGCCAATATTGAACGAGATTTTAAATCATTAAGTTGCATTTCAGTTTTTTAAATTCAAAATTAATCGAATTTAGAAAACCTTTAACTAGTCTAAATACATATATTTTGGGCTTTTTTACTGTATTTCGATTTAGAAACCCCAGTCAATGTCGTGCCAAAAATATTCTGCTGTGTTTTAATTATTAATAGCTTCATTCTATATATAAAAAATCAAGAATTTTCAGTATTCAGATTTAAAAAAAAATATCTTACTTTACATATTTAATATTTATTTAACTAGTGAAATAAAGCATAATAAAGCTATACAAGAAAGAAAAATTTCATTGGTTTTATTACAAGTGATCCAAATGTTTCAAGGTAATTTAAAAGTTGATAGGTTATGATTGGATTAACTTTTCCTTTTTGATTTAAAATTTCGACACTTTGGAATTTTATTATGCAGGAATTACAAGGTAGAAAAAAGTAGCAGTGGTAGGACTTAGGGTTCTTTGCATTTCCGTTTTTTAAATTCATAATTAATTGAGTTTAGAAAAACTTTAACTAGTCTAAATTCGTGTATTTTGGGCATTTTTACTGTATTTTGATTTAGAAACCCCAGTCAATGCCGTGCCAAAAATATTCTGACGCGTGCCAACTATGACATATGTGTCATAGGTTTGCCTCCCTGCCCTATAGATTGATCCTATATTTCAAAAAAAAAAAAAAAAAAAAAATCAATATCCAGATTAGAAAAAATACCTTACTTCACATTTAATATCTATTTAACTCGTGAAATAAAGCATAATAAAGCTATACAAGAAAGAAAAATCTCATTGGTTTTATTATAAGTGATCCAAATGTTTCAAGGTAATTTAAAAGTTCATGGGTTATGATTAGATTAATTTTTTCTTTTCCTTTTTGATTTAAAATTTCGACACTTTGGAGTTTTATTATGCAGGAATTACAAGGCTGAAAAAAGTAGCAGTGGTAGGACCGGCTTTGAGCGGGTCGGGTTTTCCTACCCGAACCCGACAATTGTATTCTAGCCGTGGTATTATATTATTTGTCGTGAAAATCATTTTGTTTAATAGTTTAATTTTATGATATGTATAAGAGATACAAAGACAGGCATAAGTAAAAATAAATAAAAACGTACCGAATTCTCTCTTAATTTATTATCTCGCGTGGAATCAAAACTCAAGATTATAAAGAAATAAAACTAACCAACTAAAAAAATATTTTCTTTTAAGACATTCTAGGTCCCAACCGTATACAACATTTACTTTTATTCATCTGGAAGGAGGAAATCTATATATTTTTTTTAAATACGAGATCAGAATCAATGCATCAATGACTGAAATTCGTTAAACCAGTTTGGTGTAAGTCTTCCGTAAACGAAAAATATTTTTTCTATTTATAACATCTGTTCAGTTTATTAAGAAAAATGATACAGTTCTTTAACCTTTTGCAAATCAACACCTTCTTAAGAACGATACATCTTTTTATTTTATTTATTTATTTATTTTTTTTAAATACAAATTATCGGAAAATATTCAGCTATCTTTCTCAGAACCTTCACTTAAAAGACAAAGATCAGCAATAGGAAAAAAAAATGTAAAATACACCCATCCTGTAACAGGTTAAAACAAGTAAAAACGTCTACCGGACGTTGTGCATGCATGAGTGGGTCCCTTTTTTTTCAAGATCTTCACTGGGTAGTTCGCATAAAACGCTCGAGTACCCATAAAGCGGATGGGAAAACCCATTACACCTACGTCATCTACAAAAGAAAATTACATACTAATAAACATGTATGCTCTTTTCGTTACAAAAATAATGGGCTGAAGTTGAAAAGACTGGATGTTTTTTTTTCTTCCAGTTATTTTTGCTGTGACAGGTGATAAATGTAAATTTTAAGTAGAAAGAAAAACGAAAAGGTGAATGCTCAGATTCGCTGTATACTTTAAATAAAAACACAGAAAATTGGAAGTTATAATTATAATGTATACATATATAATGTATACATTATAATATATACGTAATATATAATTACATATATATAATTATATATATATGTAATGTATATACAAGGATTAAGTGAATAATATCTCACATGTGAATTTTATGTTTTTAAATAAACATAATAAAGAGTATTTGGGTGAGAATTTCACAAAAAAAGAAATTTATACATAAAGGTTTATTAAAAACGTGTATATTTCATACGTATATAATATATATATATATATATATATATATATATATATATATATATATATATATATATATATGACATGTGTGTGTGTGTGTGTGTATTTCACTTGTATATATCAAATTCTATATATTTCATTTCTTACAAATATAATGGGTTGAAAAGACTAGATTTTTTTTCTTCCAGTTATTTTTCTTGTCTCAGGTGATAAATGTAAATTTTAAGTAGAAAGAAAAACGAAAAGGTTGAATGCTCAGATTCGCTGTATATTTTAGAAAAAAATAAAGAAAATTGAAAGTTATAATTATAATGTAATATATAAGGATTAAGTGAATACTATGTCACATTTGAATTTTATATTTTTAAATAAACATAATAAAGAGTATTCTAGTGAGAATTTCACAAAAGAAGAAATTTATACGTAAAGGAATATTAAATACGTGTATATTTCATTCATAGGTGTATATTTCTTACGTATTTGAATATAAATACGTGTATGTATCACTTGTATGTATCAAAACTTGTATGTATCAAAATGTGTATATTTCATTTCTTACACAAATAATGGGTTGAAAGAATGGAAGTTTTTTCCTTCCAGTTATTTTTCTGTCACAGGTGATAAAGGTAAATTTTAAGTAGAAGAGAAAACGAAAAGGTGAATGCTCAGATTGGCTGTATACTTTGGTGGAAAGAAAAAAATACAGAAAATAAAAAGTATAATAATTTAATATCTGAATAATGTAATATATTCAAATTAACTAAATACCACATATCTTAAAAAATTATTGTCTCATATTTAAATAATGTCTCACATACAAATTTTATATTTTAAAATAAATATAATAAAGAGTATTCTGGTGAGAATTTCACCAAAAAATAAATTTTTATGTAAAGGAATATGAAACACTAATAAACGTGTATATTTCATTCCGAACAAAAAGAATGGATTGAAAGACTGGATGTTATTTTTCCTGTCATAGGTGATAAAGGTAAAATTTAAGTAGAAAGGAAAACGAAAAGGTGAATGCTCAGATTTGCTGTATACTTTGGTGGGCTAAAAACATAAATACAGAAAATTGGAAGTTGTAATGTATATTAGGATTAACTCAGTTCCTATTATCTTAAAAAATTACTATTCCTTAGTTAAATAATGTCTCACATACAAATTTTATATTTTAAAATAAACATAATAAAGAGTATTCTGGTGAGAATTTAACCAAAAAATAAATTTTTATGTAAAGGAATATGAAACACTAATAAACGTGTATATTTCATTCCGTACAAAAAGAATGGACTGAAAGACTGGATGTTATTTTTCCTGTCATAGGTGATAAAGGTAAAATTTAAGTAGAAAGGAAAACGAAAAGGTGAATGCTCAGATTTGCTGTATACTTTGGTGGGCTAAAAACAAAAATACAGAAAATTGGAAGTTGTAATGTATATTAGGATTAACTCAATACCTATTATCTTAAAAAATTACTATTCCTTAGTTAAATAATGTCTCACATACAAATTTTATATTTTAAAATAAATATAATAAAGAGTATTCTGGTGAGAATTTCACCAAATAATAAATTTTTATGTAAAGGAATATGAAACACTAATAAACGTGTATATTTCATTCCGTACAAAAAGAATGGACTGAAAGACTGGGTGTTATTTTTCCTGTCATAGGTGATAAAGGTAAAATTTCAAGTAGAAAGGAAAACGAAAAGGTGAATGCTCAGATTTGCTGTATACTTTGGTGGGCTAAAAACAAAAATACAGAAAATTGGAAGTTGTAATGTATATTAGGATTAACTCAATACCTATTATCTTAAAAAATTACTATTCCTTAGTTAAATAATGTCTCACATACAAATTTTATATTTTAAAATAAATATAATAAAGAGTATTCTGGTGAGAATTTCACCAAAAAATAAATTTTTATGTAAAGGAATATGAAACACTAATAAACGTGTATATTTCATTCCGAACAAAAAGAATGGATTGAAAGACTGGATGTTATTTTTCCTGTCATAGGTGATAAAGGTAAAATTTAAGTAGAAAGGAAAACGAAAAGGTGAATGCTCAGATTTGCTATATACTTTGGTGGTCTAAAAACAAAAATACTGAAAATTGGAAGTTGTAATGTATATTAGGATTAACTCAATATCTATTATCTTAAAAAATTACTATTCCTTAGTTAAATAATGTCTCACATACAAATTTTATATTTTAAAATAAATATAATAAAGAGTATTCTGGTGAGAATTTCACCAAATAATAAATTTTTATGTAAAGGAATATGAAACACTAATAAACGTGTATATTTCATTCCGTACAAAAAGAATGGACTGAAAGACTGGGTGTTATTTTTCCTGTCATAGGTGATAAAGGTAAAATTTAAGTAGAAAGGAAAACGAAAAGGTGAATGCTCAGATTTGCTGTATACTTTGGTGGGCTAAAAACAAAAATACAGAAAATTGGAAGTTGTAATGTATATTAGGATTAACTCAATACCTATTATCTTGAAAAATTACTATTCCTTAGTTAAATAATGTCTCACATACAAATTTTATATTTTAAAATAAATATAATAAAGAGTATTCTGGTGAGAATTTCACCAAATAATAAATTTTTATGTAAAGGAATATGAAACACTAATAAACGTGTATATTTCATTCCGTACAAAAAGAATGGACTGAAAGACTGGATGTTATTTTTCCTGTCATAGGTGATAAAGGTAAAATTTAAGTAGAAAGGAAAACGAAAAGGTGAATGCTCAGATTTGCTGTATACTTTGGTGGGCTAAAAACAAAAATACAGAAAATTGGAAGTTGTAATGTATATTAGGATTAACTCAATACCTATTATCTTAAAAAATTACTATTCCTTAGTTAAATAATGTCTCACATACAAATTTTATATTTTAAAATAAATATAATAAAGAGTATTCTGGTGAGAATTTCACCAAATAATAAATTTTTATGTAAAGGAATATGAAACACTAATAAACGTGTATATTTCATTCCGTACAAAAATAATGGACTGAAAGACTGGGTGTTATTTTTCCTGTCATAGGTGATAAAGGTAAAATTTAAGTAGAAAGGAAAACGAAAAGGGGAATGCTCAGATTTGATGTATACTTTGGTGGGCTAAAAACAAAAATGCAGAAAATTGGAAGTTGTAATGTATATTAGGATTAACTCAATACCTATTATCTTAAAAAATTACTATTCCTTAGTTAAATAATGTCTCACATACAAATTTTATATTTTAAAATAAATATAATAAAGAGTATTCTGGTGAGAATTTCACCAAATAATAAATTTTTATGTAAAGGAATATGAAACACTAATAAACGTGTATATTTCATTCCGTACAAAAAGAATGGACTGAAAGACTGGGTGTTATTTTTCCTGTCATAGGTGATAAAGGTAAAATTTCAAGTAGGAAGGAAAACGAAAACGTGAATGCTCAGATTTGCTGTATACTTTGGTGGGCTAAAAACAAAAATACAGAAAATTGGAAGTTGTAATGTATATTAGGATTAACTCAATACCTATTATCTTAAAAAATTACTATTCGTTAGTTAAATAATGTCTCACATACAAATTTTATATTTTAAAATAAATATAATAAAGAGTATTCTGGTGAGAATTTCACCAAATAATAAATTTTTATGTAAAGGAATATGAAACACTAATAAACGTGTATATTTCATTCCGTACAAAAAGAATGGACTGAAAGACTGGGTGTTATTTTTCCTGTCATAGGTGATAAAGGTAAAATTTAAGTAGAAAGGAAAACGAAAAGGTGAATGCTCAGATTTGCTGTATACTTTGGTGGGCTAAAAACAAAAATACAGAAAATTGGAAGTTGTAATGTATATTAGGATTAACTCAATACCTATTATCTTAAAAAATTACTATTCCTTAGTTAAATAATGTCTCACATACAAATTTTATATTTTAAAATAAATATAATAAAGAGTATTCTGGTGAGAATTTCACCAAATAATAAATTTTTATGTAAAGGAATATGAAACACTAATAAACGTGTATATTTCATTCCGTACAAAAAGAATGGACTGAAAGACTGGGTGTTATTTTTCCTGTCATAGGTGATAAAGGTAAAATTTAAGTAGAAAGGAAAACGAAAAGGTGAATGCTCAGATTTGCTGTATACTTTGGTGGGCTAAAAACAAAAATACAGAAAATTGGAAGTTGTAATGTATATTAGGATTAACTCAATACCTATTATCTTAAAAAATTACTATTCCTTAGTTAAATAATGTCTCACATACAAATTTTATATTTTAAAATAAATATAATAAAGAGTATTCTGGTGAGAATTTCACCAAATAATAAATTTTTATGTAAAGGAATATGAAACACTAATAAACGTGTATATTTCATTCCGTACAAAAAGAATGGACTGAAAGACTGGGTGTTATTTTTCCTGTCATAGGTGATAAAGGTAAAATTTAAGTAGAAAGGAAAACGAAAAGGTGAATGCTCAGATTTGCTATATACTTTGGTGGTCTAAAAACAAAAATACTGAAAATTGGAAGTTGTAATGTATATTAGGATTAACTCAATATCTATTATCTTAAAAAATTACTATTCCTTAGTTAAATAATGTCTCACATACAAATTTTATATTTTAAAATAAATATAATAAAGAGTATTCTGGTGAGAATTTCACCAAATAATAAATTTTTATGTAAAGGAATATGAAACACTAATAAACGTGTATATTTCATTCCGTACAAAAAGAATGGACTGAAAGACTGGGTGTTATTTTTCCTGTCATAGGTGATAAAGGTAAAATTTAAGTAGAAAGGAAAACGAAAAGGTGAATGCTCAGATTTGCTGTATACTTTGGTGGGCTAAAAACAAAAATACAGAAAATTGGAAGTTGTAATGTATATTAGGATTAACTCAATACCTATTATCTTGAAAAATTACTATTCCTTAGTTAAATAATGTCTCACATACAAATTTTATATTTTAAAATAAATATAATAAAGAGTATTCTGGTGAGAATTTCACCAAATAATAAATTTTTATGTAAAGGAATATGAAACACTAATAAACGTGTATATTTCATTCCGTACAAAAAGAATGGACTGAAAGACTGGATGTTATTTTTCCTGTCATAGGTGATAAAGGTAAAATTTAAGTAGAAAGGAAAACGAAAAGGTGAATGCTCAGATTTGCTGTATACTTTGGTGGGCTAAAAACAAAAATACAGAAAATTGGAAGTTGTAATGTATATTAGGATTAACTCAATACCTATTATCTTAAAAAATTACTATTCCTTAGTTAAATAATGTCTCACATACAAATTTTATATTTTAAAATAAATATAATAAAGAGTATTCTGGTGAGAATTTCACCAAAAAATAAATTTTTATGTAAAGGAATATGAAACACTAATAAACGTGTATATTTCATTCCGTACAAAAAGAATGGACTGAAAGACTGGATGTTATTTTTCCTGTCATAGGTGATAAAGGTAAAATTTAAGTAGAAAGGAAAACGAAATGGCGAATGCTCAGATTTGCTGTATACTTTGGTGGGCTAAAAACAAAAATACAGAAAATTGGAAGTTGTAATGTATATTAGGATTAACCCAATATCTATTATCTTAAAAAATTACTATTTCTTAGTTAAATAATATCTCATATACAAATTTTATATTTTAAAATAAACATAATAAACAGAATTCTGTTGAGAATTTCACGAAACATTAAATTTGTATGTAAAGGAATACGAGCAGGGAAGACCGAGCCATGATCGGTCAAAATTAGCTTTGAGTTCAACTATCATGACCCATGATAAAAATGACCCACTAATCAAATTTTCATGTGATCAAGTCTCCTCGTGCCCGAAACCCGTAGGATATAAAATTTTGTCAAAATAGTCCGAGCCGTTTTTTAGGTAAAATTAGCTTGACCCACTGTGACCCAAAATTGACCCACTATTCGGATTTTTTCGAGCATGTGACCTAGCCCAATGATTTTCTGGTGCCCCAAAACCGTGGGATACAAAATTTGGTTCAAATCGTTTGAGTCGATTTCAAGATAAAAATTGCTTGACCCATAATGACCCATGACCAAAATGACCCACTAATCGAATTTTCTCGAACATGTGACCTAGCCCAATAGTCTTCTCGATCCTAAAACTGTAGGATACTAAATTTACTTCAAATCCTCTGAGCTGTTTGTAAGATAAAAATAGTTTGATTCATAATGACCCATAATCAAAATGAACCACTAATAGAATTTTCTCGAACATGTGACCCAGCCCAACATTCTTTTCGTGCCCTAAAACCATAGGATACAAAATTCAGTCTAAATAGTCTGAGACTTTTTTTAGATAAAATTAGCTTGACCTACAGTGACCCAAAAATGACCCAGTAATCGAATTTTCTCGGACGTGTCACCTAGCCCAATTAATTTTCTCGTGCCCGAAACTCGTAGAATACAAAATTTAATCAAAATCGTTAGAGCTTTTTTTTTAGATAAAATTAACTTGACCCGCGTTGACCCAAAAATGACCCACTAATACAATTTTCTCGAGCATGTGACCCAGTCTAATAGTCTTCTCGAGCCCGAAAATGGTAGGATAGAAAATTCAGTTAAAATCACTTGAACCGTTTTTTTAGATACAATTAGCTTAACCCTGACCCATGGTGACACAAAATGACCCACTAATCAAATTTGCTCGAACATGTGACCTAGTCCAATGGTTTTCTGGTGCCCCAAAACGGTAGGATACAAAATTTCGTCAAAATCGTTAAAGCCGTTTTTAAGATAAAATTTGCACATATATGTTATATAAAAAATTATTTCCTTCACATTTATTTCGCATTAGTCCTTTAAATTAATCTAACTTCTGACATAGTAAGTATTTCCTTAATTCTTAATAATATTTATTCCTATTTAATGTCCTTTTAAAAGTAAATACCCGTATATTAATAATTATCTTATTCCAAATCTTAATCTAACATTTTAAGTTCATTCGTAGCTTTTATCAGCTCCCCAATCTATAAAATTCCGAGACGCTTTCTCATTTCGAATGTTTTTTAAAAAGCCATTTTCTTTTTATTATTATTATTCCATGCTCTGATTTTCGCGCGCTGGGGTTTTTTCACTTCAAAATTGATGCGGGCCAGGGGACGAACTCTTTCCTATTTTAGCTTCTCCCTCTCGCCTCATTCGCTGGGCTGGAGGTCGCCTCTCACTCATTGGTTTGTGCGCACGTGACGTCGTTTTTCTGTATGTCTACGCTCAGTGAACAAAACTCGCTGGCATGCTTCGGACAAGGGTTTTTTAAGGTGTTTGGAAGTATAAACAAATATGTATCTGGTGTTGTAGACGTAGAATTTTCATATCAGCTATTTAACATCTATTAAACCATGTCGTGAGCCATCGTGAAGCCTGAGGGCGATAAGTTTCTACCTGTCGGATTTGTTACGGCATCGCTCTTATTCTAAATAAAAGATTTGTCTGGAAATTGGCTGGTTTTTTTTAGAAGAAACTCTTGTGGACTCTTTTCATTGCCTCACCTCTTCGCCGTGATTGTTGATGTCGACTGCAACTTTGTATATCTTTAACCAACTACCATTTTCTCGTGGAGTATTGCATCTCGTGGTGTCTCATCTTAGTCAAAACGCCACATATATATATATATATATATATATATATATATATATATATATATAATCACGCACACAAGATTTGCTCATATTAGAATATATGATTAAACAGTAATAAACACGTATATTTCATTCCGTACAAAAATAATGGGTTGAAAGACTGGATGTTATTTTTCCTGTCACAGATGATAAATGTAGTAGAAAGAAAAACGAAAAGGTGAATGCTCAGATTTGCTGTATACTTTGGTGGGCAGAAAGAAATACAGAAAATTGGAAGTTATATTTATAATGTATATTAGGATTAACTGAATACCTAATATCTAAAAAAAAGTTAAATTATGCAGTTAAATAATACCTCACATACAAACTTTATATTTTAAATAAATATAATAAAGAGTATTCTGGTGAGAATGTCAAGAAAAAAGAAATTTATACATAAAGGAATATTGAATACTTATAAACATGTACATTTCATTTCTTACGAAAACATTGGGTTGAAAGACTGGATTTTTTTATTTTTTTTATTCCAATTATATTTTCTGTCAAAGGTGATAAATGTACATTTTCAGTAGAAAGAAAAAGGAAAAGGTGAAAGCTCAGATTTGCTGTATAACCTTGGTCGGCATAAAAAGAACAGAAAATATTTGAAGTTACAACGCATTATATTAGGAATAACTGAATACCCAATATCTTAAAAAAAAATACTATTCTTAGATAAATAATATTTCACATACGAATTTTATATTTTTAAATAAATATAATGAAGAGTATTCTTCTGAGAATTTCCCGAAATAAGAAGTTTGTACACAAAGGAATATTAGATGCTAATATTCCTAAAAACATGTACCATTCTTTCTATAAAAAAATAATGGTTTGAAAGACCAGACGTTTTTTTCTTCCAGTTAGTTTTCTATCATTGATTATAAACGTGAATTGTAAGCAGCAAAAATAACGAAAAGGTGAATGCTCAATTTCCCTTTACACATTTATCGGTAAGGAAATTGTAGAAAAAAGTGTAGTTAATGTACTGTACTAGAATAAACTGAATATAAGAACTTTGAAAATCTTTTAAGAAATTGCGATTTTTGCTGTAGTAATATCTATATCTACACAAACCAACTGGGAAGACCGAGCAATTATCGGTTAAAATTAGTGTTGTTTTCAACTCGATACAACAATAAATTCTATGTACAGCATATTACAATAAGTTATATGTACCTGATTGGTTGAATTCTTTTTTGAGAACGTTCTATGGACTCTGATTGGTTGAGTCATGTATCTCGGCTCCTATTGGGAATTTCTAGAAAATTCCTTCCAGATTCTGAAAGAAAAATTTTTCGCCAAATATCTCCAAATTTGACGACATTCTTTCATTTAGCGCCAAGCATGTGTTGAGAAAGTTCTATGTGCCCTGCTTGTTTGAATTCCGTTTTCGAGAACGTTCTATGGACTTTGATTGGTTGAATCATGTATCTAGACTCCTATTGGGGATTTCTAGAAAATTCTTTCAGAGTTTAAAAGCCATTTTTTTCGCCAAATTTGGCGACATTCTTTCATTTGGCGCCAAGCATGTGTTTTGGCATTGATAATCTTCAGTCGATTTTCCCGCCAAATCTCGCGAATGTCGCCAACATTTAACCATATATCGGCAAATTTGGCGCGATGCTACCAATTTTGCGACTTCGTTTACTGCCAACTGTTCAACAACTTAATAACTGTTGCAACCTTCGTTCCCATTGAAATGCATTGACCCGTAGTGACCCCAAAATGACCCACTAATCGAATTTTCTCGAACACGTGATCTAGCCCAATGATCTTCTGGTAATCCAAAAACGGTAGGATACAAAATTTCGTCAAAATCGTTACAGTCGTTTTTAAGATAAATTTGCATATATACACATTGACAAGGTTTGCTCGTATTATAATATATGATATATAAAATTGAAATGTCTGCCTGTGATTTTTAGAAAATACCTATTTCAATATTGATTCGACTATTAACACGACGTATAGTAAAAAATAACACAAAATGTTTTGTCTGTCTGTCTGTCTGTTTGTTTGTCCGGAATGGGCTGTTGTATACCAAATTCTAAACTTGTGAAGGACTGATACAAAATGTCTCTGGATATATTCTGCAGTATGCCACATTCAAATATCTAAAATAATTTTATGAAAACAGAGGAAAATCTGGAGAATCATCAATCTATCAATCTTTCAATACTCAAAATCTCGGCAATTACTTGATCAATATTAAAAAATCTTGAAAGTTCTAATTAAGATTTATATATGATAAAACTGGCAACAGTTTGTAATTTATCACATTCCCATATCAATAATAGTTTTTGAGAAAATAAGACAAAACCAAGCGAATCAAACAACCAATTAATTTTCCAGTGCTGAAAAACTCGAGAACTAATTGATCAATTGCAAATAATCTTACTACGATCGAAAGGTCTAATTAAAATTCATAAATGATAATTTTGGCTACAATTTGCAATTTGTCCATCCCGATATCTAAAATAATTTTAGACGAAACAGGGAAAAACTAAGTGAATTAACCAATCAACCAATTTTCCAGTGCTCTAAAACTCGACAAATAATTGATCAATTTATGATAATTTTACGGCGATTTAAAGGTCTAATTAAGATTTATAAATGATAATTCTGGCTATAATTTGTAATTTGTCACATTCCGATATCTAAAATAGTTTTAGAAAAAAGCAGGGAAAAACTATATTGAAAGACTGCTTTTTTCCCTTTCTAGATATTTTCTCTACTATATGTAATAAAGGTATATTTTTAAATATCTGAGTGTTATTATTAATACTGAGCATAATTGGTGATATCAACCGCTTTCTATTTCTTGCTTCACACGACAATTTTCTGTTTAAATTATAAAAAAATATTTTTATGTATACGCGTATGAAAACTTAAGACATTTTCGTTTCAATGCCGATGAACTGGTCAGAGCTTTTTTTTTACATTATAATTATTATTTTCCTAGTCATGCGAAATGTGATTATAATTTGGAATATTTAAATACTAGACAAGATTCCCTTCTAGTCTTTCAACAAAATTGTTTTCAACGGAAAAAGTATTCGTTTGCAATAGTTAGTAATTATCCTTTGTGTAAATTGCCATTGAAAAGAATTTAAATTATGCATTTTTTGTTTTGAAAAGAATGGGTAGAAAGTTCAGGCAATTTTTAGCAACAGTCTCCTTTTTCTTTTTTTCTTTTATCTTTTATCTTTCACATTTTTCATTTTTATATTTTCATTTTTCTTTTGTTTTTGTTTTTGTTTTTATCTTTAATCTTTTACTTTTTATCTTTTTTATCTTTATCTTTTTATCTTATTTTTGCTTTTGTTTTTGTCTTATTTTTCTTTATCTTTTTTTATGTTAGAGATAGATAAATGTAAATTTCAAATTCCCTGAATTACGAAAAGTATAACACACGTTAGTATATTGGTGGACAATTAAAAATTGACAGTTATAATTAATTATTATTAATTTAATAATTATTTTCTTATTACTTGAATATTATCATTACTTCAGAAACTGACGAAAGTCCAAAGAGTTCATGTCTTGGAATAATATAATACCTATTAATTTGGGCTTGATTTTTCTTTGAACTGCGTATACTGCGTTAACTGAAAAATGAAACTGCGTATTTTTCATTATTTTATGGAAAAAGAAAGATGCTCGAAGATAAAACCAGAGTAGCATTAACGTATTAGTCGTCAGAGATCGGATAAATCAATCATAATTACGAGAAACTGTTTTTCATTATATGCTTCTATTGAGAATAAATAACAAAGACGGAAAACAAAAGTTAATATATCAATCAATCGCTTATACAAATGAAAAAAGTGTTGCGATCATAGTCGAGTTAATAATGATCTTTTTAAATAAAGGGAAAAAATCAATTCTCTCTCTCTCAGTCAAATCAATTTTTTGTTAATAGGATAAATAAAGCGTTTAAAGCTTATTACCGTATTAAGTACTCTATCAAGTTATAGATTGAATTAAAATTCGACAAGGCTAGTTAAAGAGAAAGTATAAAACGGAGAATAATGTCGTTATTTTTTAATTGGTTCAATCAAAATCTCAAAATTCGATTTTTTATATGGAACTTGTCGATAATTTTAAGGATGGTTGCGTTATATCGATACTTAGAAGGAATATCGATGAAATGTTTCTGTCTTTAATAAAAACAACCCTTCATACAGATGATACATGTAAATTTCAAGTATCGAAAATAATTAAATTAAGAACGAGGATCGTTGGAACACATTTCGGAAAAGAGGCAATTTTGCCCCATTCATAACAGTTTAAAATTTTAAGTAAACGAGACACGAAGTATTAATTATTTACACATTTATTTTTTTTCCCTAACCTTTTTAATAAACAGAAAAAAATTCGCATAAACAAAAAAAAAAATTAATTATCGAATGCACTTATAATTAATCAAGTGAATTCAAGTCCAACTGAAGAGAGAATGAAGAGGAAAGCGATCGTAACTCTGTTAATTAGTTAGTCATAGAAATCCTCGAGATTCGATTTTTTTATGCGGAACGCATCGATGTTTTGAAGGTGGTAATGTTGCATCTATATGTAGAAGTTATATCGATAGTCGAAAATCTTAAAATTCAATTTTTGAAGAAGAAATTTGTCGATATTTTTAAAGATAGCAACATTACATCGACATACAGAATGTATCTTATTGATGATTTGCTTGTATTATTAGTAGAAAATCTTCTTTTGTTTAAAACAGTAAAAAAAAAAAAAAAAAAAAAAAAAAAAAGGAATTAAAATTAACTAAAAAATAAACTTTTTCCCATCCATGATATTTTGAAATTTCGAGAGAAATGAAACATGAGGTTTTGAGTAATCTTCTATACTAAACTCTGTTCGTTAGCTATAGAAAACTTCAAAATTCGATTTTTTATGTGGAACTCATCGATGTTTTTGAAGGTGTCAATGTTACATCGATATATAGAAGCTATAGCGATGTGTTGTGTCGAAAATTCTAAAATTCGATTATTGAACATCAAATTTATCGATATTTTTGAAGATTGCAACATTAAATCAATATACAGAATGTATATCGATGTATGATTGTGTAATCGATTGTCTATCGATTCTGTCATCGATATGCATTCTGTTTATCGACGAATTGCTTCCATCATTAACCCCTTAAGCACCATATTCAATTTAGTCATAGTATCCTGAATACCAGACTTATTAAATTTCGTGAAAATTTGTTTATGTTATTATTTTTAAATACACGTGAAATATTTATTTACATGTAATATAAGGAGATCAAATAAAGGTTTATTTATATTATACAAACAGAAATAAAACTTGAAGTTCCAATCTTCATCGCAGCGGGAAACTAATAAGTTTTTTTACACGTAACGCCATCTATTCTGTGCGAAAACAATCATTGCTAAAAAGCCCGTACAAAACAAATCACAATGGCAATTAACGACGTAAAAAAACAGATGCTTAGAACATTGCAGTCTGGACATAAAATGACGACATACGCTCATACGTCCTCGTATTTCAAATAGAAGAGTTCATGACGTACGCAGGTACATCCTGGTATTTCAAGAACAGTTCATGACGTACGCAGTTACGTCATGGTGCTTAAGGGGTTAATCTGAAATCTCCTCCTTTTTTAGAGAGTAAAATAATAATAATAATAATAATAATAATAAATCCCCATTCATGAGATTTTGAAATTTCCAGAGAATTGAAACACGAGGATTTAAGTAATCTAACACTTAAAAAAAAAAAAAAATTGGATAACCTGTTTAAAGAAGAAAAAATAAATAAATTTGCCTGAATCGAAAACGAATTAAAAAAATTGAACTATCGAATGCATCTATTACGTAATCACGTAAATTAAAATTGTGTCGAAAATTCTAAAATTCGATTGTTGAAGATTGAATTTATCGATATTTTTGAAGATTTCCCATTCAATCGATATACAGAATGTATATCGATGTATGATTGTGTAATCGATTGTCTATCGATTCTGTCATCGATATACATTCTGTTTATCGACGAATTGCTTCCATCGTTAATCGGAAATCTCCTCCTTTTTTATACAGTAAAAAATAAAATAAAATAAAATAAAATAAAATAAAAAATAAATTTTTCCCCATTCATGAGATTTTGAAATTTCCAGAGAATTGAAACACGAGGTTTTAAGTAATCTAACACTTAAAAAAAATTTTTTTTGGATAACCTGTTTAAAGAAGAAGAAAAAAAATAAATTTGCATGAATCGAAAACGAATAAAAAAAAAATGGAACTATCGAATGCATCTATTACGTAATCAAGTGAATTAAAATTCTAGAAATCCAATTGGAGAGATAGTGAAATGGAGAGTTCTGTCATAGTTTTGGTAATTTAGTCAGTCGAAAATCCCTGACACCTACCTCCATCTATTGTTTGTATGCTTCTCTATTACATTCGAAGAATTGTGCCCATCCCTTAGAATTTTACGTACAGAAGGTTTAATAGAATAGGAGGAAATTTTGTTTTTGTATTCTTTGTCTCTCAAGGCTACCGGAGAACGCAATAAGAAATTTGAATTTGAAAATACTAAAATGAATTTTGGTGTCAAGTAACAAAAGGCTTTTCTTTCACAGTAACTGTTACAAGCCATTTGACTTTGTGTCTACGATAACAATTAAATGTATATTATTTAAATTTCGTTTATCGTTCACATTTTAACTTTTTTACTACAAGACTTATGAATACAATAAGCCTTTGTATTCTTTTTTTTTTTTCGATTAGTGTAATACATGCTTAATTCTTTGAAACTCATTTATGTACAGGTATAGTTTTACGTTTAACAAGTCATTAAATTGATCATTCATCGGCTTAAAGACAATCTCGTTTATAAAGATTGATAGGACAATGATTGCTGAACGGTTATTATATATATTGTTATTTTAGATAAGCTGTCATTTGGTATGAACAAGCTTTTATCTCTTATTTGGTAAAGAGGCACTTGGAATTTCTATGCTGTTCTTTTGTAATCACACTGCATAGCAAGGTAAAGCAAAAATAAATGCAGATATTTTAAAACCATTGTTATTATCATTATTTTTTTTATAAATAAATTTATTGGAAAGTTGAGGGTGCGAACAGATATATGAAGAGGTCATAAGAAACACATTTTTGTTCAAAAAATAGTTTGTGTAACTTTTATTGAACGTACATCCCAAAAAACACATGGGGTCATATACATATACATATATTTTAATTGATTAGAACTCTAGGCATGTACTTTTCAAATCTTCTCTGTATGTTCAAGTTGAATAAATACACAAACAAAATGTGCTGTATTGCAATTAAAATGCACTTACTGGTGTTATGCCTATAACTGGTAACCATGGTGACTTTTTGATTCTTTCAAATATTTTCTATATTTCATCGCAGATTACAATAGTATTTTAAATCACTTTATCCATATTACTTATCATTTGATGTCAATTTCTATGCAGAACAGGTTAGGTGGTTAAAGCATGCAACTAGCTGATAATTAAAAAGTATAAAGCATTAGAATGGAAGCTAGATCTAAAAGTGTTAAATGTCAGCTACTCTATATATCTAAAATATAATATTTCTTCTATATATTTCACTACAGAGGAAGTATTTTAAATCACTTGATCCCTATTACTTATCCCTTTATGTCCAGTTTTATGCAGAACAGATATGATAGACGGTAAAACATGTAACTAGTTGAAAATTAAAAAGCATAATGCATTAGAAAGGACGCTGTATCTAAAAGTGTTCAATGTCGGCTACACTAATGTGTATAATATAAGCTTACGTTCGCGGTATTGTGGCTCAGCCTGCTACTGGAAAGTTTTGAAAATTATCTTATGAACTTGACTAATAAAGATGAATCCATGTAGATATTACATACATTTTCAAAGATTGTTTTTTTATTATTATTTTGCGTAATAATTATAAATTTGCTAAGAAAATCCACAATAATAAAACGTATTATTATTATTATTTTGTGTTTAATTATAAAATTGCTGAGAAAATTCTTCATAATAATATTTTTTTCAACAATCCTGTATTATAATAAAACACTGTCTAAATATTTTCAGTAAAACTTCAACGAAAATCGTTAATTGAAAGAGAGTTGCTCGAACAACATCTTGTTGAAAATACTGGATCTTACTTGAGCTTAAAAAAAGTTGCATCGAGATACTGACAAAAAAGTACATATTTTAAAACTAATTATTTGATGAGAGAATCAGACTGCGAAATATTCGCAAGTGTGTCATATTCGTATCTATCAAATAATTAATTGTATTAAAAAAATACTGAATATTGTTCAATTTTAGAAAACTTTGCCAATTCTAAACTTTTAAACCATTATTCAATATAGTTAGATCGATAAATACATCATTTTATTTCGTGCTCAAAGTTTTCAACTATTACTTAATGCAAAATATTAAGCTAATAAATTCATAAATTACATTCACGCTATAACCATTTTTTAACCAATATTTAAAATATTTTCTAAATGATAAATATGCTGAATTTCTGATTTTAAAATCATCAGCCATAAAAATATATCAAAAAGAATATTAAAAATAATAAATATTAGATATAGTTTCAAATTCCAAACTAATTAACATTTTTTTACTTAATTAATATTAGAAAATTCAATATCAAAGAATCATATAATATTATAATCTAACATTTTGAATCGGTATCGACATGAGATATACCACGATAAATATCTAAAAATGTCTCAAATTAAAAATGGCGAAATCATTAACACGTAAAAAGTCATTAATATCTTAAACTCTGAAACCTGATAACTACTATTATTCATGCAAAAAAGAATTAAAAACAATACACAAATGTATCTCAAATTTCAAACCTTTGAACCCTTAACAATGTAAAAAACCATTAAACCATAAGTATCCAAAGATGTCTGAAATATGAGTCTTTTTTTTGAACAATTAGTCACATTAAAAATTATAAATAGCACAGAAAAATTACATATTTATATGAAACAATCAGGCTTAACTTGACGTCTATTTATATCGCCATTAAGAATAATTTCTACGCAGTGAAAACTACTTTCACGTTAATTATGCAATCTGAACAATGGGTTTTTTTATCGAGTGACATCTCATATAAACTTTCCTTGTCAGAATATACAGAAGAAGAAATACTTTATCCTTCGGAATATTCATTAAGGAGCATAAAATAAATACATTATGGCAAAAAACAATTGGGGAGAAGTCAGTAAACAGATTTTTCACAGCTACAAATAGAAATGATGTCTGAGAGAAAATGAATTTTTTACGAAAAGTGTACTTTCTGTAAAAATACTCTAAAACACACAGTGTAATTCTGTTGGAAAATAATTTTTTGGATATTCGGTTTTCTCCCATTAAAAATCTGAAAAAATTCATTATGTGTCATGTTATTTATTTTGAACTTTCTAATATTAATGACTCATCCATTTTTAACACTTTTCAACGTACCGTCAGCCGGGTTGACTTTGTCTCATTTTTTGTCTGTTATTGTCTTTAAAGATCCAAAACTTATTGAAATTTTCATTTAAACAATTTCTAATTTCTTTTCTAGTTCTAAGATATCAATTGTAAATTTTAAAATTCACATTTAATATTTTTAAGAAATAGGTTTCTTTTTAATTATTTTTTTAAGTGGAACAAAGTCTCCTTGGTTTAGGGTGATTTTGTCTCATTTGTTGCTTCTTATTGTTTTTAAAGATCCAAAACTTATTGAAATTTTCATTTAAACAATTTCTAATTTCTTTTCTAGTTCTAAGATATCAATTGTAAATTTTAAAATTCACATTTAATATTTTTAAGAAATAGGTTTCTTTTTAATTATTTTTTTAAGTGGAACAAAGTCTCCTTGGTTTAGGGTGATTTTGTCTCATTTGTTGCTTCTTATTGTTTTTAAAGATCCAAAACTTATTGAAATTTTCATTTAAACAATTTCTAATTATTTTTTTCTAATTCTAAGATGTCATCTGCAAATTTTAAAATCCACATTTAGTATTTTTACGAAGTAGGTTTCTTTTTAATTATTCTTTTAAAGTGGAACAAAGTCACCTTGGCTTGGGATGACTTTGTCTCATTTTTTGCTATGCTTATTCTCTTTAAAGATCTAAAACTTATTGAAAATTTATTTTAAACAATTTCTAATTTTTTTTCTAGTTCTAAGATAGAAATTGTAAATTTTAAAATTCACATGTAGTATTTTTAAGATATAGGTTTCCTTTTAATTATTTTTTTTAAGTGGAACAAAGTCACATTGGCTTGGGGTGACTTTGTCTCATTTTTTGCTTCTTATTGTCTTTAAAGATCCAAAACTTATTGAAATTTTCATTTAAACAATTTCTAATTATTTTTTTCTAGTTCTAAGATATAAATTGTAAATTTTAAAATTCACATTTAGTATTTTAAGAAATAGGTTTCTTTTTAATTATTTTTTTAAAAGGGGGAAGAAGTCACCTTGGCTTGGGGTGACTTTGTCTCATTTTTTGCTTTTTATTGTCTTTAAAGATCCGAAACTTATTGAAATTTTAAACAATTTCTAATTATTATTTTTTCTTTTTCTAAGATATCAATTGTAAATTTTAAAATTCACATTTAGTATTTTTTTTAAATAGTTTTATTTTTATTTTTATTTTTATTTTTATTTTAAGTGGGACAAAGTCACTTTGGCTTAGGGTGACTTTGTTTCATGACTGAAAAATCATTCAAGAAGCCTTATAAATTTTGTAAAACAATGTAACCTCTCTATTATGATAGAGTAATAAAAGATAACAAGCAAACAAACAAAAAGTCATTTCGTCATTAATGAAAACACAAGTTTTGTATAAAAATGAACAGAAAAACGAAATTTTATTAAAAAATGACCATTATGCAAAACATGAAAAAAAAAAAAAAAAACAATAAAGGCATGGTAACATTAATGTTTTCAAGAGACACATTTTTACGTATATTCACTTATATCATCAGGCACTGAAAAAATATTTATTTTAGAAGAAATAGGTCTTGGAGGGTTATTTCTTTTAAGACATTTAGTTCTTATCTTTTTCTCCTCTTAATTTTTCATTTTTATAACCGGGGTATAACGTGCACCTGTAAATTTCGATCAATTTCATTGTACAGGGTCATTCATAATTCCCTCCGGGGTTTCGAAACGTTATAGTAAAAAAACAAAGACGAATATGAAAAAAAGAAACATATGAAATTATTCCGAAACTGTTCAAGTTTTACTTACATACATTACAGGTGTTCTATGTGTGAACCCTTGGTCACACGGCATACATCCATGCGATAGTCCAGTTCCTGCCATACTCCGTTTCTTTAAATTTCCGGTACCACACATGAATTGTTTTGTCAGTTGGTCCCTGTTTTCGATATTTATTACGAAATGCCCGTTGAACTGACACCACTGATTCAGATTTAAAGAAACGGAGTATGGCAGGAACTGGACTATCGCATGGATGTATGCCGTGTGACCAAGGGTTCACACATAGAACACCTGTAATGTATGTAAGTAAAACTTGAACAGTTTCGGAATAATTTCATATGTTTCTTTTTTTCATATTCGTCTTCGTTTTTTTACTATAACGTTTCGAAACCCCGGAGGGAATTATGAATGACCCTGTATTAAAAGTGCACGTTTATGCTGGAATATACGGCATTTGCCCCTGAAAGGGTTAAAAGTACTTAGTCAGTAATGTATATTTTAAAAATTGCTCTTTTGCACATATTTTTCTCTTATCTTCTGTGTGATTTATTGTTGTTATTTACTTTTTATTATGCAAATTGCTTACTTACTACTGTAAGTCTTATGAATACTTCGTGCACCACGAGCCTATTATTTGTGTTTCAAAATAAAAATATGTTTTTTTTTTCCTCTCATTTTGGAGATGAATAAATAGACTGAAATAAAATTAATCAATTGTTAAGAGCCATTTGAAAAACGTTTATAAAAATTTCAGACTTCTTTTAATGAGAGAATCTGGATCAATACGCACATAGAAAACGAAATTTTATCGGTCATTCGATACTTCAAGACGAATGCACGCTATCAAGATTATTTTTAGAGAATAAAAACTAATTACGTTTGTATCTGTAATTAAAGATTGATTACAAGTAGATACTGATGCTCACTCTTCTACGGCCAAACTAAACGTTTTGATTTTGTCTTTTGTTTACAAACATATCCCATAGCAATTTGTAAATGCGGTTGGAGAGCTGTTTGAAACACCGAAATGGATTCATTCGCATGCAAAACACGTCAGACATTCGTGCATCCCTCATTATGATTCAGTAAGTTCATTTATCTTATAGCAGTTAAACGGGACTGGAGAAAAACTTAAGACTTCCAGATTTAGTAAGCTTGTATATTTAGAAGAAGAAAAGCAAGAATGAAAAATCATGCTGAAAATCATGCACTTTCCAACACTTACAGAATACTTTTAAAAAATTCACCGTTTAATAAGGTGGAATATGATACGTAAACAATTTGGAAAATGCATGACATATTTGCAAACCAAAATTCAGCAAATACCATTTATAGTCGGATAAATATCCGAATTTTTTTCAGCAACATTGTATATCATCTATAGAATTTATACACACCAAGTAATAGGCAAAACTTTAGTTTAATTTATAAACGCGTAACACAATTTAAAGCACACTTCCAGGAATTATTGTTAATAGACAGTACTGAAATCGAATTCTTTTGTGATTCCTTGTACATGAATGCTATGCACGCCGTATTCTATTGTAAGCCTCTTCTAATGCACCTGAGCGATATATATAAATTTCAATATGTTTTAAATTGTATAACATTATTAAAATACACTGCAAGTC
Organism: Maratus michaelseni; assembly: GCA_963931845.1. Taxonomy (NCBI): domain Eukaryota; kingdom Metazoa; phylum Arthropoda; class Arachnida; order Araneae; family Salticidae; genus Maratus; species Maratus michaelseni. The sequence continues at coordinate 173,839,023 of OZ007598.1, read as the reverse complement.
ACTTTTCCCCCATACACCGTAATGTAACAGAATTCTTTTGAGTATCCCTGTAAGTAAACTATAAACTCTACGCACTTCATTTTCAATACCGAACATGCTATAGTAAACCTGAATAACATATATCAATTGCATGGCAATTAATGTACAATTTATTTAAAATTAATTTTGAAATCATAGGATACCAGACATTACAAGAATTTCTTTATGCATATTGCTTCACTCGGTAAATCGGTTTAAATTGTTATATTCCTTCAAAGTTTATAGAAATAAATATTATCAAAAAATACATGAATATTTAAAGCTATAGGATGTAGATTTTTTCATGTGATCAAAAAACCTAGAATGCGAGTCAATCATTTATACATTCTTTTTTTGTTTCGAGCAATAAGCTTACAAATAAAAGACGCAACCAAAGAACATTGTTATGATTTCATCACGCTTTTTTTTCAAAACAGAGAAAGAAATCCTTTCATAATGATACGCTGTCATTTTAAAGTATAATCGCCCTGAGATATGAATATCAAATTATGTAATATCAAAGCGTTCCGCAAGAAAGGAATTCACGCTTTCTGACTACTGAATTATACTTTTACCCCTTCATTGATGATCACTGCTGAGAAAGCTCCAGTTAGAAATTATATAACCGTGTCAAAGCAGTACATGAATATCGATTGATCTCGATATCATTTGGAGTAAATTTATGTGTAAAAAACTTGTAATTTATATACATGAGTACATTATTTACATACATAAGTTAGGATAATTCTAAAATTGTGCAATTGTTAAGCAAACAAGTTAAACGAAATAACAAACAAAATGTCAAAGAGCTCCACAAGAAAAGAATTTCACGTTTCTGGCTTTTTGAATTATACTTTTCCCTCTTCGTTGATGATTACTGCTGAGAAAGCTCCAGTAAGAAATTATATTATGGTGTTAAAATATTACATGAATATCGATAGAACTCGATATCATGCATAGTAAATATATATATATATATATATATATATATATAAACTTGCAATTTATTTACATGCATAAGTAGAAAAGTTAGGATAATTCGAAAATTGTGTAAATGTCAAGGAAATAAGTTAAACAAAATACTTTAACAATTGTTGAATCAAAGGACACTCGGTATTTTTTAAATTCCTGCTATAAGCTTTACATGAATGTTATTTTTTACATCATGTTGTATTATTTGATAAAAAATAGTAACAATTTTCATACATGTTTCAATAAATGCATTGAACATATAAATGAATCAACAACTACCATTATTACATGCATTAAGTTATATTGTATCCACGAATAAAATAATTTTTTAATAGTATTTGTTTATGAATGGTTGGCAGTCAATAGATGCAACATCACTGCCAGTTTGTGTTAAATATACCCAACGCAAACAAATTGTACTAAAATTGTCTAATTGCTAAACCAGGAAGTTAGACGAGATAATTTAACAATCGTTGGGTTAGAGAAGCTTTTTATTTTGTTTTCGTTTTTCTTTTTCTATCAAACTCCCACGATGCATTTTTATATTGTTTAATATTATTTAATAAAAATATCATAATATTTATATTTGTTTCAACTAATGCTTGTAAATTAATTAATAAAAACAGTCATCATTATTCCAAGCATTTTTATAATCCAATTATGAATATATGTTTTTGAAGTAATGCCATATGTAAATTATTGGGCAGTCTCCAATCATAAAATTATTATAGCATTGCCATGAATATATTTTTAGAGTACTGAATATGCAAAATTAATGGGTGCACCTAAAGGTGGAGCACAGCTTCAGGTTTGCTTTAAATATCCAACAAATCAAGTGTTCATATATAAAACATTGCTAACAAACTTTCCGAATTTTGAGTGCCACAATTTACGAAGAGTAATCTTCGCCTTATTTAATCGAAAGTTTCTGTAATTAAATAAAGCGAATATTCTTGTTCGGAAATAGAGGTATTCAAAATTAGAAGGCTTGGCAGCTCTGATAAGAAAAGTTTAGAATATTTTACAAGCTTCACTAACACTGGACAAATAAAAGTTCTTAAGTAATCTATCTCATTAAAAAAATAATGAAATAAAATCGACACGTGTTATGTCTAATATTCATAGATACGCAAACAGACGAAAGAAGTGCGTTTCCAACATTTATGTGGACTTTTAAAATCTATGGTACAAACTGTCGTTGCCATCAGGATAACAAACCTCCCTGCTGGGTTAAGACGTCACAAACTGTGGGTGGCAATTCATTTCTGATGTTTTCGGGAAAATATGTGACACATATTTTATTTCTGTCATAGGTAACTGATTTCAAACCAAGTCAAGTGTTCAAGATGTCCAAAAATTAGATATGGAGGTTTTTAGGACAGCAATAAATCCAATATCTTCTTATCGCAGCTGTTAAAATGTCTTTATGTTGGAACATAAATAATATATATAGTAAAAACCCACTTCCATGCTAAAAATGTGTTATAATCTGATTTTCTTTATATCCATAAAAAATGTAAATTTGGTGATAGTATTGAAGTTTTAAGTTTCACTTTTATGTAGTTTTAAATGAAACTTTTGAAGAATGCACGAATATTTTTTTTTCTTTATGCTACCACGAACTTCAAAGGTGGTTTATTCAATTTTGCAGTTATTGGTCAAATTCAGATGTCATAAAAGTGAAAATGTTATATGCATCAGAATAAATGTAATAAAAAAAACCCACTATGTGTATAAAAATTATTTCTGTCATAGCTAAATAGTTTGAAAGCAAATCAAATGTTCGTAACGTCAAAAATTAGATATGAGGGCAGTAAAAGGTTTCCTTAACAATAAAATCATCAACAATAAAGTATCTTCTTAATACAGTCATTAAAAGCTTTTCATCTTAAATTACATCTACTTAAAAACTCACTTGCATGTTAAAAAATATTTTATAATCTGCTTTTCTTTACATCCATAAAAATGTAAGTTTGGTGATAGAATTGAAATTTTAAGTTTCACTTTTGTACAATTTTGAATGGAACTTTTGTAGAATGCACTAATATTTTTTTCTTTATGCTAACACGAACTTCAAGGGTGTTTAATTGAAATCTATAGTTATTGGATAAATCCAGATGTCACTGAGGCGAAAATGTTATAAACATCAAAATAAATGTAATTAAAAACTATATATATAACAAATAATTTCTGCCCTAGGTAAATAGTTTCGAAGAAAATCAAGCATCCGCGACGTCAAAAATTAGATATAAGGACAATAAAATGTTTCCTTAACAATAAATGGTCAACTATAAAGTATTACTTAACCATCATGCGTAGTACAAGGTAAGTCTTGTAATAGTATTAAAAATCGAAACTTTTTATTTTTGACGGATTTGCACGTTTCAGACACTGGATATTCCGAAAATCATATTTTTAGAAAAAAAAATTTGCCGTCCGTCTGTCTGTGTGTGTGTCTGTAAACGCTCTATCTCCCGAACAAATTGAGATAGAGACTTGAAACTTAGTAATAATGGAAAGAAGAATATTGAATTTCAGTAACCTCGAATGCGCAGAACTATTTTTTTCGGACACTCGAAATATACGTTCTGATAAAAGGCCTATAAAAATTTTCGAATTTTTTTATTTTAAGGAATGAATATAAAAGACAAGAAAAAAAAACATAAATTTTGCATAAAGAATGAAGTCGATCGGATAATGAGTTGCCGAGATATTTGTAATCCTATTTTCAACACTCTTCGATTTTTCATGACCCTGTATTTCATCCAAATTTCAATTCAAAGATATATTTTAATTGAAAATGGGACACTTAACCGACGCAATAGACCGTTAGTTAATACGATTAAGATTTTTGGAGTTATAGGGATGTTTCTTTTACGCGTTTGAGTAATAGAACATTTAAAGTTTATGACGTCATCAAGCCACTATTTTATTCGAATTGCAATGCATTTTATAAGTAGTTTACACATGTTTCATTTTCATATTTTATATTATGCATATCCATGATGGGTAAGTATTACGGTGGCCCCCAACGACTAGTGTTCTTAATACAATCGTTAAAAACTTTTCACCTTAAATTGTATCTACAGAAAAACTAGTTTTCACGTTAGAAAAAAAATATATAATCTGCTTTTTTGCATCGATAAAAGATTGGTTTGATGATAAGATCAAAATTTGATTTTAGGTTACGTATTTTACAAAGCTTCAGATGAAACTTTGATAGTGGATATCCGCGGTATAATTTTGTGAGTAATTTGAAGAAACATGAATATTTTTTAAACTTGCGTTAATATAAATTTCAAGTTCAAAATTAAACAGCATTATTCAGAAGTATTGATATAAATATATCAAGGTATTCATTGTTTTCAGATGCCAAGATATTAAGAAAAGCTAGATTTATCAGGATTGAAAAATGTAATAAAAGAAAATTACAAAGAAAGATTGATTTCTGTCGAAGGGAAATAATTTCCAACCGAATAAAGTATTTACGACGTCAGGAATATGATATGCAGACCAACCATCCAATATCTTTTAACCACTGTTGTCAAAAATGTATAAGATCTAATCATCAGATTTACTGTTAGAAAATATATAAATTTATTTATAAAATTCACTGTAGGAAAATGCGTTACAATCTGCTTAACTTTACACCCAGGAAAAAAGGTTAGTTTAGCAGTTATATCTAAATTTGACTTTAAGTGACTTTAAATTACGTCAGTCAGTGTTACTCATGGACATGTTTTTACTTTATAATATAGACTTTTTTAAAAATCTTATATTTCACTTAAATAATATATACAAAAAAAGAAAAACTCACTTTCATGTTAATTTTTTTTTATAATCTGCTTTCCTGAGCATCTACAAATTATTATTTTGTAATTTTATTTTATGTTAGACGTTTTAAGGACTTTCAAGCCAGCCTACGTGTAATGAATGCCCGCTGTATATTTTAGTGAGTAAGTTGAAGAATGCATGAATTCGTTTTACTTTGTGCTAACCCATATGTCAAGTTCAAAAGTAAATAACATTATTCAGCTGTTTCAGTATTCATTCAATTCAGATGTCAACGGGTTAAGGACCTATCGGGATGTAACAGAAGAAGAAAGGATATATATATATATATATATATATATATATACAGGGTCATTCATAATTCCCTCCGGGGTTTCGAAGCGTTATAGTAAAAAAAACGAGAACGAATATGAAAAAAAAAACATATGAAATTATTCCGAAACTATTCAAGTTTTACTTACATACATTACAGGTGTTCTATGTGTGAACCCTTGATCACACGGCATACATCCATGCGATAGTCCAGTTCCTACCATACTCCGTTTCTTTAAATTTCCGGTACCACACATGAATTGTTTTGTCAGTTGGTCCCTGTTTTCGATATTTATTACGAAAGGCCCGTTGAACTGACACCACTGATTCAGATTTAAAGAAACGGAGTATGGCAGGAACTGGACTATCGCATGGATGTATGCCGTGTGACCAAGGGTTCACACATAGAACACCTGTAATGTATGTAAGTAAAACTTGAATAGTTTCGGAATAATTTCATATGTTTCTTTTTTTTATATTCGTCTTCGTTTTTTTACTATAACGTTTCGAAACCCCGGAGGGAATTATGAATGACCCTGTATATATATAAATATAAAGATACAGGGGTTTAAAAGTTATTTCCAATGGGTTACATTTTTTTTTTAAATAATTATTTCTTTTATTAGTAAGTTAATGAAATTGTGGCGGAAAATGTTTGAATATTTGAAGACATGAAAATCGACTTATACTGTTTAATATTTTGTTCTGTGTTGAAAAAACTTTTGGCGCTACCGTAACTTGAACCAATCAGACGGTGAAATCTCGTTCCACCATTTGGAGCTCCAACTGGATCAAAGCTCTAAATATTAGAACGATATTTCACCGTCTGATTGGTTCAAGTTACGGTAGCGCCAAAAGTTTTTTCAACACAGAACAAAATATTAAACAGTATAAGTCGATTTTCATGTCTTAAAGTAACTTTTTATTTTATGAGAATATTTGTATATATTTTTTAAAATAAAGAGTTCATAAATGCATTTTTTGTTCTAATACAAATTTCAAGTTCAAAGATAAATAGTAATTTTTGTTCCGTCGGCATTCATTCAACTCAGATATGAAAAGGTTGAGAAAATTGATTTTCATCTGGATATATATTACAGAATAAATTTAAGTATCTACGTAAAAAGAGCCAATAGATCCAGTCACCCTATCTTTTTGTCCTACGAATGGAAACGTAAATTGTGAAATCTACGATTTCGTATTCAATTTACAACATGTGATTTGCCTCTCGAAATGTTGAACAATAATTTGGTCATTATTGTCAATGAAATTTAACAAGAAAGTACCAATTTTGTCCGTTTTATAACTTATCTGGCCTATGTCGTGTATAAGAAAACAAGGCCTAATGATACACTTCGGTTGAAACCCCATTCTTTCCGAATTACGTCTTTGAGACCCAAATAATGGTTCTTATATATATATATATGACGTCGATAACACAAGATTTAAAGTAATTAATTGTTTTATTATCAATTCAGTGACTCTATATTCATATGTTTAAAATTGATTTGAAGAATGCATGAAGAATGCACTTTTTTTTTCAGAAATAAGCTCAAGAATGAATATCAATTTTGGTTTTCGTTCGGATTCACTGAACTCATATATCCAGAGGTTAAGAAAGTCTAAAGTCATCAGGATATATAAAATAGGAGTAAATGTAAGTCTCTCGGTAAAAGAGTCAATAGATCCATTCACCCTAGGCTCTTGTTCTATAAAGGGAACCGTAAATCATGAAATCCATGATTTAGTATGCAATTTCAAACATGTGATTTGCCTCTGGAAAGACTGAACAATAATTTGTTCACTATTGTGAATGAAATTTAACAAGAAAGTACCCATTTTCTCCCCGTTTTATAGCTTATCTGGCCTTGGTCGTTCAATAAGCAAAACAAGTTCTAATGATACACTTCGGTTGAAACCCCGTTCTTTCCGGATTATGCTTAAGGGACTAAAATAATGGTTCTTAACGATATTTAAAGTCAGTAGATGGGCATTAAAGAAATCTACGCAATAGAAGGTTTAAAAACAAGTTTAGAAAAAATTGCTACATAGTAACATTCGCATATTCTAGTTCTTGTTTTAAGGCTGTTGTGAAATGCATCATTTTTCTTTATTTGGAAAGACATTTTTTATTATTTTTTTTAATATGATTACAAAATTACTTTCACCTTTTTTAACGTTTTCGTTTAGAGTCCTGCATCGGGTCGAATAACCCGAATTTACCCGAACCCGACCCGACAGGCGCACATTGGGGCGCTTTGACGATCTAAGTGGACAAAATTATTGCGTTGAAGTTTAATTGATCAAATGATTGATCAATGATCCAAAAAATTTTTCGAATGTATCACTAATAAAATACTCAAATAGTGATAAATATTTGGTTTACATAATTATTTATGTTATTATTATAATTATTTATATTGTTATTATTATTATTTTTTTATATTATAATATTGTATTGTCATTAAAACTACACATGTATTCAAAGTTTCAGCTCAATCGGTTAATTAAAAGAACTTTAAAACTGACTTGCAAGATGTGAACTAAACATACACACCTACACTGCAGGTTAATATAACTTAATGATTTGCAAATTTTCGCAGTATTTTTCTTAAGTTTCCAATACATTAGGAATGGCACTTTAATTTAAAAAAATGCTTATTGCTTAATAATGTTTAATACTGTGTTAAAAGTCAAGATAAAATTTGTAAACAGAATGGCGTTTATTTTGAAACAACAATAGGTTAAATCTTGTGACAAACATGTGACATATGTCCAGTAAACTCGTGCTTTTGAATACAACAGGATAGTCACAACGTGCTTTCGAACTTACAGAAAACTAGTGCCACCGTTGAAACGCTCTCAAACCAACTAACTGCCTTCTCTACTGTCGTAGTTAATCGACACCTCGGATTTTTTCGACAAAACTCTCGCAGATCTCGACAAAAGAGACATTCAGCTACCAGTATACGCGGTCTTTTTAAATTCCGAGATAATAATAATAATAATAAAGAATTTTGTCTACCTAGATCCTCAAAACGCCCCACTGTGCGGCGTTAATTTGTTTCGTTACGGGTGGGATAACTTTCTGGACGGCCCTTCGGTACATATCAACATATCCAAAGAAATGATAGTCTAGTAAAATTTAGGCCGATTCTTTCTGAAATCCTTATTTGCGTAAGTATTGTTATATCTGTTTGATCTTATACTAACAAACGCAATTGAAAACAACTTTTATGTTTTTAATCGAAAACATTGTAAAAAACCTCTAAAATAAGAAAAATAATTAATCGTTGAACATGAATACAAATATATGAAATGCCGTCTAGTCATTACCCTAATATTATATGCTATTAGATTATTAATATTAAAAAATAAATAAATAAATAAATAAATAAATAAATAAATAAAAACATTTAAAGCCGAATCGCCCTTGGATATGCATACATACATCTGTATCTAATCATAAACTTGAAAGATTTAATTATTTCCAAATTATGTATTAGCAGGCGTAGGTATTTTTATATGTTAACAATTTGTTGCTGCATCTATTGTTGTTCATCACTTTAGAATTATTACATTTTTAACCTTCAACACAATCAAATTACCTGAAGATAATCAAAGTAAACAATGAAAAGCATCAGATGTTGTTCAGTGATAAACCTAATATTATATGCTCCTTGATTATTAAATTTTCTAAAATATTTTCTTCAAATTCGACTTGTCCTTGTGTGTATAAAACTTCCAAACTATTGATGCACAGGTAAATATTAGACATTGTTTTTTTTTTTTTACTTTACGCGCTGCCAGACGTAGATATCGTTATATACTAACACTTTATTGTTGCTAGATTCAAATGAATTTTTTTTTAATTTTTAATTCAAACAATTGTAGAAGAATCTGAAGGTAATAAATATGAGTAAGCACCGGCGTGAATGTGATAAGCGTATAAAACGCACCGCTATTTCTTGTAAAGATACTAACTTAAAATTACATAAGGTTTGACTATATTAAAATTATCAGAAAAGTACCTTCTTTCAAAACTAAACTGTCCTTGACTACGCATAAGTAAATCTTGAACTAATGACACACATGGAAATCTATTTCTTTAGAATAACTTATCTGCGCTCGTAGGTATTGTCTGATTTTATTTACTGATGTATTTAAGTGGAAACTATCAAATTTTAAATTTAAACACTGTAGAAGTGTTTAAAGATAACAAAAGCCAGTAATCATTGGAAGCCAGTATAAATGTGGTCGCAATAATTCTTCATCTGAACTGACTGCAAGGCACAGCAAATATTTAACTGAGGCTTGTGATTTGAAATCCAAGTTCTATGACTCCCGCAAAATAGAAATTTGATAAGATATGCATTTTCATCGTGAGAAGATAGCAGACGAGCGAGAAGAGCCTTCGGCCTTGTCAGACGGACCGAGAGATTGCTTCTGTTTGTAATTTTTCTGCCGGACGGTGGATCGCGCAATTAAATAATTTTTAAACCCGACAGACGGTCGGACAACGTCATACTAGTTTAAATTATAATAGTAAATATTTTATTTAGTTATATTCTAACCAAGACATTAAAATTCCACGTAATTAACTTCGAAAACAGCGTGGACTTATTTTTCATTCCTCTAGACGCCGACCAAGATCCCACATAAATGAATAAAATGTGTCAAGCCTTGTTCAGAATTTGTAACGTGCAATTTCATTGTTAACATTCATAGAATAAGAAAGATTTTTTACGACCATACTGTCCTTCGGTATGGATATATAAATTCAGAATGAATGATAAGTTCTAAGTTTTAAACCTATTCGTTCCGGATTACGCGTTTGCAGACATAGGTATTGTTATAAATGAAACACTGGCTATTACTAACTTCTGCTTAAAACTATTACAGTTTAAATTTAAAACGTTGCAGAAGTGACTGAAGATAACAAAAGCAAATGACCATCGGGCGTGAATGTAAGTGTATAGATGTCAGTCAGGCCTTATGCACACACCAACTTATAATTACATACTATTTGACTAAAATTATATAAAAAAAATTCCTTTATAACCAAACTGTCCTTGGCTACGGATAAATAAAGCTCGAACTAATGATACATTTGTTGTATGTTTTAAATCTATTCTTTCCGGATTACGCGTTTGCAGACATAGGTGCTGTTATAAATGAAACACTGGATATTACTAACTTATGCTGAAAACTATTAAATTTAAAACGTTGCAGAAGTGACTGAAGATAACAAAAGCAGATAATCACCGGGCGTGAATGTAAGTGTACAGAAATGCGTCAGTCAGGCCTTATTCACACACCAACTTAAAATTACATACTATTTGACTAAAATTATATAAAAAAAACTTCCTTTATAACCAAACTGTCCTTGGCTACGCATAAATAAAGCTCGAACTAATGATACACTTGTATGTTTTAAATCTATTCTTTCCGGATTACGCGTCTAGGGATGTAGGTAACAGTTGATCTGTACTTTAGCCATTACTAGCTTGGATTGGGCATTATTTCACCGAAGGGAAACAAGATAAAAAGTATTCATGACACAGCGGTAGCATCATTAACGCTCACCTTTCACTACAGGAGAATAATTAGACATTTTTTTTTTTTTGCAACTCACATTATTACACTTCTTTCGAAAGTTGGTAAGCGTCAAGGCCGTTTCTTTAATGTTTGCATGACACGCCTATCGCGTACGATGTTGTTAATGGGACAACTGAAACGTAGGGAAATTGATAATGTAAAACAACAATACGAAAAAATAAATTCCAAAATCAACATTTGGATTTTATTTCATTTTCAAAAGTTCGCTGGGAATTTACTTTACTATATATTCTGAATCCATGATGTTGTTAATGGGATAACTAAAGCATAGAAAATGGGCAACATCAAACAAAAAATACAAAAAAAAAAAAAAAAAAAAAAAAATTACGAAATCAACGTTTGTTTTTTACTTTATTTTCATTAGTTGCCTGGAAATTTACTTATTATATATTTTTACATATTCTAAATCCATGATCTTGTTAAAGGAACAAAAAATGTAGACTGTATAGAAAAAAAAAAAAAAAAAAAAAAAAAGACATGTTTCTTCTTAATCTAGAAAAATATAACCACGAACGAAAATATACAAAAACCTTTTCCTAGTTATTAACGATTCCGAAAAGCGTTCTTTAGAAACCTCAGAAACTAATATATTTTCGAGTTTTAAAGAAGCATTTATAAAAACAAAATTTTTTTTTATGCCACTGAATTTCGGAAACTTTACTAAGTAGTTTTTTATAGTGTATCATTCAATTTTCTCAACCCGGAATATAGGTTTTTCCGATGCTATTTTTTCTCGAGTAAATATTTTCGTGTTCGACAAACATGTTTTATAAATACACATGATAAATTAACAGAATTAACATTAACATTATTTTGTTACTCTTTCATGTATAAATTCAGTTACGTATCTGAAAATGTTTAATTGAGAATTGATACAATCCTCAGAACCGATATTCTGGTTTGTGAAAACTTAGTAATGCACCATAAAAGCTACTCGGAAACGTTTCCAAAAACCAGTTGCAGCAAAAGATACTTTGGTTTTATAAATGCTTCTTTAAATCTTGAAAATATGTTGGTTTTGTGATTTCTAATGATAAAAAACGCTTTTCGGAATTGGGTTATTGTATATTTTAGTAAGTGGTTGTATTATATTTTCGTACATTAAGAAACATTTGACTTTTTTTACAATGTAATATCTAACGAAATGAAAGCATGATGAACATATCCACCGTGATGATGAACATATCCACCGAAAGCATGATGAACATATCCCCCACGAAATTAAAGCATGATGTTTTTAATGGGACAAAAAGCCTAGGAAAAAAGCAATATCGACCAAAGTTGCAAAAGTATCTTCCAAAACCAACATTTGCTATTAACTTTCTTTTCAAGAAATGTCTAGAGATTTACTTTAAACCATTCGGAATCCCATTAACGCTTAAGTACAGACGTCCATTTCCTGTTATTTAAAAGCAGACATGCTGTCATTATGACAGCTCAATTTTTTTTTTTTTTTTTTTTTTTTTTTTTTTTTTTTTTTTAGTGCATTAAACATACGAAATTTTATTATTATTTGAGATGAAATAGTAGAATTTTGTACATATATTAAATTAACTACTTTTACTTACCCAACATACGTAGTATAGGGTAAGTCTTGTAATCGTTTTGAAAATCGAAATTTTTTTTTGACGGATTTACACGTTTCAGACACTGAAGATTCCGAAAAACATATTTTTAGAAAAAAAAAATTGCCGTTCGTCTGTGTGTCTGTGTGTCTGTGTGTCCGTGTGTCTGTGTGTCTGTGTGTCTGTAAACGCTCTATCACCCGAAAAAATTAAGATAGAAACTTGCAATTTGGTATGTACTTAGTATGTAATAATGGGAAGAAGCCTATTTCATTTCAATAACCTCGATTAACCGGAACTATTTCTTTCGGACTCTCAAAATATTCGTTCTGATAAAAGGTATATAAAAATTTTCGAAATTGTTTATTTTAAGAAAAGAATATAAAAGACAATAAAAAAAACATAAATTTTGCATAAAGCATGAAGTCGATCGGATAATGAGTTGCCGAGATATTTAGAATCTTATTTACCACACTCTTCGATTTTTCATGACCCTGTATTTCATCCAAATTTCACTTCAAAGATGTATTTTAATTGGAAATTTGACGCTTAATCAGATGCAATAAACCGCTAGTTAATAAGATTATTGTTTTTGGAGTTATAAGGATGTTTCTTTCAAGCAATTCAGTAATCGAGCCTTTAAAGTTTGTGACGTCATCAAGCCACGATTTTATTTGAATTGCAAGGCATTTCATAAGTAGTTTACGAATTTTTAATTTAATATTTTACATTATGCATATCCATGATGGGTAAGTATTACGGTGGCCTCAACGACTAGTTTTGTACTTGTTTAACCCGTTCGCTGCCAGCTGAAATTTTGTTAGTTTACTCATATTGCAAAATCTGATATAGGTGTTTGTGTTGATAAAGATTTTGCGTATAAATATAAATATTTTGATTATTACATTATATTATAATATAATTATAATATAATTATTATAATTATTATAATAATTATAATTAGATATAATTAGATATAATTAATATAATTTAATTATATATATAATATGATATATATACAGAGAGTCCTGTCTACGTATAACCTGACCGACCTTTATTTTCGCAACCGTTGGTCCTAGATGCATACTTCCAATTACAAAAATGGTTTAAATAAGGTAAAGAATTATTTTTAAAGCGATTTGGGGTCAAGAGAAACATTTATTAAAAAAATACGAAAGTTAAATTTGTATGCTGTCCCCCGGTCCTATAAGTGATACTTAGTAAATATTTACTGTGACACTAACAAGTAAGACAAAAAAAGTCCCATTCATCTAACATTAAAATTGACCGAATAATAGCTGTTTAAAGTTGGAGTACATTTTGTGCTGCGAAATAGGGGTCATTCACAAATGTAGTAGAAATATAAATAATCCTCAGATATATCAAAAAAATAGTTGAGAGAAAAATTATCATTGCAATCTAATATTATCAATTTTTTTTTTATGTGCTTAAATGTTAATTTACTGGTTCGACCACACAATATTTCATTCCCAAAATAGTTTACAGCGTAATATATAAATGAGCATCAGTGTATAAAATAGTAGTAGAAAAGTTCGACCCCTCTACTTCTACAACATCTCTAGATAAGTAATAAATCAGAGAAAAATTTTATATATCTCTCAAAATTAAAAAAATGCCAAATAAAACTCCTGTAAAAATGTTATTGGAAACTTGAGCCTAACGGAAGAATTATACATTATGTGTCACTTCCCAAGCTTTTTTACAGCATATTTTATAAAAAGAACTCCACTTTTGGTCCCAAACTTGACCTTGGCGAGAAAAAAAAAGTTCACGAAAAAGTAAAAGAGTTATTTGATTGCTCAAACTAAGGAAAAACAGATAAAATACTCAAAGTGGAAATATATTTATACTTTTTTAAAAGTTCTTTCATTCAAACGTCAACAATCAATTCAACTTCGGTGAATTTAATGCACTTATTTTAACACTAAGTGTTGGTTTATAATAATTGAGGTTCTTAAAAAGAGAGCTCAAACTAAAAAATACAGGTCCGAGTAGAATATTACAGGAAAAAGGAACTGAACTCAACTTAAGCTATGTAATTTCAATAACATATATAATTCACAAAAGTTTTTACATTTATAATAAGTTTATTAAAGATAATCAGTGTATAAAAAAATGGTATCCGAACTACTTCCACAACATCTTCAGATGGGAAATAAATATGAGAAAAAAAGTAACATATCTTTCAGAATTAAAAATTATCTATTCAAAATATGCTGAAAATATGGTAAGAAATTTGAATCTAACGAAAAATAAATAAATAAATATACATGTGTCACTTCCCGAACCTTTTGCTGTATATTTTATAAAAAGAACTTCAGCATGCAAAAAACTTAGCGAGAAAAATATTTCACGAAAAAGGAAAAAAAAGAAAGGAAAATATTTGATCTCGCAAACAAAGGAAAAACAAATAAAATACTCAAAATGAAAATATATTTATACTTTTTTTAAAAAAGTTCCTCCAGTCAGATGTCAACAATCATTTCAACTTCCTTAAGTTAAATACACTTTTTTTAACACTAAGTGTTAGTTTCTAATAAGTGAAGAAGAAAAAAACTGAAGGTAAAAGAATACAAATAAAAGAGGAAAGAATAAAAAAAAAAAGATACATTGATAGATAAGAATGCATTTATCTTTTCAGGAAATGTAAACGGAAAATAAGCAAGTGTCAAGACTTTCAACGTTGATTAATATTATGTTTAGTGATCTTTTTTTTCTTTTTTAACAGAGAATGTATTTGAATACGATTTTGTACAATCAGGCTTAATGTATAATTTTTGAATTTTCTGAGAAGATATAAACTTGGAAAAATATTTTTCCATTGTTCTACTGTCAAATAAGCTTTTAGCAATTGCAGAAACGTGTAATTTTAGTTCAATGCTGTTGACTTTAAATGTCATATTCTTTTAGCTTAATAATACGTTTACCGTTTCGTCTCTTAAGTTCAGTTGGTCGTATATTCATATGTATTCACAATACCTTAGATCCACTGGATAGAAAATTTGTTGTAACTTCTATTCATTAAAACATTAAAGTACACAGAAATATATAATTACGAACATTGCTTTCGGTTGCAAATAACGAAATAAATAAAAGTATTTTAGAATGATAATTTTGGTCACAATTTCTTTTAACATCTTTGCATTTAACTTCTTTGTATAGCATCTGATGAGATAATACGTTCAGTGTAAATATATATATATATATATATGTATCTTTTTGAATCCCGCAATAGCCGAAATCATCCCAGTGCTGTGAAACCCACAATAGCCCAGGATAGCTAAAAGGATTTTCCTTCCCCTTAAATGGGTCTGGTGCTGCCAAGGGGTGGTTTCTCTCAGTGATAGATGGGGTAATGTGTGGGCATTTCTGGACAGTATAGAAAGAAAAAGAAGATTTTTTTTCAGTAATTGGACCAATGATAAACAGAGGGGTGTAAAACCTGTCGAAAATTGAATAAAGGGAGAAGGCGGTAAGGTCATTTCCACTACTTACCCTAGGGAAAAAGGGGAAACGAAAAAACCTGCATTTTGGGCTATTTTGTTGGGATTCTAAGGTCATTTAGTTTTTTAAAGCTTGGGATTTAAAGAGATATACAAATGTTTCTTAATATAGGAAAATCAAATATAAGCACGAACGGAAATATAATATAACCGCTTCCAAGCTACCCACGGTTTTCTCTTTAGAGACCTCGGAAACCAAACTATTTTCGAGGTTTAAAGAAGCATTTACAAAAGCAAAGTTTCTTTTGCTGCCACCGATTTTCGGAAACGTTTCTGAATAATTTTTATAGAGTATTAAAAAGTTTTATCATACCGGAATATCGGATTTTCGGGTGGTAATACCTTGACTATTGAGAACTTCAGTAACTTAGATCCACTGAACTAACTTGACAGCAAAACAATGGGGAAATATATTCTTAGGATATCTTCTTTTAAAATCCAAAAAATTATACATTAAATTTGATCATACAAAATCATCTCTCCAAACTTTTAGCTACATAAAAATAAACGATTTCCCGAACAGAACTGCAAAAGTATAAAGTAACTCAAGTAAACATTTGTATGTTCAACAAACATGTTTTACAGACACACATAATAAATTAATAGTCTTAATATTAACTTGAAAATTAATATTATTTCGTTACTCTAACATGTATAAATTCAGATACACAGCTGAAAAGGTTTAATTGAGAATGAATATCATCCTAAAAAACGATATTCTGGTTTGAGAAAACTGATTAACACTCTATAAAAACTACTCGGAAACGTTTCCGAAAATCAGTGGCAACTTTAATTTTATTAACATTTCATTATAATGTTTCTGGTATTTGTAGAAATAAAAAATATTTTTTGTAATTATGGGTAACTCAGAAGAGATTATTGTACATTTTCGTATGTACAATATGTCACTATGTATTTTCATGGTATTATATTTTCCTGAAATTAAGAAACATTTTTTTTTTTTTTACATTTTAAAATTTAATAACTTCCAAACGGTGACAGATACGATTCCTGATTTTAGTTCGAATTACCAGCAATAGATGGCGCTGTGGGCGATAGGAGTGCAATCTAGTCCAAGACTAAAATCACCCATCATTGATGCGAAGGAAGGAAGTTCAATTCATGGAGTGGGTCTCATTCGCTAATACAATCTTGTTCTTTGGACCCGATTCTGAATAAGATTTTATTAGTGAATGAGACCCACTCCATGTATTGAACTTCCTACATTCACATAAATGCAGGGTGATTTCTGCTTTTGTCTGGATTGGATGTCTATTGCTCACAGCGCCATCTATTGCTGTTAATTCGAACTAAAATCAGGAATCGCAGTTAAAAAAAAAAAAAAAAAAAAAAAAAAAAAAAAAAAAAAAACTCCCGACATTATAAATTAATCTCCTGCAAGAATATCTGTCACCGTTTTGAAGTTATTGAACTTTAAAATCAGTCAGTCCAAGTTTATGACACCCGGTATATATAGCACGTTACTTTGTGCCTCAATTAAGCAATCGGGGATAATTTCTCTGAATAACTGGCAGTGGATTCTCTGTGACATTTTGTAATAATGCCTTCGTTCAAAATTATACATAAATAACGAGTACATATCTTATAGAAGTCCTATTAAATGATAAAACAAGTAAGTAACACGTCATTTTATAACGCAATAAATAAATAAGCAAACAATTTCTCGGAATAAGTGGCAGTAATTTCGCTAAAATATTAAAAAATACAATCCCTAATTCAATCAAAATTATGCTTGAATAACAGAGACTATTCTTAGGCGAAAATAATTTTATTGATTTCTTCCTCGATAAATTTTCCAATATCCAAATTTAAAGTTAGAAAAAAATGACAAAAGAACCTTTAAATGTATCTATCAAGTAAAACCTAATTTAACTCTGAAAAACTGAACATAAAAAGACTGCAAATAAATAAATAAAGAAAAAAATATATTGACAGATAATTATGTATTTATATCTTCAGGAAATATTAACAGGAAATAAGCAAGTGCTAAAAGTTTCAACACTGATTGCAGTTCTGTTCGGGAAATCGTTTATTTTTAAGTAGCTAAAAGTTTGGAGAGATGATTTTGTATAATCAAATTTAATGTATAATTTTTGGATTTTAAAAGAAGATATCCTAAGAATATATTTCCCCATTGTTTTGCTGTCAAGTTAGTTTTATTATCAATAGAAATGTGTAATTTTAGTTCAATGCTATTGACTTCAAATGACAGTGAAATTACCTTAATAATATATTTTCTCCTTCATCGTTGAATAGAATAGGTTATAGATTTATGGACTGAGATTGTCCGCAAATAAAGCGCGAATTTTTTTTTTTATATATATATATTCTTCTAATCAATGCCTTTATTTCTAATTGCATGTAAATAAATAATAGGCGTACAATGACTTTTCGCAGATGAAAAAGAAACACGTTTCTTCGACTCAAACAAACCACTAAATGACAATATTTTTTACTAGTAGGTTTTAAACAATAGGAATGAAGATATAAATAACTGATATGTACGCAATTTACTTTTCAATCTCAAACGTTTTTTTTTTTTTTTTTTTTTTTTTTTTTTTTATCGTATATTAAATCACGAAAAATTGTTTTACTATTTAGCTGAAATAGGAACTGCAAGAAAAAATGTATACAGAAAAATACGAGGGAACGTCATTAAGTAAGTCACAAAATATAATTAAATAATAACATACAATGATATTCGCGTCAAAACTATTTTTATTTCTCAACATATTATCCACCAATATTTATGCACTTATATATCACCGTTTTATCAGTTCCCAAACACCAGCTGCATACAATTCTTTGGGTTGCTCTCTCAGCCACATTAGGACTTCAAGTTGAACCTTTTCATCATCTGTGAACATCATCTTGCAACTTCTTCAACATCCACCATACAGCTTTGACTTAGCCCTAAGCGATTTTCATCTGTTTAGTCCACTAAAAAACCAACTTGGAAGCAAGGTGATGTTCACAGATGATGAAAAGTTTCAACTTGGAGACCTAATGTGGCTGAGACAGCAACCCAAAGAATTGTATGCAGCTTGTGTTGAGACACTGATAAAACGGTGACATAAGTGCATAAATATTGGTGGAGAATATGTTGAGAAATAAAAATAGTTTTGAAGTGAATATCATTGTAAGTTATTATTTAATTATCTTCTGTGACTTACTTAATAACTTTCCCTCGTACTAGGATTTCTATCTAGATACGCTGCAAGAAGGTGGAATGGGAATAAAATGAATCCTGACTTTTTACTACAATAAATCTATCTTTTCAACTTTTAGTAATATAATATTATAGCGTATCCCATCAAAATGCACAGATTAAACGAAACGTAATCCACATGATTATATTATTAATACTTGGCATAAATAAAAAGATGTATATTTAACAATTTTTGACGCGTAGCAATATTCATTATAATCTTAAAGCTGCTGATCTTTAATTTTCATATGTTAAAAAATTGAAGAAATATAAAATTCCGATACATTTAAAAGCTCGTATGACGTTTGAAATTCCAATGTAATAAGCGAACAAATATCACTAAATTGCTATAAAGATTTGATTATTACCTCAACGAATGTGGGTAAATATCACTAAAAAGATCACTTTAAGACTGAAATTAAATAAAAAGCATCAAAGTTAAATTTTGAAAGTAAAATAATATAATATAAAAAAATGAAGAAAAAAATGAAGTTTATTCTTTTATTCCCCTCTAAATCATGTGCCGCATTTAGTAAACCTGGAACTACCTGTTACAGCACAACAGGATTTACATCACTGCAAAAAATAATTGTTGATTTTACAGAATAAAACTGGCACCCCAGCTACCAGTATTATACCGTAAAATTAACAGTATTAAACAGTAAAATAAGCAGTAATACGCTGCCGTGCAAGCAGTAATACGCTACCGCGCAAAATCAACAATTATTTTTTGCAGTGCAGACAGATTCTCTTTTACTCATAAGTGATGATATTTTTACTAGAGATGGAAAATATACAAAAGTTGATCCTCTTTTTTTGTCAAAAAAATTCTTAAAGAACACAACTATAGTTTTGAATATAATCAATTATTAGCAGAAAGTAGTTATCCCAACAAGAATACAAAATATGTTTTGCAAGGAGGTTTTTGACCATGAACATAGAACTAAAGAAGGACTTCTAACGAAATAGTGGTAATATCGTGTCGTGACTTTGGAACGAAATAGCTGCACAGCTACGCGCACGGTTCTGCGCAGCCGGCGAGAATCCCTGCGAAGGCAGCGCCACCTACAACATCAAAATGAAACTGTTTATTAGATACCCACCAGACGACAGACGGTTTGAAGAAACAGACGAACTGGTGACGTATGGAGAAGCTGCCCAACACATGCGCCACCTATTTGAGACATTTTTCAAGGAATGGTTTTGTTCTTGGAAAGGCTATTTCATTAAAAGTCCTTCTTTAGATCTATGTTCGTGTATTTGACTCTCTGATGTAAATAGGGGATTGAAAAGTAGGTGAACTTTTTAATTAATAAAAATGTCAATGCAAATGGAGTATTCAAAGAAATATCTGATAGAAGCAGTCATCGCTACCCACACACACCTCGTACACAAGGGGAAGTCAAAGAGATGCAGAAGACTCCTAGAAATATGGCCCAGATTGAAATATGAAAGAATAAAAATATAGACGAAATGTTAAAAAAAAAAAAAAAAAAAAAAAAAAGGGGGGGGGCAACTAAATAGATCATAATCATAATAATTACTGAAAGAAAGAAACATTATTAATTATTAATAAAGAAAAAAAGATAAAAAACTAGAGAGACCGAAAAAAGTTTTGTTTTAACAGTATTATCTGAGTGTAAATAAATAGACTGTTCCTAAAATCTAAAAAAATAGAAATGTTTAACAGGTAAAGAAGACGATCTACATCTATATCTCTTATTAGTACTAATATTATACTCAGACAATTTTGATAACTAACATTGTTTTCTAACGGGATTCATGATATAATGTCAGACGAAAACAATTTTGAAAGCGAAAAACTAACGGATGAGAGAGGAGAAAAAAAGTGTTTGATGGTAGTATTTGTTCAGTTTCTTACATTACAGTAGAACACGTAACTAACCACAACTTACACACGTTAAAATAACGATTGTATACGTAAAAACCCGGTAAAAATATCTTTTAGCAATGAAATAAAATCAAAAGCCTCTAATTATAAATTTAAAAATCAAATAAAATGAAATATGCTCGTTTTACTTCTCTCCTTTTAGGAATATGCCGTATTTCGTAAACCTAGCACTGCCTATTACAGTGCTATGGGATTTACAAGGGGCCTACCATTTTTTTGTAATATAGAAAAACACAAAGAAAGACTGCATTAAGAAGTTGCACTAAGAAAATTTTCGAAACTAAGATCTGAGAAACATTTAGTTTTCAAACGAGATTCATGTTATAATATCATACTCAAGCGATTCTGAAAGCGAAAGAACAAGGGTGAGGGAGAAAAAAGAAATATTTGGTGTCAGCACTTGGGCAGTTTCTCATGTTGCAGCCAAACACGTAAATAACAGCAACTAATACTCATTAAGACAACGATTGTGTCCGTAAAAATCCGGTAAAAATGCCACTTTAACATTGAATTAAAATTTAAACCCCTAATTAAAAATTAAAAAAGAATGTCTTCGTTCTACTTCCCTCCTTTCTGGAATAGGCCGCATTTTCGTAAACATGGCACTTACTATTACACCGTTATGTAGTTTAAAGATTACATAACTTGTTTTATTAATACAGGAAAATACAGAGACCGACTGTACTAAGATGCTACACTAAGAAAGCTTTCATAACTAACATCTGAAAAACACCTTTAGTTTTCTAACGGGATTCATATTATAATGTTCTAAATGCAAAATAACAAGGGATAGGAAGAAAACAAAATTATTTGGTGACAGGGCTTGTGCAGTTTCTCATGTTACACCTGAACACGTAACTAACAGCAATTGACACCCCTTAAGACAATGATTGTGCGTGTAAAAATTCTGTAAAAACGTCACCTATACAATGAAATAAAATTAAAAGCTTCTAATTAAAAATTAAAAAAATAAATATAAATGAAATGTGTTCGTTTTACTTCCCTCTTTTTCGAAATACGCCGAATTTCGTAAACTTGGCACTTCCTATTACAGAGTCACGTAATTTACACGAGGTATAACTATTTTATTAATACAGAAAAACACAGTGAAAGACTGTACAAAGATATTTCACTAGAAAATTTTCATAACTAACATCTGCGAAACACTTTTAGCTTTTTTAACGGGATTCCTGACATAATGTCAGACAAAAACGATTCTGAAAGCGAAAAAGCAAAGGTCAGGGGAAAAAAAGGAATATTCGATGGCAGCACTTGTGCATTTTCTGATGTTACAGCTGTACACATACCTATCAGCAACTTATATCTCTTAAAACAACGAATTTGGACGCAAAAATACGGTAAAAAAATCACTTTAACATTCAATTAAAATTAAAATCTTCTAATTGAAAATTAAAAAAATTATATAAAAATAAAATGCGCTCGATTTATCTCCCTCCTTTCCAAAATGTGCCAAATTTCGTAAACCTAACAGATCCTTTTAAAGCGCTATGTAATTTACAGGGGGCCTAACTCTTTTATTAATACAGAAAAACACAGAGAAAGACTGTAGTAAGAAGCTGTACTACAAAAAATTTCATAGCTAGCATCTGAGAAATACTTTTAGTTTTCTAACGGGATTCATGTTATAATGTCAGACAAAAACGATTCTGAAAGCGAAAGAACAAGGGTGAAGAAAAAAAAAGAGGTATTTGATGACAGCACTTGTGCAGTTTCTCATGTTACAGCTGAACACGTAACTAACAGCAACTGATACCCCTTAAGACGTGTCATTCCTTAATATAGTGGTCAGTAGATGGGGATCATTGCTTTATAATAAATTGAAATATCTGTATTCAGGTCAGGGTCATAAGTAAAACAATCGCATCTTTCTTTTCTTACATGCCCAGAAATTCACTGCGCAGATTAATTTTTAGTATTAAGGATTATGTCCTAAAGGATTATATTTTTAGTATTAAGGATACTATTTTTAGCTTATTAGCATTTTTAGACTTAGAAATTTAAGACAATGTAAGTGGTAGGATAAGGGATATTAAAGGTGTGATTATATTTTATGCATGAAAAATAGTAAAGAGCATGTTGTAAGGATTGTTGTGGCCGCAATAGCTGGAGAAATAGAGTTTAACCTTTTCAGAAATAAGTAATTGTGTTTCTGTAATGGTGGATTCACACAAGAATTTTCGGGAGCTGTATTTGAAAATATAGAAATGCAATTTTATAGCTTTTTTTTCACCAAAGTTATAAAAGCAAAATTTTGTCAATAAATTCTAATACAAATTTTAATTTAAATATCTGGTATAAAAAATATCCCACGGCTCTTTCAGGAGTCAAAAGAAACCTAAAAAATGCAGTCTAAATTTGTGTGCAAATAAATTGTGTGAATACGCTTACGTAGATAATAGGATAAATAAATATAAGAACAGTTTGCACCACGTTTTTAAAACGAAATGCAGTAAAGAAGCTATAAAAAGATAAAAAGTCCGGAAATGTACACGAAAAGAAAGAAAATCGAAAAAATATATATATAGAAAAAAGTACCCGTAAACAACTTTGAATCAAAAGGTTAAGAAAAATGTGAGAAACAAAATAAATAAAATCTCAAAAGAAGTAAAGGCGAAATTTTACGAGATAGAGTTTTCTTCAGTTTATTAAGCCTTTTTAATACAACTTTTCTACTGTGGATCTCTTTAATTTTCAAAAAATGAGACATGTAAAGAAGTGCATTAAGGGTATTTGAAAATATAACGAGCTAAATGTAGGTTTATGAATGGTTCATAAAAAAAAGTTTAGGTTGACAAAAGTTCAGTTTTAACCATCTACTACAACAGTATTTTTGTGATAAAAAATAATTCATTTCAAGGCTAATAAGCTAATATTCTGAAATGTATATATAAATTAAA
The DNA here is from genome assembly GCA_963931845.1 of Maratus michaelseni. NCBI lineage: Eukaryota > Metazoa > Arthropoda > Arachnida > Araneae > Salticidae > Maratus > Maratus michaelseni. The sequence goes on along the minus strand of OZ007598.1, from coordinate 173,815,162 downwards.
TATATAAATAGTACGTAATTGTACTTGTACTTTGCTAAAAGCAGTGTAAAATGGAAATAGTAAAACTTAGTTAAATGTTGGAAGACTATGACTTTTAACTAAGTTTTAATATTTCCATTTTACACTGTTTTTAGCAAAGTACAAGTACAATTATGTACTGTTTATATTTTTAATTTATATATTAATCAACGATCTAAACATCCATCTTTAATGTTTTTATTCAGAAATTTATATTGAATTTTTCCAGTACACATAAGAAATTAATATGTAAGGTGTTCAAATCCAAATCTTTATTCGGATGATTTTTATAGTTATTATTTTCTGAATAGTTAAACTAATATGAAAAAAAATCCTGCTACATTCGTAATGGGCTAATGAGAAATAATATGCCATCTTTCAAATGAAAACTATGCGATTTTCTTAGAAAGAAAGAAAAAAATCCACAGGAAAAAGGAAACTTAATAAATGAATGAAAAAGCGGAAGGAACCAATGTTAAAAAAGGATTACCAAATTTCAAAAGAAAAAAGAAACATTTGAAGTTATTTGACATTTCATAATCTTTGTACTAAATTTCATAGTACCCGGTCACATGGCGACATTTAGTATTTTAGAAAACATAAACAAAAGTTTAACTTTCAAAACAAGCATTGCAGCTATAATTTGAAAAAAAGGAAACTTAATAATGAATGAAAAAGTGGAAGAAATCAATGTTAAAAGTATTGCCAAATTTCAAAAGAAAAAAAAATCATTTGAAGTCATTTGACACCTTATAATCTTTGTACTAAATTTCATAGTACCTGGTTACGTGGCGACATTTAATATTTTAGTAAACAACAACAAAAATGTAACTTTCAAAACAAACATTGCAGCTATAAAATGAAAAAAGGAAACTTAATAATGAATGAAAAAGCGGAAGAAACCAGAAAAAAAAGATTACCAAATTTCAAAAGAAAAAACAACTTCATTCCAAATCATTTGACATCTCATAATCGTTGTACTAAATTTCATAGTACTCGGTCACGTGATGTTTGACATTTAGTTTTTTTTTAATGCATCAACAAAATTCTTGCTTTCAAAGCAAACATTACAGATTATAGATTTCTTAAAACTCCAGCAGAAATTAATGTGTAATATGAGATTGATGCACCATCTTCAAAATGAAAACACGAGACGACAAGTTCTTATTCAAAGAGCCTCTTGGTAAAAAATAAACATTAAAAAAGACGACCAAATTTAAAATCAGATAAAAACAAAACATCTTTTAAATCATTAGACAACACGTTATTTTTGTATCGAATTTTGAATTATTCAGTCACGTGGCCAGCGACATGGTGTTTACAAGCACATCAGCAAAATGTTGCTTGCATAACAAACACTGAAACTATGGCTTCCTTAAAATTATATCACAGATTAATGACAGATAATACTCCTTTTATGAAATAAAAACAAGACAACGAGCAATGACACCTCTTGTAAAAAAAAAATAACAGCTAAAAAGAAGTTGGATGATAAAAAAAACGGGGAAAAAGCATTATATAAAATTGTTAGACTTCCTTTAATTACTCTACTCTTCGAAGTACGATGGAAAGTCATTAAGTAAGTCACAAAAGATAATTAAATAATAACTTACAATTATATTCACTTCAAAACTATTTTTATTTCTCAACCTATTCTCCACCAATATTTATGCACTTATATCACCATTTTATCAGTGCCCCAACACCAGCTGCATAACATTCTTTGGGTTGCTGTCTCAGCCGCATTAGGACTTCAAGTTGAACCTTTTCATTATCTGTGAGCATCATCTTGCAACTTCTTCAACATCCACCATACAGCTTCGACTTAGCACTTCGATTTTTATCTGTTTAGTCCACTAAAAAACCATCTTGGAAGCAAGATGATGCTCACAGATGATGAAAAGGTTCAACTTGAAGCCCTAATGTGGCTGAGACAGCAACAAAAAAAATCTTATGCAGCTGGTGTTGGGGCACTGATAAAACGGTGATATAAGTGGAGTATATGTTGAGAAATAAAAATAGTTTTGAAGTGAATATCATTGCAAGTTATTATTTAATTAACTTTTGTGACTTACTTAATGACTTTCTCTCTTATTTAATCTCGTGGCAAGCGATATGGCCTTTACGAGCATACCAATAAAATGCTTACTTACATAACAAACACTGAAGCTTAAAATTACATCACAAATTAATTATATATAATAAGCCTTTTTCAAACATAAAAACGTGACAACGAGTAGTGGAACTTCTTTGCAGAAAAAATATTAAAAAAAATGACTATATTCAAAATTAGAGAAAAAGGACACAAGCCATTTTATTTTATTAGATTTCACTTATTGTGCTGACTTTCGAAGTGCACGGTCACGAGTGATGCAGCATGGACTTTAGAAGCACACTAAACCAATAAAATGTATGTTTGCTTAACAAAGCTATAACTTCCTTAAAATTTCATCACAAATTAATGAGAGACAAAACGCCCTCTTCAAAATTAAAACGCGACAACGAGTAATGAAGCCTTTGCTAAGATGTGTAATTTGATACCTTTCTAAAAGGTTTTCTTTTGTTATCATGGAGCGTAGAATGATTCAGCTATCTAACAAACAAGATTTGTTAGCAAACATTTATCAGGCAATTAGCAACAATTAAAAATAAACTAAATTATGCCTTTTATAGTTTTCATAAGGATGGGCATGAGCATGGTCTTTTATTAACATAAGTATGCTTTTGTTATTTTTAAAAGTCACGCCCATTTGTTAAAAAAATAATGTAATATGTCACCCTATTCTACACACTGCTGCCAGAATCGTAGCAGCCAACCCTTTTTTTTTTTCGAAATATATAAATATACACAAAAACACACATACATATATGCATATAATTATACATATAAACATAAATATATACGTATGAATATACATATAAATATACATATAAAAAAGATATAAATATACTCAAAATATATTTTGAAGAATCAATTTCACTTAATCAAATAAGCACTATATAGAAAGAAGAGATATTTTGCTAAATACATTTTTTCTCTAAAATATATTTATATGATATGAAAAAACTCGAAAGTTTAGCAGCTATATAGAATATTTTTCATAATTTAGTTTAAAAGTTTTATTTAGCTGATTAGATATGCGCTATAATAGAATGGAATTATGAATAACTATAGCGTTGAAAATAAAAATACACCAATAACTAACTAAATAAAATAAAATAAAACCAAAATCGATTTATTTAAATAGAAATTATTTTTCAATAAATTTCGTTTAAAAAAATGTTGTTTAGTTTATTAGATATTCCTTTTTTTTTTTAAATGAAGCTATATAGAAAACATAATCATTATGCAAAAAGTATTTTATAATTTCGATTTTATGAATTGACCTGTCGCCATATATACAGTTTCTAATCAAATTCCAAAAATTTGTGTATAGCCAGCACTTTGATAGTTAAAACAAAATGTGAGGTAGGGGAGGGGCGGGGGGGATCGCCTAGCATACACGGAAATGTAGTGTAGTGTAAATGCGCATATATGTAAAAAAGGTAGAAACGTAAGTTATAAAAAATGAAGAAAAAAAATCTGCTAGATTCGATTGTAAATAAAGTATTTAAAATGCTTTATTAAATAATAATAATAATAATAATAATAAGAGTAACAAAAAAAAATGTGCTCATTTATAGTTATAACAGTCGTGCATTATAAATAGCAATAAAATAGCCTTTAAAAATTATAAAATGCATACACACAAAAAATAAATAAATAAAAAGTCACAAGAAATTAATGTGATTTATATTTTTTAAGCAGTAGGGGAAGTTTTTTCTTTTTCTTTTCATCAAAATATTAAGTATTTAAATATATTTTTAGATTGTTTGATTGCGTTTTACATACTATCATAAAATTCAAAACAATTAATAAATTTCATATTATTTTTTAATTAATATAATGTTTATAATATTAATTTTTTTTAAACATTATTACAAAATTAGTAATTTTATTTTATTTTCATAAAATTTTTATTTAACCCATTAACGCCGTGCGGTACCATATTGTACCGGGATAGCTGCCAATCAATTTGCTGTTTGAGTACCAATATGTTATAAGAGAAATACTTGCTTTATTGGATGAAAAAAATTGGTACGAAATGAAATTTTTGCATTTTAAAGAGAAAAATAATTTCGTCTTTTATGAGTTAATATTAATTTAACATTATTTTTTTAATTAATTTTTATATGTTATAAACAGTTATCACTACTGAAATTAAACTCTTCACATTCACTTCTTAAATTTAAATTTTGTTATTCATATTTTCATAGATTCAAGTTATTTTATATTAATTGTTGAAAAAAATTATGCATATCGTCTTCTATTTTTTAAAATTGAAAAATGAAATGTATTAAAATTTCGTTATAAAGAATTTCTAGAGACCACCGATTAAATTCGTTATACTGAAAAATTCGTTAATGTGAAATTCCGTTATGGCTATTTTTAAAAAGGAAATTTGCATGCACATTTAAATAAAAATACATATTTTTACTACACTTATATTAAATTTCGGTTAAAATCCAGACATGTCAGTAAATAATAAATATACAGTATTAATGAATTGTGAACTTACTAGTTTGAAATCAGATAATAATTAAGTTCATTAAGTTTCAAGATATTAATCTTAAGTATTATAAAGGAATTAAATTTTATCTTAGATACCTGACGGATTAAAAATCCTCACTGACATTTGCCGTTAATGTAACTTTTTTTATTTTTTCAAAAATATAGATTTTTTTTTCTATAAACTGAAGTTGAGAATGCATTTTTCCAAACAAATCGTATAAAATGTTTTTAGAACACTATTTTGCTGGTATTATCACTTTTTAAGAGTTTCAATGTTCTATAGATCCCCTTTTGATTGTATAACACAATCTTCGGTGAACAATTATCATCAGCTTTATTTTCATTTTCGTCTGCCTCTCATTACGTTTCCGACGAAATTTTTCTTCCAGATTCTAGTTTTTCAATAGAGATTTTTTCTTGTCAACTCATTACATTCGTAAAACTGAAATAACTATTAATTTTAAGTTTTCAATAAATTCGTTAATTTGAAAAATTCGTTAATATGAAATTCGTTAAAGTGAATATTTTTATAATGGGAAAGCATAGGAATTTTTTTTTAACAATTCAAAAAATATTCGTTAAACTGAAAAATTCGTTAAAGTGACATTCGTTGTGACGATAATCTACTATTTGAATGCTTTAGGAAAAAGACAGAAAGAAAGGACAAAATGTATATGTCTTGAAATTAGTCACGCGAATATGTGTTTTACTGTATTTTTTCCGCAGATCATAAATAAATACATATACACATAACCAACTAAACAATTAAGCCTGTAATTGACGAATCACGTGAATATTTTATGTGAAACGTTAGAAAGTGTAAGATAAGAATAATTATTATCATTTCCATTATTGATTGCCAGTGAATAGAGGCAAGGAAAAAAACAAAAACAAATGACGAAGCAAGTAATGTATGTAAATGATTGGTTTATTTATCTATTTATTTATTTATTTTGAAAATCGAGAATGATAGGGTTTGAAGATGATAAATGAAAATTGAAGACATTAAAGAAATACCAAAGATAAACAATGTCTTTTCCCTAAAAAATGCCCATCTATTTCCGTGTTTTTACAATTGGTCTCTAGAAAATTAAAGACGTTCATAGTAAAGAAATTTAAGAAAATAGTTTTTTGCAGTAAATAAAATGCCGCATGAAATGTTACAGTATTGTACACATCTTCACTTTTGAAAAGGAGTACTTAAAAATAAGGAAAATATACTGATTTTTGAGGGGTTTTCTTTTATTTATAATATAGTTCCGTATATTTAAGTCCCAATTTTGAAATATACATATGCATACATTTTTTAGCATACCATAAAAAATATAAACTAGTAAATCTGCAAATCAGGAGCCTCAACGTCAGCTCTAAAAGTCATTGTTTTTTAATCTCACTTTTCATATTATTTAGCATCTTACAATCCGCAATTTATTTTTTTTATATTACATACATATTTATAGGCATGTAAAATACTTCAGAGGTTTCAGAAATTAGAAGAGTTAAATTAAACACGGTTTATGCAATGATATTCTGAAATTATTATGAACTTCTTATTCTTGTAACTTTTTAGATTAAAAAAAAAAATAAACTTGCATTAAAATAAATTCTTCATTTATGTCAATAGAATACAAAAATAATTTATTTTGATAATAAAATATTGCAGCAAAATAGTGCGAGTTACTTGATTTTTATTATTTTGATATTCTTTGAAATAGGGTTGCTCAGCAACTAATAAATTAAACAGCAAAGCAAAAAGAAATGCATTTTAAAATTTGTAAAAAATATGAAAATAAAAAGTTTTATATTTCCCAAACAGATGCAAAAAATTTTCCTATAATTTAAACAATTAATTTCTAAATTCTAATGAATGTATCAGCAAATTTTCAAAGCTATTGAATATGTTTAAAACCTCCATATCCAAATTTTAGCATTAGTAATTTTACGTTTAAATCCATTATTCAAATATGCGATTTTCAATCCAGTTAAAAAAGAAATTTGAAAATCGTCTGCATTCCCATAGGAAAGCATTATGACCTAAAAAGAAATGTTCTATATTTTTCGATCGAATGAACCAAATGTAACTAAAAACTATACAGCTCATTCCGGGTACCTCACCAACATAACCACCAAAAATCAACCTAATAGGGCGATTTTTACGGCAGTTATCGCGGAACAGATAGACAGACGGAAACCAAAAACTTATCGCGTCTCCACAGTGAGCCTCAACTGACGTTTCGGCAATAAAACGAGACACATACATTTGTACACGATTGGTTGATTGATTTCGGGTAGTATGGTCATTTAAACAAATCTCGGATTAAACAAATCTCGTTTAAAGTAGTAGCCGACTTACACCGAACATCCCATCAACCTCTTAACTTGTAACTGTAACTGTGTGACTTGACATGGCTTTAATATGCCCGCCATAAGATATAGTTAGTAAATTTTTAAGCCGCAACTTTTATTATTCAAGTTAATTTTGCCCAAATAATTTTTAATTATGAGCGCAGCAATCTTTTAAACGCTTTCTCTTGAAGTCTACAACATGTAAAACAAAATATTACAAGATTACATTTGTATTTATAGTCATTATTATTTTGAAGTACGCATGATTAATTATACTTAAGCGTGTCATGCGCTCGTTCATGATACAGTTGATGATACAAGTAGAACGTGTTTCAAATAATAAGAAGTAAAAATTCTGGTTTCAATACTTTAAAAAGTGGGAAGGGGGTTTCAGGTCCTACATTATTTATAATATTTTAACACAAATTAAACTAATTCATTACATGTAAAAAGCTGTAATTATATAAAATAAATTATACATTATTAATTTTTATTATTAAGTTATTTATTGTTCAATTTTGAAATGAAGTATGTTGCAATATTTTATATTACACGCACATGTCATTTAATTATAAAATAATTCATATGACTAAACGTATTAGAAATACGGAAAATACGAACGAAAGAATATCCTTATGATTTTAATTCTTACATATCACGATAAAGATCACACAGCGTATTAAATTAAAGATGATATTGCTTGAATACTTTAACGACTGGTGTAAGCATTAACAATTAGTTCAGGTGATATAGCTTTAGTTACAGGTCAGTGGCTGAAACCTCAACTAGTTCATTATAATCAGATCTGATCTGATGAATTATAATTAAAAGCGCATCCGGGCCGATAGCTTTTAAATCTACCTATACAAAAGAAATGATTAAAGTGATTGCGAAGGACTTCAACTGCAGTTACCCTTTTTGATAACAATGAAACAACTTAGAGATTTTTAAAAAAAATGATCAGTGTGGTTCATCACATGCTGTTAAAAACTCAAATACGATATCTAGAAAACTTTAGATAAAGAATAAGTTTAGCAAACGGGAAGTAGAGTATAACTTTACTGTTGCAGCAATGAATTGAGATAGACAGTGCATTTAAGAATTTGGGCTTTTTAATTCTATTTGAAAGGTCAGGAGTAAAAATGCTGATAGTCCATTTTTCGTGAAATTTAAATGACTCCGTCATGTGTTAGCGGCGTACTATCATTTGGAAACTTGGGATCAAGGAAAAAATTAATATATATATTTTTTAACACGGTTGAAGATAGGTACAAAGAGATAAAAACAATGAAATATTTTGAAGCAACACAATTTATGATTAGTAAGAAAAGAAAAGATCCATGAAATTCGATACTCATAAAAGAAAGGACGATGAATAACTACCATCTATCTATGACTTTCATCATCACCCCCCCCCCCCTCTATCACCAACACCACCACCCTCCTGACCCTTCATACATGAACTTTTTTCTATCCTAGAATAATTAAGTAAAAAATAATTCCCCACCTAAAATACCATTATTCTCCTGCCAAAATATGTATGTGCCTAAAAATGCATTTCTGAAATGAATAATAATAATAATAAAGTAACCTTTATAGTGATATTTGAAGAAATGGATGATAAGCTGCAAATTTTAGAAAACAGGAAGTGGAATATAGCGTTACTGGCGTAACAAAAGTTAAGAACATGTAGTTTGTTTACGAATTAGTATGTTTTTGCTTAATTTACTTAATTATACAGGAAGCTTTTGGCTTAGTTATGCATTAATGTTTTATTTATTCCCGTAAAATTCAATTACGTATTAACTTTCTCCAAAAACAAAGTGTTATATAGCTAATCCGAAGTAAGAAATAGCAGTGTATACTCTTAATACGTGTAAGATTATATGAATGAAACACAATTAATCAATATTAGCTCTCAATAATCAAATTTATTTTTATAGCGTATTTTATCAGGTTGTTTTGCCAGCATAGTTTTACTCTGTAGCTACTCTGATTCTATCTAATTTCTGATGTATGTGGTGCAAGTAGTACACTGTTTAATATAAATAAATAAACAAAATGTTGGATTTAGGATATTAAAAAAAAAATAAAACTGTCAGCCAGGATGCCGGTAAAAAAAGAAAAAAAAAATCTGTTTACAAACCGTTTATTTTGCTTCAAAATCTGTTAAAATAACAAAGTTTGTAATTAATACAGATTTTATTTCGTAGGAAATCTGTAAACTGTTTATTTTACGTACAAAATCTGTTAAAATAACAAATAATTCGTAAAAATAAAGCTTTTTTTCGTAAAATAAACAGTTTTTTTACTGGCGTTCTTGCTGACAGTATTTTTCTGTAAAATTAACAGATACTTGTGAAACAGCCCAATTATTTACTCTCTTTTGTGTGGTGGAGAAAATTTGCAGATGATGCTTTATACAATAAATAAAGCCGTCGGCAAATCATGAAAGATTCAACCTAAATATTTTTCAAAACATTTAATTTTTTTAATTTTTTATTTATTTATTTATTGTTTTTTGCTGTGTATATCTATTTGCAACAAATACTACATGAATGAATAATTTGCGGTTAATGTCTATTAATTTATAAATAAATGCTGCAAACGTAATTTGTAATTTTATTACTCTAGCTATTATTTTTGTAAAATAAAATAACATATAACATGTATTTTTTTAATCCGTTTCTGCTAGAGCACAGCACTTTACTGTAGAGTTTGGATATCCCTTAAGGAAGTCAAAAATGTAACTACTATATACAAAAACTGGGGGAAAAAACAACTGTTAGTCTAAATTTGTGCATGTGCAAGTAGTATATCTATTTTGCAACAAATAATACCTGGATAAACAATTTGCGGTTAATTGCTATTAATTTATAAATAAATGCAAATATAATTTGTAAATTAAATAATTTAGGTAGTCTTTTTGCAAAATAAAATCAAACATAATTTGATATAGTTCGTCTTTTTTCTTTTTTTTTTTTTTTTTTTTCTAGAAATGTTTTTGTTAAAGCATTAACAAGTTTACTGTAGAGTTTGAATATATTTTAAGGAAGTCAAAAACGTAACTACTACATATATATAAAAAAATCTAGATTTGTATGTGGATTACTAGTATATCTATTTTGAAACATATAATATCTGGTTGAAAAATTTGAGGTAAATGGCAAAATAAAATAAAATAAAATATAATATGGTATATTTCGATAATTTAGGTACGTTTCTGTTAGAGCATAACAGTTTACTGTAGAGTTTGAATATCCTTTAAGGAAAGTAACCACTATACATTTAAAAAGACAAAGAAAGTGTTAGTCTAGAGTTTGAATATCCTTTAAGGAAAGTAACCACTATACATTTAAAAAGACAAAGAAACTGTTAGTCTAGATTTAGTCCCATGCAAGTATCATACCTATTTGCAACAAATAATACCTGGATGATCAGTTTACAGTAAATGGATATTAATTTATAAATAAATGTAAATATAATTTTTAAATCAATTACTTTAGATATTCTTTTTGTAAAATAAAATAAAATTTAATATGGTAAAATTCAATATTTTAGGTACGTTTCTGTTAGAGCATAACAGTTTACTGTAGAGTTTGAATATCTTTTAAGGAAGGTAACTACTACACATAGAAAGACAAAGAAAGAACAACTGTTAGTCTAGATTTTGTCGCATGCAAGTATCATACCTATTTGCAACAAATAATACCTGGATCATCAATTTGCGGTAAATGGCTATTAATTTATAAATAAATGTAAATCAATTACTTTAGATATTCTTTTTGTAAAATAAAATAGAATATGACATAAACATTTCAGTTTATTAGACATGTTTCTGTTAGAGCATTACAGTGTATTGTAGAGTAGGAATAACCTTTAACTCTTTCGCGATGAGCGTCCCGTATACGTGACGCATAACGTATTCAGAATCCTTGATTACTCGTACCAGTAATTTTAAATTGAGAATTTTGGATTATTTAATCAAAGCATTTCTGCGATGAAATTAGGCAAATATTTATATTTTAAAGCATCAGGGATAAAAGATTAAAGATTCCACAAAAGACACTTGTGGCGAATGGGTAAACTAAGTCAATAATGTAACCAGAACATATAAAAAAGGGAGAAAGAACAACTGTTAGTCTAGATTTGATGATCTGATAGCGATAACATTTGGTGAATATCTAGAACTGCCGTGTTTACTGTTAAAGAAAAGTAACTGGGTAAATGAAATAACAGATAACATGTATTAATAGGAAGTGGATTTTACAGTAGTTAAAATTATTCTATACGCAAAATATTGTGTTAAAAAAAATTCTGTGTTAAAGTAATTTAATGGAAAACAATTTTTAATGATTAATTATATAATTTAAAAGAAATACTAGCTGACCTGCCCGGCGTTGCCCGGGCCCGTGATAATAAATAATAATAATAAAAAAAAAAACATGAAGTGTTTATTATTTATATCTTTAACACCCGATTTTGTATAAAATTATATTTTAAAATGAAAAATTCCCTTAAAAATTTTAATGTTTAGAGATAAAAGCGCTGATTTTCTTGTTTTTTTTTTTTTTTTTTTTTTTTACGTAGGGTCGTTTCATAGTTTTAAAATGAAAAGTTATTTTTGTCCGAGCTCTTTGAAATCTTTATTGGTTATAAATAAAACGGTTTTACAGCCCGTGTAAAAATTTCGTGAAAAAATATTGTTATCGAGCTGTAAAAGAAATGTTTTGTACTCACTTTTTTCTTTGTTTTCGCGTTGGCTCTTTTAATATAGCAATAAAAAAATAGTTCTCATCTTCCGAACTCTCTGAAGTTTCAATCGGTTATAAATGTAAATGTATCCAAGCTCTCTTTAAAGTTTTCGAAAAAATATCCATACGTAGTAGTGAAAACATGTGTTATTTAAAAATAGGCTTTAGCTCTCAACCCAATGGCCATATTACACCTCCACTAGTTTTCAATCCACCTAGGCCAGTGGTTCCCAACGGGGGGCGTACGCCCCACAGGGGGGCAATTTGACTTTTCAGGGGGGCAATTCCAGATTTTTGTGAACCCATACCCTCTGAATTGTTTTTTTAATAGTAATGTTGTAGACTGAAAATAAAAATTACAGATTCAAATTTAAAAACCAAAAATGAGAAAAATAAGTTTTTCATTCAATTTTTTAAGTGTCCATTCAAAAAGTTTAAATACATTTCTACCAGAATAATTATAGAAAAAACATTTTAAGATATTTAGATACTTTTCTATATTTAAAAATTCTTTATAAATTTTCTGATTTCAAAGTATTTTAGAATTTTAAACAGTTTTTTCGACTATTTATTGAATGAGTCGCACTGCAATATGTCATCTAAAAACCAATTTTACACATGAAACTATTCAAGTGCATATTTAATAATTACTTGACGACTTTCCTTTACAAAATCTTTTATCATGTTTTATTCTGATTAGAAATTGTTGCGTCATTTAATCGCAGAAATTCTGTAATTATATAAGAGAAAAATGTTTTATTCAAAATTTTTGATTGTTCTAATCAAGGATTCTGAGCACTCTATAGATCACGCATACGTGACGACCGTTGCAAAGAGATTAAAAATGACTGTCTTAACCCTTTATGTGCCTACGAAAATTTAAATTACGAGTAATCAGATGATTATAAAAAATATTTGATTCATCCATTACCTTCGGGACGTTTCAGGATCAATGTTAAATGCTTTTTACTCTATCAGGAGTTCATTCTTTTAAATTTTTTATAAGAATTATATGTATTAGGGAGGGGGGCATCATCATTTTAGAGATGCTTTGGTGGGGCGCGGCCAAAAAAAGGTTGGGAAACACTGACCTAGGCTAAACAGGTGAGGAATAACCATGTTTCCGTTTCTAAAGTGAACGTACCTTCAAAAGCCTTGAAAAAAGTTGAAGCATGCGCAATGAGACCATTTTTGTGTGGAAAAAAGAATATGGAATTTAACAGAATGCTCTTTTTGATTTAAGTATATGGATTACTGAAAAGTGGATAAAGAACATCCAATAGTTAACTGTTAAATTTTTGAAGGATATTGAAAATACAATAAACATTTTTAAAACTGAAATTAATAAAAATAACAAAAAAAATTAAAAATCAAAGTTTTTTTGGGGACGAAATATGACCTTGCCACTGCCACTAACAAAGAAAATAAGAGAAAGTAAGCGTTCATGAAGTCAACTATTAACGAGAGAATATAATTGGTAATTGAAAAGAATATTAGGCATTTCCTCATAGTTCATGTTTGACTCGTAAATAATCACTTTTTACTTACCCATCATACGTAATATAGGGTAAGTCTTGTAATCGTTTTGAAAATCGAAAACAATTTTTTTGACGGATTTACATGTTTAGACACTGGATATTCCGAAAAACATATTTTTAGAAGAAAAAAAAATCCGTCTGTCTGTGTGTGTGTGTGTCTGTAAACGCTCTATCTCACAAACAACTTGAGATAGAGACTTCAAATTTGGTATGTACTTAGTATGCAATAATGGGAAAAAACTTATTGAATTTCAGTAACCTCGATTATCCGGAACTATTTTTTTCGGACTCTAGAAATATTCGCTCTGATAAAAAGTATATAAAAATTTTCGAAATGTTTTATTTTAAGGAGTGAATATAAAAGACAATAAAAAAACATAAATTTTGCATAAAAAATGAAGTCGATCGGACAATGAGTTGCCGAGATATTTGTAATTATATTTTGCACACTCTTCGATTTTTCATGACCTTGTATTTCATTCAAATTAGACATATTTTAATTGAAAATGAGATACTTAATCCGACGCAGTAAGCCGTTAGTTAATATGATTATCAATTTTGGAGTTATAAGAATGTCTCTTTTACGAAATTCAGTAATAGAGCATTTAAAGTTTATGGCGTCATCAAGCTACAATTTTATTCGAATTGCAATGCATTTTATAAATAGTTTACACATGTTTTATTTTCATATTTTATATTATGCATATCCATGATGGGTAAGTATTACTATGCCCCCCCCCCCCCCCCCAACGACTAGTTCGTTAAAGAATATTGAAAATAACAACTTTGAGAGACTTATCCGTTTGTAATGTACTAATTTCTGTTTTTTACTTTTCCATAATACTTTTATTTTAAAAAAATCTTACTAAGTTTGTTTAAAAAAAATATATATATTATAAGAGAATTATTATTTTTATAATATATAAATGTAAATATAATTTGTAAATCAATTACTTTGATATTCTTTTTGTAAAATAAAATAGAATATGGCATATTTCAGTTTATTTTTAATATTTCATATAATATATTATATGTTATTAAGAAAATAACATGGGATATCGTATTAATTTCTGCATAAATATAAAAATTCGTGTTCTTATAATCTATCATCAAAATCTATGCTCATGGATTTTCAAATCATTAAATTAAAGAAAGAAAATAAAGTATTGTAAATAATCGTAACAGACTAGATAAAATATTTAGAAAACTAAGAATAAAGCCGGGATATAGTGGAGGGCATACGGGGGTATACGCCGTATATCTACTGGCTAATTCAGTATACCCTCCGTAGTCATATGTTGTATTCTCTGGTTTATTCCACCCTCTTTTAATAGCGTATATGTCCTCTATTTTTTTACGACTACACCAATTGAATAAATTAAGTATCCCATGCAAAATAAAATACAGGGGAATCCATTTTTGATACTGCTTTGAATTTTCATACTTCAAAAAGTACGCATTTAAAATTTCCAGACTTGTATTGCAAAAGAAAAAAGAGAACTGTGCTATCCGTAATTTTCCTTATAATCAAAATTCTTTTTTTCTACAATATTCGAGATCCATTAAGCTATTTTCTCTTCAATAATATTCGAAATGTATAAAAATATTTTATCTTCAATAATATTCGAAATATATAAAATTATTTTCTCTTCAATAATATTCGAAATATATAAAACTATTTTCTTTTTAGTAATATTAGAAATCTATGAAATTACTTTATCTTCTAAAACATTCTGAATATGCAAAATCTCTTTTCTAACAATTTTTGAAATCCATAAAAGCATTAATTCGTAATAATATTAATAATATGAAAAGTAATTTTCTGTGTAATGTTTCTTCGAAATATCAGAAATTATTTTATCTTTAATAATATTCGAAACCTCTTTTCATTTTTAAACTGTTTTCAGTTTAAAAACGTTTACCTAAAAAAAAAAAAAAAAAAAAAAAAAAAATTAAAAAAAAAAGGAAAAAAAAAAAGAAAAGAGATAAAAAAGAAAGAAATAGGTTCGCATTTACTAAGATTTCTATTTTTCAGCAAATATATATATTTTTTTTTCACCCTGAAAAAGTTTTACTGTCACTAATTTGCATTGCGTAAAACAGGTTTGTCAAATAACTTCATTTGTTGGAATAATCAATTGCTTTTTTGTGAGATAAAATTATAGATTTAAAAAAAAATGTTTTTAAATGAAAGAATTAAAAAGAACTTAAAAATGTTTTTGAAGGCCAATTGATGATTATAATCGTGACTTTTTTGTAAACACAAATAATTTGTAAGTCTAATCCTACTTTTAAAAACGTAAAAGTATTAATAAATAAAAAAACTTCCAAAAAAGTTATCAATACTCAAATGATAATGATTGAATATTCCTTTCAGATGCACATTTGAAAAGTCATGAGAAATAAAATGTTAATAAGTTGCTACTACAACAATTAATATTATTTAGGTTTGGGGAGAAAAATTATTAAATGAAAATATCATATTTCTATCACCATAAAACACTCATTTAGACAATTGTATTTTAAAGTGTGTAAAATTTATGTGAGTATAAAATTATTATATAATTTTTAAATGATAATTTTAATTCCAATAATAATTTTTTGATTAAATTATATAATCAAAATTATATTGATTATATAATTTTTAAATGATAATTTCCAAGAAAAATCTTCTCTTTAGATTTCTCTTGGAAATTTTGTAGAAACTTCCAGGAAGGTAATTTTTGTTGCAAATTTAGTAATACAAAGTTTCTTTAGAAATACTGGCATTCAACACATGGTCCACTGGGAGCCGAGTCCCATAACTAGGTAATGATGAGGCAACCAACCGGCAAGTCGAAGTGAAACCGAAACCAAACTTATAAACAGAGACTATCTCTGACTAAAAATAAAGAGGAATTATCGCTTACCTTTAAAGAGTGTTGTAGAAAAGTCCACGTAAAAATTTCACTTTATCCGTTACGTAACACAACAACAGCGTCGGCGTAACAAATCAACAAAACTGATAAATCACAAGTGCAAAAAACCGGATAATAAATTTATGAGCAGACGATAAACTAAGTAACTCACTAAAACAGCTGAGTGTCTCTTCAAGTACTGCTCTGTGTGGCACTGATTCTCTAGCGAGCGGATCCAGATGTGATGCCAGCTTCGCTCCAGGTGTCGAGCGTATCGACAGAGCCTCGTAGGATTTTTGCCGTCGGCAGCGCCATCTGCAGCAGGCTGGCAGCGACGAACCAGGGAGTTGATTTCTTTGCCGTGCTCTTCTATCTCCCGTTGAAGCACCTGGAACAGAACGATCGTTTTGAGAAAACAATGGAAAAGAGAGAGAGTGGACAGGTTCGTTAGTGATGGAAATGTGCGTGTGGGTGCGTAGTGAACACACAGGTGTGTGGAAAGGATATTAAATGTTGTATGAAAAATATTGGCAACGATGGAATATTTTATGCATGAGTTGTCGAATATTGTTTTTCCGAAACAAATGAAACTGGTTGAAATAAAATCTGAGATATGTCTCACCGGTAAGTTAGCCATGGACATGAGATACTTTAAAAAAAAAAGAGTTTAAAAGTGCTCGAAGAATTTTAAATATATCACATATAAAATCAAAAGAATGTATATTTTTTCATCATATATTATTTATCAAAATCGCCATTTTTTTTTTCGATTTTACTGTTTTGAAAACGTTATTCAAAAATACAATTTGGAGGAAAGAAATTATCATAATGCATGCAACGCTTATCTACAAACCTATTGAATACTCTTAAAATAAGATTGGCATTACAAATTTAGTGTTTAATAAATAATTAATATGAATAAATAATTAAATCAAGAATCTCAATATCGTGTTCTTATTTCTGATATTTTATGCATTTTCATGAAAAGAAAAGAAAAAACCCATACATTTTCGAATGGAAAATTTTAGTACAAATAACAAATCTGAAGTTCCAATGCAATCTAAAAAGTTTTAAGGAATGCTTGAAATTTTTTAACTAAACTATAGGGTGAAACCCCCAGTAACTTTAAAGAATCTTTCTTGTTCAAATCATTATTACAAAAATTTAAATCTATTACTTACCCATCATACGTAGTATAGGGTAAGTCTTGTAATCGTTTTGAAAATCGAAAAAAAAATTTTGACGGATTTACACGTTTCAGACACTGGAGATTCCGAAAAACATATTTTTAGAAAAAAAATTTTGCCGTCCGTCTGTGTGTCTGTGTGTCTGTAAACGCTCTATCTCCCGAAAAAATTGAGATAGAGACTTGAAATTTGGTATGTACTTAGTATGTAATAATGGGAAGAAGCCTATTTCATTTCAGTAACCTCGATTATCCGGAAATATTTTTTTCGGACTCTCGAAATATTCGTTCTGATAAAAAGTATATAAAAATTTTCGAAATTGTTTATTTTAAGGAGTGAATATAAAAGACAATAAAAAACATAAATTTTGCATAAAGAATGAAGTCGATAGGATAATTAGTTGCCGAGATATTTGTAATCCTATTTTCCACACTCTTCGATTTTTCATGACTTTCTATTTCATTCAAATTTCAATTCAAAGATATATTTTAATTGGAAATGAGACACTTATTCCGACACAGTAAACCGTTAGTTAATAGGATTATCATTTTTGGAGTTATAAGGATGTTTCTTTTAAGCAATTCAGTAATCGAGCCTTTAAAGTTTATGACGTCATCAAGCCACGATTTTATTCGAATTGCAATGCATTTTATAAGTAGTTTACACATTTTTTATTTTAATATTTTATATTTTGCATATACATGATGGGTAAGTATTACGGTGGCCCCCAACGATTAGTTTTATACTTACCTTTGTTTTTGAAAGGATAGTAGAGACGTATTAAAAAAATATCGTAATTTTTGAAAAATTATGCATTTTACAGTTAAAATTTAATTCTTTATGACTCCTACTTTACAAATAAGACGGGAAAATCTGATTGGTCTACGTTAAACTGGTCTATGATATGATTAGCCTAACGTCGCCATGACGATTTCTGCAATGATAGCTACAACAAAAATGTAGTGGTAGATTAGTTGAAGGAATTGTTTGTTTGAAAACATGCCCTTTCTTTACAACTTAGAGATGCAGATCTCATCATAATTATGTTTGAAAATTTCATGAATATTGTTTTTAAACGGCGGCGGATAGATAAACATTCCCGTAACTACAACACACATTTATCTGAAGTAATATAAACGATTCTATACAATCATTTTCGTTGAGAAACTTTTATTATGCCAAGGATTGAGATAAAAGATGCTAGATAAAATAGCCGTGGGGAATTTAGTCACAAATGAAATTTATGAGACAATCTAACGCATTATGGAAACTACAAATTTTATCTAACAAATGCCCAGTTCGTCAAACAATTCTCTGCAATTTTTACCACTACACATACAAATAAGGACGAAACATTTCGACAATTTGTTGACGATTATTTTTCATGTTTCAGAAATTACTGATCATAGTCACTGAAAGATATTGGGTTGTTCATATAATTAAAGTTCCTTCCGTTAGTGAAAACCAATTCGTACCGGAAAATTCTGCCCATCAATTATTAGACATTAGATATCGGAATTACTGTCTAATAATTAGATGATAGAGTTTTCCGGTACGAACCAACTTTCTCAATCGGAAAGAACTTTCCAAACAACCCAATATATTTCAATAAAGAGTAACAATCTGAAAACACAATGATACAAAAACGAAATAACTCCAAAAATACATTTTTTTCTCATTACACTGCTCAAAAGAAGAAAACAAACAAACAAAAAGACCCCTTATCTTGATGAAACAAGGTCAGCTGGAACGATAATAGAAAATAGTTTGTTTTTGCTAACGTTTATGTTACTGGCAGTAGTTATGGATTTTGTTAATGTTTGAATCGTATCCCGAACGATGAATTGTATCCCGATTAGTGATGATTGTTAACGTAGTCTGGTTAATAATAGGGATACTGTTAATTTTGCTTTGCATCGGGGTATGTGACGTTGTTAAGTGTACTTTTATTCCCCTGGAGACCTGCCAGGTTATCCATATCTATCTATATAATAATAAAGACAGAAGTCTGTGTGTGTGTCTGCCTGCCTTCCTCTGTGCACTCTCAAAAATGAATACTCAGATTTCAAGAAATTTTCTTCGTTTTTGGCGAAACGGTTTCCTGGGAAATGCTTCGATTAAATATTTCGTCAAATCGAGTGAATTTCCATCCTCAAAATTACGAAGAAATTAGTTTCGTCAAATTGTTTCTTTGAAATTTCCAAAAAAAAAAAAAAGGTTGGTGGTTCCATCTACCGGAGTTTTTAGAAGCATCTTTAATTGACTAGGAGAAAAATAAGATTACTTTTCACAAGTCTTCAAGGGGTTCGAGTTCGAACGCGCGACTTTTAGCTTGGCAGACAAAGGCTCTGACCACTTAGCCAGCGGGACTTCGGATTTATTTGATTTTAAATGTATTTACGGGATGTTGATGTGGGTTTATATTTTTAGAAAGCAGATTGTATTTTTATCGGTGCTGTTATAACTTCTGCATGTTTTAATTAATAAGGCTAGATTATTATTATGGTTTTTCTATGGTTAATAAATAATTAGAAAATGGCTTGATTAATATAATTTATTAGAGAAATTTCCTTTGTTCAATGAATGATTAAAATATGGTCTAGTTAATTTGTTGATCAGAAATAATTAATTTTGAAGTGCATATTTTGGAGGCGAGTTCATCAATTTTAGCGAATAAGATTACTGTTTATAGAAGGAAAGGGGTCAGTTATACATATTTTAAATTTGATTGTTATATGAATATATTTCTTAAATAAAAAAGAGCTCCTAAAATTGTGATTTTTTTTTTTTAACCATTGGGAAAATGTTGATGCTTTCGGTCGAAAATGGACCAAATGATGTTCGCATTTTACTATTTTAACCGTTTTTAGCGAAATTCTGTAATGTTAGAAGAATTTTTTAAGCGTTTTTAACGAAATTCTGTAATTTCAGAAAAAATTATCTTTGAATAGACAATAGAAATGTATAAAATCTTTACAAAAAGGATAGACGCAAATTATCAGATATAAAAAATAAAGTAGAAATTTGGTACATTCGTGTTATAGCGGCAACCAAGGATGAAATATTTTTGTTTCGTGTTTTATTTCTGAGAGTGTGCTGTGTTTTGAACAGACCACTGCACGCACATCTACGAAATTTGGTAGGCAAGTATCTCTCTATATATAGTTATGCCCCTCAAAGCTTGATTTTGGATTTTTTGATTAGATTTTTTTTAATTTAATTTTTTATGCCATGTTCAGCGTTTTTTTCACGTCTTGTGGCGATTCTTCCACATTTGTAAAAGGAATATGGTTTTAATCTTTTAGCTCAATATAATAAATTTTGTCCTCTTTTCAATTAAGTTTATTTGGAATTCGTACAACGATGTTTTTAATTTTTCACAAAATTTTTCATGTGATTTTTAGTTTTTTTTTTTTTTTTTTTTTTCGCTTTGAGGCGATTTTTTGACACTCGTAAAAAGAATTTGGTTTCAAACTTTTAGCCCAGCCAATGTAGCAAATTTTGGCTGCCACAATTTTTGATTTTTAGAGATTTTGTATGCGATTTTCAGCATTTTTTCACGTTTCAAGGCAATTTTTTGACGTTCGTGAACGAATTCCGGTTATAATGTTTTAGACTACATTGTAAATTATTTTTGTGTGACGCGAGTTTCAGGAATTCTGCTTCAAACTTTTAGCCTAATATAATAAAATTTGCCCTTCGCGACTTTTGATTTTTTTAGAGTTTTTAATGTTATGTTCAATGTGATTTTTATCGTTTTTTAGCGTTTCACGGTAATTTTTTGACAACTGTGAAAGGAATTCTGTTTCAAATGTTTAACGCAATATAATAAATTTTACCCTCTGCAATTTTATAAGCTTTTTCGATTTTTTCAATTTTTATTTATTTATTTATTTTTGCGCTTCGCAGCTATTTTTCTACATTAATAAAAGAATCCTGTTTTAATTTTTTAACCCAAACATAGTAAATTTTTCCCCTTTTTAATAAAGCTTATTCGTAATTCATACAGTGATTTTTGAATTTTTCACGAATTTTTTTATGTGATTTTTAGAGTTTTTCTGCATTTTGAGGCGATTTTCAGACATTTGTAAAAGGAATCCAGTTTTAATCTTTCAGCCCAATATAGTAAACTTTGTCTTCTACAATATTTGAAATTTTAGCGAATTTTTATGCGGTTCTTAGCGTTTATTCGTGATTTCCTGCGATTTTTCATCATTAATAAATGGAATGCAGTTTCAATTTTCTAGACCAATAAAGTAAATTTTGTTCTGTTTTCAATAAAGTTTATTCGGAATTCATGCAGCCTTTTTAAAATTTTTCGCGATTTTTAGAGGTTTTTTTTTTCTTTTTTCTTTCGCGTTTCGGGTGATTTTTTGACGGATCGGGCGATTAGTTTCAAACACAGAAGAAAAATAGTTTCATGAAGGTTTCGATCTTTACTAAGCACTTACGTAAATTTTTCACCATATCTTGGTCTACATTTTCCCTATCCACTGACAATAGAAAATGGAGACAAGCTCTTTAATGCGCCTAAGCTCGCAAACTTTTCATTAGCATAAAAAATACTCATTAGCCAAATACAAATCGGCTCAGATTTATGCCAGTAAATTCCGAAAGCCTTTCTAAACATGAAACTACATGATTTTGGATAAAATCTCTTTAACACCTGCCTTTTCAGATCATACAGCGGAAATTACTAAAATATTACTCTCAAAACTCGGATCACCGTCTAATATTTTGCAGCTTAGACTACTTAACAATAGGTTGTTAGAGTTTACCTTCAGGCTATTTAATGAAAGATTTCAGGCTAACAAATCTCTCTCTATCTCTCTCTCTCTTTCTTTCTTTTTAGAAAGATGGGCAGCGTGTCTAGAATGGGGTAGCCTAAAGCTATTTTGTGTAAAATGTTTATCTGTTTCATCACATTGCTTTGTTATGAAAACTGAATAATTTACTACGCGAAAAATATGAAAGTACTGGAATATTATGGGAATAGAAGCGATTATGTATCCAAATGTAGAGTTAAAAAAAAATATTAAGAAGGAATTTAAACACCAAAATTTTTATTGCGTTTTAGAGGGGGTTTTTTAAGCGCATTTAACAAAAAGCCATTGCAAGAGTTCGGAGAGCAGAATTTTGTCTTGTTTTCAAGTGCTGACAAACTGTCCGAAAGATTCTGTAACATCAGAGCCCGAGTCTGCCCAAGCCCGATAACAAACATACCCGATAGAAAATTATTAATAGCATTTTTAAAATGTTTCAAAATTAATTTTCTTATTTAAAATTTCTTCTTACGTAGAATTAAATATTAATATGATAAATATTATTATATATATATATATATATAATATATAAATATATAAATATTAATTAATACTTCCTCGTATATACCACCGCAAAATTTTGGGAAGGCTAGGGGTGTAACTGTACCCGCTCCCCAAAATAACTCCCCTGGGTATATATGAAAGAAATTAATGTTTTGGTAAAAGAAAAATATTCATTACAGCAGTATGATATAAAAATAATTATAAAATAGAGCATGCAAATAAAGGAAATACTTTTAAAATGTAAATAAGGGTGTTAATTAATTAGATGAGTGTGGTTCTTTTGCTACATTACATAGCAGTCGTTAGAATTTCCCTTTTAAACCATGTATAATATTGTCAGTATAATATTATGTAAAAGAAGAACAATTAAGAATTTATTTATATATATTTTTCAAAAAAAATTCTACTTTTTTATGCGTTTCATTCATCCGTTTTAATTTTCACCCTCTTAATGCACTACCATATAGTACAACCTAAATCTCTACATTTTCTGACAGACATAATCTGTCAGATATATGGAGGCTACTTGTAATTCTACTCTTTTCAATTATGTAACTAGAAAAACCGAGTAATACAATGTCCAAGTAATACATTTAATAACTGTGGGAAAAAAGACAGGATCATTACGTAACAAGAAAAAAAATCCATAAATCAAATAATACTACCAAGTTAAATGGTCACGTGAGGAACGAGAATCAGGTGATCTGTTGTCGTCATGGTAACCTGAAAAGGCTTGCAGTACAAATGTGTCTGTTATAATTTTTTATGATAAGTTTTGAAAGCCACGGTGAAATTTCAATAACTGATGCAATATCAATGAATTAAAGAGTGTCAAAATATCCGTTATTATTTGTATTCAGGATTCTACATTAATGATAGCAAATTCAGTGACACAAAAAAGTACAGTGACACAAAAAAGTGTATTTTAATGGTTTACACATGAGCATGGTACATAAAAATACATTTTAAGTTAATTAAAATATACATTATTTTCATTAAAGATGCATTAAAACGTCAAATAATAATTTATATCTACAGAAAACTTAGCAATTAATATGCTTTTTTAATATAATAATATTAATTTTAATCTTAAACTTGGTAGCTTCAGTGAATTTAACGCTAAATATTTCAACAACTGATCGATAGCTAATGAAACTATTTCGATTTGAACCAGAAATTTCTTCATGAAATAAAAAATATATAAGTTACACAGAAATAAGTTAATTAAAAAATTAAAATAGTTTTTAAATAAAAATTCTGGTGTGAAATATCTTTAAAAAGTTGAGTTAAATTCCGGATATGTTTAGTGCTAAAAATTAATTTACATAAATATTTAGGGAATATTTATGAATCTCTCATTGAATCTTTCATTATATTTCCTCATTAAAACATACTGAGTATAACTAATAATTTGTTGCATTTCAATCGTTCTCTCATTTACAATTTAAAAAATTGGATTTCTCAGTCTAGTTTTAGATATTTACGAATAGGAAATTTTCATGTGGTAATGACCATAAATAATTCATATATTTATATAATTCGTGTTTCTCTTAAATCTTGAATTGAATAAGATTTCAGTCATTTCACCAGAAGAAGAGCTGCTTGAACTGAGCTGTCTCATTGCAAACTGCAAAGTGGAATGTGACTAAGATGTGAAAGCACAGTGATCCAAATGTAATTTTTTTTTAAATCTTGCATTTAGTACGATTTTAATCACTTCATCCGAAGGAGAGTTGATCGAACTCCAGTATCTCATTGCAGAATGTTCCCCCTAGTAGAACGTGATTAATGTTTGAAGCACAGTGATCAAACTGTAATTTTGTTTTAAATCTTGGATTTAAAAAGATTTTAATCACCACACCAGAAAAATAGCTGCTCGAATTCAACTGTCTCATTGAAGTATGTTCACCCTAGTAAAACGTGACCGAAGTATGACAGCACAGTGATCCAAATGTAACACTTATTGCCAAACATATTATTGTCATATGACCTCAAAAATGAGTCGCATCTACATCCATGTGAAGTCGTTATGTCCCATTTTGTGGTTAGGTGAAAATTGTTTTTGGTTACGATAAATTCGTAAAATGACAGTTACTTTGACAGTCAAAATTTTATTTATTTATTTAAAGTTTATTTATTTATTTAAAGTTTATTTATTTGTTTATTTTTTATTTGTGAAGTTTTAATTTCGTTTTGCCTTTTAATTATAGAATATTACACGGAAACAAACAAATGCTGAATTATTTGCATAGTTTTAACTGCAACCGCGTTAATCTTCCGCAAATGGGTTTCACGCAGATTTTAAAATATTCACGCTTGAAAATTACTTTAAAAACCATAAAAAATGGTAAATTGAGCTATAGTTTTCAAATGAATTGCATTTGAAGGAAATTTTTTTCTATTCGACGGTGTAAAAATCGAAATTTTGCTACATTTAGAAGTTTCAAAAATTGCAGTAATAACGAAATTTATTGATCAGTTCATTGCCACCGTCCATATGACGTCAGGGTTACTCATGGGCATGTTTTTGCTTTCTAATATAGGTTAGCAAGAGTTTTATACAACGAATCATACAATCACATGATATACATAGTATTTATATTCTTACCAGGAAACCACACCATAGTGCAATAATGAAAAAAATCTAAGTAAGCAGCAATCGAAAGTAAGCCTAGTGAAATGTGTTTTTTTACACATAAATCATTTGCCCTCGTCTCCTCGTTATCGAGATATAAAGTCTTAAAATTTGCTAATTTATGGGAGAAAAGGCGTGGTTCTGATTCAGAAATCTTAATAATCAGATTAATATAAAATACAAAACATATTTTGATATAGTAATATAAAAATAAAAAAAGCTCACAAAAAATGCTATTGATAAATATGGTACTGAACCGAAAAAGGATTGAAGCATAAAAGATAGCGGCACCAAGAACATTTCATTAACTTAATTCTAGTCTCTAGTGCAATGATTACAATGGCCCACCTCCTGCGAAAAACATAATTGCGAG
Organism: Maratus michaelseni; assembly: GCA_963931845.1. NCBI lineage: Eukaryota > Metazoa > Arthropoda > Arachnida > Araneae > Salticidae > Maratus > Maratus michaelseni. The sequence continues at coordinate 173,789,475 of OZ007598.1, read as the reverse complement.
GGCGTTTCAAATGGAAGTGGCTCAGTTTGCACTAATCCAGACTTATGCCAAGCATACCGAATCATGTCGGAGTATTGCGGCGCACTAAACTGGACAAGTGACATGGACAAGTGAAATGAACAAGTGACTGGAGTTTCATGATGTTGTTACGTTGTTGTCACTATTCTCTTTCAATTGCAGCTTATTTAGATTTTTTTTTCATTATTCCACTAACGACGTGGTTTCCTGGTGAGATTTAATTCTCTACAGACAGTCTTTTAGAAAGCTGTTTTTCTCATTACAACTTGTCCAAGGATTAGTTACATCTTTCCAACTTTCTCGCTTAGAACACAAAATGCCATTATTCAATATAGTTTTATTATTCGCGAAAGCCCTTACTATCACATGACTATGACACATAACCCTTATAACTAGCAGGGCATGAAGATGAGTAATCGAAAGAGGGAAATGATAGTTTTTAATGGATATCTGACGATGTTTCACGATATGTTTCTTCAACGAATAGTATCATGACAATCTTTTACGCATTAACTTTAAATTACGATTTGCATCAGAGAGATTTTGGTACTTTTTTATACTTTTCCCAGTACAAATAAGCTAGCAGTTTTCGCCATTTTTTTTTCTACAATTTGGATAAGAAAACGGTTTATTTATTGAACGAATTTGTTTTGCACGATTTTTTTAATAGTTCACGCTAAGTTAAGGTTATTTTATAGTAGATTACACGGAACTCGTTACTCGCTTCATGGTCTTGGTTTAGAAACAGAAGTAGGCTATTTCTTTAATGACCGTTTATCACAGAAACATTGAAAAAAGGCGAAAACCAAGCAGTTTATTTTGACCTTCAAAATTTATTTTATTGAACAAATCGAGGATAATGTTATAGATGTTGGTGAAGGAAGATAATTGTATGCAGAAACACGTGTGAAAACGGAACTTGCATGTAACGGAAACGAGAAAATTCATGGTGTCATGGAAAATAATTTAATACAATTAAGTAGCCCCTGGTTATATCGCGCCTCATTATTTTGCCCATTTAGTTATATCAAGTCTTCCGCCTAGACGAAAAGTAATAAAATGCTCTACATTACCACTTTGTTTTTTCAAATAACTGCATACGTAAATAACAATAAGTAAATGTAATTTTATGATCTTAATAAGAAAATTATAATATGACTATAAATAAACATTTTATAGATTATCGCTTTTCTTACTTTTATAATGCCCTCTGTTATATCGCGATTTGTTTTTGTTTCTCGACAAACGCGATATAACAAGGGACTTCCGTATACTGTTAAAATTGTTATGGTGGATTGAACCAACTTTTGGTGTTGCAGTAGATGCAACTATAAAATGGTGAAATTTCGTACCAACATTTGAAGCTCTGAAACAATTGCAATAATACTTGATGCATTACAATATAAGCAATTAAAACAACGTTTTAAGCACCAGAATTGTTTATTCTATCGCAAACTAGTTTCCGTAGCATTTAGCGTACCATCATCACTGCAAAGAATGATGAATTTTTGTTATAATATATGGAAGAGAAGAGGAATCAACGGGTAGGTTTCTTGACCAATAGAATTACAGGAAATTACAAGGAACAGCCAATAGGAAATGTAGCGCTTCGCTTCCATATATTTAAGCAAAAATCCATCATTCTTTGCATTGATGAATGTATGCTTAATGCTACCGAAACAAGTTTGCGATAGAATAAACAGTTCTGATGCTTAAAACGTTGTTTTAACTGCTTATTTGTGGAACTATGGTTCAATCGGAGCTCCATATATTCGAACAAGATTGTGTCATTCTTCAATTCCTACTATTAGCTCACACTCTCTATATATTTATATATCTTGTTCAAATTTTCAATCGTTAATAAAACACTTTGTATTCATCCACTCAAGTTCAAATACTTTTTTAAAACTTGTAGTGGATGACACTGGATGTTAATACAGTTTTTTCAAACATTAATTCATTAATTTAATTTAATTAATTACTTTTAGTTTTATATTTATATAAAATTCGGTGCTTTCTTGTTATAAGAGCTTCCGAGGTAGAAGCAAGCGACCGAAATACTTATTTTATTACAGAAATTAATCTGCAAACGATATAATTCATTTCACGGAATTAAAAATTATCAAGATCTGAATATTTATATAACTAGCTATAGTACGAACACACCTCATTTGTCAAGTTTGACGTACAATTTCCAAATTATGTTTTTAATTAAATTTAATTCATTAATTAAATTAAATTAATTAATTTTAGTTTTATATTTTCAAATTTTCAATTGTTAATAAAATACTTTCTATTCATCCACTCAAGTTCAAATACATTTTTTTAACTTGTAGTGGATGACACATGATGTTAATACAGTTTTTTCAAATATTAATTCATTAAATAAATTCGCTTTCTATTTTACCACTTAGTTTTGTGAATCTGTCATATGTATATACATATTTATATTTATTGTAATTATTTAATAAAAAGTAACTAAAATAAAATTTCTCTTTGTTGACCTAAGTAGGAATTGACTTTAAAAAGAAAATTTTTATATTACTTGTTTTATCGTTGCAGCTACTGCAAAACCAAAAGTTTGTTCAGTCCAGAACAAAGTTTTAAACAGTGTATAGTGTACCTGATAACAAACCTGTCTAAAACGTATTTTGTTCCGGACCTTTGAGATACCATCTTAGCAAGTAATACTTTATAATCGAACTAACATTCTGAGAAATTTGTGAAATGAAATACGATTATATGTTTTCACAATCCATCCTTCTTGTTTTACCTTTGAGACAATAAAAAGGTGAGATTGCTTACTTATTTTAATTGATAAAAGGCATCAAATAAAAAATTATAAACAGTAAAATAAGTTTTATTAGGCTGTTGACATGTTTTAGCTCAATCTGCTCCATTATCAAAACAAATACAAATATTTTATAATTACAAGGTCTATGAAGTTATTTCAAAAGCTATCATTAAATTTTTCACCTACTTTTAAAAAATTACACACGTTAGTTTTATTTTTCACTTGGATGTTTATTTCTATATTTGTAACCATGGAGTAACTCGAGCCACAATTTTGGTTAGTTAAATGATGCTGTATCGATACATATTGTATTTTTTTTTTTGGTAAGTTAAGTGATGTTGCATCGTTATTACTATTAAAGTTAATAGATGTGATTACTTTTAAAGCTCATTTTGCTTAACATATTTGAGGTATAATTTGGTTTAGTGCCCAATTCAAATGCTCAGTCTTCATAAATAACAAAGAAACATCTTTTTTAATTAATAATCCCTTCTCTCTTTTATCTCCATAAATTAAGAATGGAAATTCTTTCCTTTCTTTCTGCACTTACGTTTCTCTAAATTCCCTTCTGGGTATAAATATATTCCTTTTATTTACATGAAAATTTATTATACTTTCCAATTTTAAAATCAATCAAAATCAACATTTTGCTAGCGATGTGGAGTCTATACTAATATAGATGAATATGCTGTAATAAATAAATAAATAAATACTATGTTAGTTTTTGAAAAGACCACCCAGATATTATTTATTTTCTTAAAAGAAAAATTCATTTAGAGTTTAATTGATGGAAATTTGAAGTTTAAATTAAAGAATAAAGTATCTTTTTTTACTTTTTTAATGCAATATCTCATTCAATGCTTCAGTTCCTCTATTGTTTTGGTATGATATAAAGAATAAAAATATTTTTTTTTTTTCTGTAGTCTAATTTCCTGTATCAGTCTTCTTTTTAATATAATGATTCTTCTATGTCGTAAAAAGTTATTCTTCTTCTAAATTTGGGCTAATAAAAAATAACACTTCTTTCAAGAGTAAAATATGTAATCTCCATGATTTATAAAAAAATAAAAATAACCTATTTTCTAAATGAATTTTGATCATTGGAAGAATATAATCATTCGATTTGTGTTTTACAGACCACATAACATATTTATTATGAAATTTTACCCCTTAATGGAAACCTTTATTTATTTATTTATTTTTAACTAATAGCTTTTTCATCTAATATATTTTTTTTACATTACCCACTACCAGCGCCACAAAGCATTTTTATATAAAAATAATTTATGTATTTAAAAAAGTTTTGAAATTCGTTAAAAGCGATATCGCATGCCAGGAATTAATAACCAAAGATTTCAATACTTACAGCAAACCTTTTTGATTCTGATAATTACATTAGTTTAAGCGCGTAGTTCAATTAAATGTCTACTAAATTAGCGTTTTATTTATATTATTTTGCGTCTTATTTTTATTATTTATTTATTTACTGATAAAGTTTTAATTTTGTTATGGAAAATTAGGCAGGAACAAATGATGAACTATTTATATTGTTTTAAGTGCAGACTGGTTAATCATCTGTAATACGGCTGCACGCGACAGACAGGTTTTTAAAAAAAACCTGCTTGAAATAAACTATTTTAAAATCCATCAAAACAAACTACATTTGAAAGAACATTTTTATTTTCTATTCGACGGTGTAAAATTTGATGCTTTTTATAAGCCACATAACGTATTTAAAATGAAATTTTACCCATTAATGGTTACCATTAACAGTGGCCTACTAAAGAGACTGGCCGGGATACTTCCACACCTTTTGGCTGTCATGTGACCAAACGTGGTTGATTTCCAAGAATTGTCAAACTACCCTGTCATCAACGTAGTCTGACATGCAGCTGAGATCGGCGGAGTATCGCGGTCTGCTCTTTGGTTGGCTCCGGATTAACGGCTAGTGAAATTTAATTCATACATAATATTCATTCATATTACATTTATTATCATACATTACATGTTACTAGTGCAATTTTTAAAAGTTAAAAAAATGCATTAAAAGCGAAATTTATTTGCCACGTGTTACCATCGTCAATATGACGTCAGCGGTACTTTCTGACATGTTTTTTCTATATAATATAGATATGCTTATCTTATTTGTACTTTTTGATGTAATTTTAAACAATAAAACCTGTGAAAATGGAACTATTTATTCTATAACGGAATCCTTAATCATTACGAAAAAAATACCATATAAATATAATTGTCATGTCCTGGCGGAAACCTGTTTAAAACGGGTTTTTTTCTGTGATATATTGCAATTTCGTCTTAGGGGGTTTTATTATATCTACTATATTTACATTATAAAATTATATACACATAAAAATATCTTTCTATATATTTTTTAAGGGGACCAGAAAGGCTTGAAATTATAAACATTGACTGAAATTCGATCATGGATTTGAAAGCCTGTAATTAATTTAGACTATTACTTCTTTTTGTACTTTTTTATGTATACTTTATAGAAATAAAAAATATTTGTTAACATTTAATAAACAATAACAAAAGTTTTAATATTTTACGACAAAATTTATATTGCAAAACTTGTTTTGCTACGATTTTGAAATCCAGGTTCCCTATCTTTTAATCATCATTTCTTGTTTATACAACTTATTATGTAGTCTCTATGTCTAGATTGTAGGGGAAAATCGGGTAGCACCGAACACTTGGATAAATTGCAAATAAAAAACAAATGAATGAAATTTCTGTCTTTATTTTACACTTAAAATAAAATTACGAACTTCTTTAATGATTTTAATAAAACATTGCTAATAATATCGAATTATTTAACGAAATATACAGAAAATAGCTTGGCCTTATTTTTTTGGCGTCACAAGAAACGACAGGTAGCCACGGACATATTAATCAATGCAAACATCACAATTATAATAAAAATCCGACGCATCTATATAAACACAATCGCCCGATCTTTGCATTCCTGGCACTGAATCCAATCTTCTTCAAATGTTAAATAAATGTTCAATAAAGTTTGACAGGAGCAACGAAAATTTATTGACGAAAACAAAACACTCACTCACGACTAACTTACTCGGCGCTCACGTCGCAATTAAACTGTATTTGTTTCGACTCTAGAGGGAGTTCATTTACAATAACTCTTTATTTACGCAACACTTTGAATTTCTTAGAAATTTAAATGTCCGCGGTTACCTGCCGTACGGGGCTACTCGACTTTCCCCTAACTAAAACAAAATACAATTGTAAAAAAATTAAGTTTTTTTTTTTTTTTTTTTTTTTTTTTTTTTGTTACAACTTGAACTAAAAATTGTTTGTTTGTTTTTCAGATATAGTTTGTAGATAATTTAATTTCCTTTCTTTAAAAAAAGAAAAAAAAAAGGTAAAATACGAGTATAAATTGCGCTCAAAGAGTACAATCGCGTACATTAAATGTATTAATTACTATTTATTAATTAGTAAACTTCTACTACCCCTATTTTTTTCATAATTTTAGTTTCAGTAGATTCGGAAATAGAAAGGGGGGGGGGAGGACGGAACATATTTTCCAGTATACTTTCGACGATATCTCTGAAAATATAATATTTAAAATTAAAACAAATATATTTTTCAGTTCGATGTTACAAGATCTTTCGAACGATACCCTACATCATATATAAAAAGAATTTTTTTTAAATAATTAATATCTCGGCTAATTACCAACATTTTTTTTCGAAAATCATTATCAACTGCCCTTGGATGATTCTGTGTAGATAGATACCTCGAACGTCCGTCTACTCCCCTGCTGACCACCGGAAAAGTAAAATTTGTGTGTAACAGAAAAATGCGTTTTACCTCAAAAGCTATATTACCTAAGAAAATCGCTATAGTTTTCCTGCAAGGTTTCAATAAACTCCTACTATCCCTAATTTTTTCATAATTTTAGTTGCAGTAGATTCGGAAATAGAGAGGAGGGGGGGGGCATATTTCTGCAGTGCGTTTTCGACGATATCTCTGAAAATATGATACCTAAAATTAAAACAAATATATTTTCGAGTTCGATATTATGAGATCTTTCTTACGATACCCCACATGATATAATTTATTTTTCAAGTAACTTAATTAGCCCCCTAAATTTTTCCTAAACATGTTTGTGAATGGCTAATAATCCGAACATATGTGGGTAAAAAGGCTTTATAACTTTTCCAAGTTTGAACTTTGGACGTCCCATAGTTTACGAGAAAAAGGGTGGGAACAGACGGACGGGCAGACACAGTAGTGATCTTATAATGGTTCTGTTTTTACTTTTTAAATACGGAACCCTAAAAAGAAAAAAAGAAACACATAAATTCGTTAATTTGTTCAAAAGTTATCGCATATTAATTTCAACGGAGTAACGTATAATTTTTTTAAAACAGATAAACCATTGAAGAACATTGTTTCGAGATAATGCAGTTTAAAGTTTGTCGTCGCTGGTAACGCCGGTTTTCACAGTTCAACGTTTATGTCTCGTACGACTGTAATTTTAAAACATTTCCCATCGGAACTAGCTATACGACATTCTTAACGTTCAAACATCATAAAAAGCAATAAATAATAACAAGAAAATTATTTTTTTCGTCGTTTTAAACCTTTCTGGTCTCTTTAACCCCTTCGGCCTTGACGTCCTACTAATAGGACATATCTTTTATTGAGTATTATTTTGTCTTAAACATTATTTTTATTAATTTCAGCACCTAATAGTGATAGTATGAATCTGTACATTTCCTATTATGACTTCACTTATGTTTAGCATTTAGTAATAATAATAATAATAATAATTTTCATAATTATTAGCAAGCCGTTGGCATTTCTTTTAATTAAAACATACGTTTCACTCTTTAAATTAAAATTTGGGAATCCTTTTCCGAATTGGTAATTTGTGATAAAAGATAAAAAAAATATTACTAAATTTTTATGCTTGTTTAATTTAGTTGTAATACGACATTTTCCAAACGCCTTCAAAACTTCTTCCTTAGACTATTGTTATATGAAAAACACGCAAAATAACTACATTTGTGAGGTTTTGGTAAAGAACGTATTCGTTAACTTTCATTAAACCCTAACTTCTGTGATTCCAATAGCTATTTTTAATTTTGTTAGCATAACAGTAATTTTTTACCAAAATTGAAAAAAAAAATCAGGGCCGAAGGGGTTAAGGAAAAACATTCTGAAAAGAACATAAAAAGAAATTAAATAAAGTTTATTACAAATACTTGCGTAAAATTTCCTCTTACTTTTATTAAAATTTGGGCCCCTTTTCATATCTTTAAACAAGCTTAATTTCCTATTCAAAAGTTTTAAATGCACAGAAACTGATATCGCGAATTTTGTTGATCTTTGAATGCTAATTAAAAGAGGTGATTGCCCTTGCAGCTAGTTTTTACTAATGCTAATGTTGATTTTACAGTAAACTCAATCGCTTAATCACAGATCACTTCGTATGTTATCACTTATTGTATCAAATATTTTAAGCAGTATTTCATTTGTTAATTCGTTTTCCTGTTTTGTCTTGATAATGTAGGTAAGAACACTGCACCACCTCTTTTTATGGTTCTGATGTTTTACTTCCGCGTATTTATGTTCCTTTAAAATAATATATCTTTAAAAAAATGAAAAAAACCATGATAAAATCTAAACAAAGAGGACGAAAAATGTTACAAACATCTACGAACAATTCTAAGTTATTGAACTTCACATACTGTATACCATTCGAAGACTCGAAGACGGTATTTATTGCCTAGAATGCTAGGCAGTAAGTCTCCTACTCCTTAACATCCTTAAACTTTTCACGGGCAAAGTAATTTTGTTCTAAAATCTACAAAATCTAAAATCTTGAAAAAAATTTTGAAGTTTCCAAATTTACTAAATATTGGATAAAATAACATTTTTATAATTTTAATTTTTTACATTTGGAAATAGTTAAAGGTTTCTTTTTTTTAATATGTTTATAACTTCACGTAATAAAACATTAAAATTTTTTATTAAAAACTATCTTCCAGACATTCCCAACAAGTAGCGATTAGATAGGCCTGCTGTTTAGTACTCTAATCAAAATTTTCTTTTAAATGATGTTCGATGATTGCTTTACGATTGCAGTGATGTTTGATGATTGTAATAATATTCGATGATAGGATGCTTGAAGACTGTAATAATATTCTATGTGTGTAATAATTTTCTATGAGCGTAATGATTTTCGATGATTGTAATGATGTTCGATGATTGTAATGATGTTTTATGACTGTAATGATGTTCGATGATTGTAAAGATGTTAGATAATTGTAATAACATTAAATGACGGTGATAGTGTTCGATGATTGTAATAATATTTAATAATTGCAATGATATTTGATTATCGTAATGATGTTCGAGGGCCTAAAAGGTTCTGAAATTCTTTCCAGTTTACAATTTTTATTTATTTTACAAGTAAGAAAGAAAAAAAATAGCTCACTTAATTTAAATTTTAATCTCAATTACAAAATTATGAAAATTTAAAAGAAAATGTGACTGATTTTTCTATATTTTCTTTTGATTCTAGCATATTTGAAATACCATGGAGAGGTGAACAGTTCTGTGCGGTAAATTAATCGCGAGTCGGTGTTCTTAAAGAGAAGAATTTATACAACAACCTCATAATTCAAAAAGCGTCGTTTGTAAAAAAAATACAATTGAAATACAGTAGACTACAGATTATCCGACACTCATTAAACTAAAATTGTAAAGTATACTTGATATTGTCAAGTAAATGGCCGCACATATTAAAATCATTATATAATACCGCTTTTAATTCGTCCTGTCATTTATCTGACCAAATCAATTGTAATCAGTAAAGTTTAACATAAATTTTCGTCTTATTTATGCAAAATTACTATCATGAATCAGGCAAAAATTTCTATTCTAACAGGTGTAAAGTGTCATCCCAGCCCCAGTTACTGAACGAAAGGTGCTATAATCATGTTATAATGGGAAGGTTAAAGGTATACCCAGATAGTATTGTTTCATCAGAATCTAGAATAACACATAGTATACTCTACTGACGAGTTCTTATCTCACAGATATTTTATAATTAGCACAGTTTGAAATTCTTAAAAATTACTTTTTGAGTGTGTATATAATGTTTTTGATGATTTTCATTCAGCGCGTGGAGATATCTATTTTGTAAAATTAAAAGAAACTACCGCGAAACAAAATGTTCAAATTTGTTCTAAATCGCAAAAATACTCATAATAGGAAATGATTGAAGCAGAAAATGGTAAAACAAACTAAGGATAATAACATGACAATGTCCCCAATGTTAAATTATCCTCTCGCAAGTTGAAAAACTCATATTTGTTTATCATATGCAGCACGAGAACATGTAGTGTTATTCGGTATAATTAAAACAAGGTAAGGCGAAAAAAAGTTATTCAAAGATATTTTAAGACACCTAAGATACTCAGAACGCAATTTGGTTTAAGCAGAAATAGATAAAAAAAGAAAAGTTAAGAATTACATAACCACGTTCTTTAATGTATCTTCTGAGATCGATAAGAACTTTCACAAGAGAAAAGGGGGCTGATGCGGCTGGACGAACACATAGCATGATGATCTACACGAGATCTACGGGAGCACATACATGAAAGTAGTGCCGTATCTTATGTTATTTTTGAGTCCGGTAATTTGGGTTGACGGGTCCATCACGATCTGAATCTGTTTATTAGTTGAAATGGGAGGTACGGGTGAAATAATTTTGGTCGTAGCGTGTCTTGGGAGAAAGTAGGAAAGATCTTATCTGAAAGGACTTTCTGAACTTTTCTAAGCACTTAAGCGAATAATTTTATGCGAAATTGACTAAAAACGTATTTAGTTGGTAGATTTGGATTGTGTGGGTCTAAACCTGTTATGGTAAATGCTTCGCTAAATGGGAATTTTCCGCTTATTTCACCGCTTTTTCATGAAGCGCGCAGAAGGATTAGATGAAAATCTATCAAAATCTATAAAACTCTATATAAGGTCTAGAAGTTTAAATTTATGTACAGAGTGGCCAAGATAAAAGAGGCCCGGTATCCAGAAATACAAATACTTAGTAATTTTTATTTAAAAGTAGTAAATACAGAATATTATGAATTACAACATACTGAACATTCAATAGTTCGCAGGAGGTGTTGTTATTCATAACATTTTGTATTTACTACTTTTAAATAAACTAGTCGTTGGGGGCCACCGTAATTCTTACTCATCATGCATATGCATAATGTAAAATATTAAAACAAAAATGTGTAAACTACTTATAAAATGCATTGCAATTCAAATAAAATTGTGGCTTGATGACGTCATAAACTTTAAAGGCTCGATTACTGAATTGCTTGAAAGAAACATCCTTATAACTCCAAAAATAATAATCTTATTAACTAGCGGTTTATTGCATCTGATTAAGCGTCAAATTTCCAATTAAAATATATCTTTGAAGTGAAATTTGGGTGAAATACAGGGTCATGAAAGTCGAAGAGTGTGGAAAAGAGGATTCCTAATATCTCGGCAACTCATTATCCGATCGACTTCATGCTTTATGCAAAATTTATGTTTTTTTTATTGTCTTTTATATTCATTTCTTAAAATAAACAATTTCGAAAATTTTTATATACCTTTTATCAGAACGAATATTTCGAGAGTCCGAAAAAAATAGTTCCGGTTAATCGAGGTTATTGAAATTAAATAGGCTTCTTCCCATTGTTACATACTAAGTACATACCAAATTGCAAGTCTCTATCTCAATTTTTTCGGGAGATAGAGCGTTTACAGACACACAGACACACAGACGGACGGCAACATTTTTTTTCTAAAAATATGTTTTTCGGAATCTCCAGTGTCTGAAACGTGTAAATCCGTCAAAAAATTTTTTTTTCGATTTTCAAAACGATTTACCCTGTACTACGTATGATGGGTAAGTAAAATTAGTAAGTATTTGTACTTCTGTATACCGGGACTCATTTATCTTGGTCACTCTGTACAAGTTCAATATTGTGATGAGTAGTTGGTTTAGATTTTATGATTCTAAATCAGTGATATATAGATGCACCATTAAATGAGAACATCTTAAAATTTTCATTTATGAGAGTGAAGAACTGATGTGAGTAGAGATAAATAAAGAGAAGGTAGGAGGATATCTGTAACATATGTAATAGCCTAGGTGAATAAGTAAATACTGTATACTCGAAAGTAATGCCACATCTTACGTTAGGTCCGGTAATTTGGATTGACAGGTCCATCACGATTTAAATCAGTTAATTAGTTGAAATGAGAGGTACGGATGAAATACTTTTGGTATTAGCGTGTCTTGGGAGAAAGAGATCTTATCTAAAAGGACATTCTGAACTTTTCTAGGCGCTTCAATGTAGAATAAGTTTATGCAAAAAGGACAAAATCGCATTTGCTTGGTTGGTTAGAATTGTATTTTTCTAAACCTGTTATGGTTAAATAAAATAAGTTGAAACTGGTGTGAAACAATAAGAACTAAAATATCTTCTTAAAACACCATCAAAAACTTTAAAATGCGCCGCATTTTAAAGTTTAGCGCATTTTAAAGTTTTTGATGGTGTTTTAAGAAGATATTTTAGCTCTTACTGTTATGGTTAATGAATCACTAAATGATAACATACTTATATTTTAAAAAATTGTTTTCTAAAGTGCACAGAAATAAACAAGAATAAGGTAAGAATAGATGTATAAAAAAATCTAATGGACTTACAATCTCAAACTTATACAAAAACTCAGCATCATGGTATTCAAGCTTTTTTACTACTGTATCAGCATATATATGAAACTAATGCTGCATCTTATGTCATTTTTTAGTCCGGTAATATGTGTGGACGGGTCCATCAAGATTTGAATCAAATTTTTTTAGTTGAAATGAATGGAATGGGTGAAATAATTTTAGTCGTATCTTGACTTAATCGCGTATCTAGAAAAGTAAGAAATGTCTTATATGAGCAGATATCTTTAAGCGCTTCATTGTAGAATAATTTTATGCAAAACTGACTAAATCGTATTAGGTTGGCTAGTTTGCATTTTATCGTTTAGAATTTGTGATGATTATATATTGCCAAGGTAGAATAGTCTGACATTTTCATTTATTTTATCTGAAGTGCGCAGAAATGAGCAAAGAAAAGGCAAGGAAATATGATCCAGATGATCTAAAAATCCGGAACAATTTTTAAATTTAATAATTCAACATATAATAATAAAACAAATAAAGATAAAAAGACGCGGTTTCCACCTAACGAATGGTAAACAAGCCGGATTTTTGTTATGACGAAAGTAAAATCGAACGCTTGAATAGTTCTTTTTTTGACTAACAGAAAGCTTGCAAATGACAAGTCGTATATAATTTACAAGTAAGCTTACAACTGCTCAATGTGTTGTCCGTCAAACAGCAGCACAGCTGTCAAACGAGGCACAACACCGTGTAGTATAGTAGGCACATATTAACGGATGGTATCTTTCAGTGTTGGCAATGATGGCGGTTTCAAGTATTCTTTTTACCTGGAGCATTTGCATTTATTTAAGCACTCTTTTTATCTTTCGTCATATAAAATCTAACTTTTTTCCCCATCCGTTCGATGCAAACTGCCTACTTTTATCTTATTTGTTTACGAATTACTAATTTTTAAATATTTTCCTTATAACCCGGTATAAAGACCATAAACGGTCTGCAAACTCAAGTTTAGATAAAAATGTCGCACCATGACGTTCAAATTTTACGATTGCGTAGGTAAATACCGTTTACATGAAATTAGTTTTTAAAAAAAATAAGGAATTTTTTTTATCGGTCTTTAACAGATTTAACCCGGGAAAAGTCACGCAGAGTATGACAGACAATTGTTACAATTTCTGCAACAAAATAAGGCGAAAAATACTATTCAGAAATAGTGGCTCATACACTCTGGGTATGTAAAACCTGAAAGTCTGTTCCTGATTTAATAAATACTGTCGCTACAAATGCTATCAACACAGAGCACTTTATTACAATACTGCTTTTTGAAATTCTTTTTATATCAATAGCACATTATATCATCTCTCAAGATTCCATAAAAACAATTAATGTAAGCCTGAAATTTTTAATAGAAAAGTGATAAAATTTATGTTTTTTATTAGTATGCCTTTATTCTTTCATCAAAAATTATTAATTATACTCGCATATTTTGGCAACTTTTGCACAAAAATAAAAACCATTAAAAAAATAAATGTATCATTGTTTTAAATGTCGCTTTGTGAAAATTTTAGTTATTAAAAATATAACTTTGATGATAAGCGTGAACTACGATTTTTAATTTTAGTATTAGGGAGAAACTGGATAAATTAAAAAAAAAATTGCTCTGAATTTCTTTTTATATAAATATATCATAGGAGAGTCTTTTATCACCACTGATTGCAATGTTTATTCGGGTTTTTACAAAAAAGTAGTCCAATTTCATTGTTACAGGTTACCTTTTGAAAGTTGATAACATGTCTAATAAGATATTTTAATTACAATAATATTCAGCCGGAAACTACAGATTACTATTCTTCAGTTTTTGAAAGTATTTTACATGAAACATCAAGAGGCATAATATTCTACAAGATCAAGTTACGCATTTCATGAATGACAAAATTAAACCCAGATATTATTAAAGATAGAATATCAGCAATATTTGTTTGCAAAATTTATAATTTATAATTTCAGTTTAAAACTTCCTTAATCAAAAATTTTACTGCGTTAGTGCTCACTATTCAGATTTTTACAAAAATTCTATTGCAACAGAATATATTTGGCAAGATTTTAACACATTCTAATTTAATATTTTAACTGAAAGAATATAAGTTGTAAAACTAGGTATTACCTTTTCTCCAGCAGATGAAAGTTTATCACACGATACATCAAGAGAGTTATTGTTATAATAGATTAAATTACGCATCATGAAGAAAAAATTAAGCCTACATGATTAAACATATGAAAATGAAAAATAAAAATGTTTATTTTAAAAAAATAATAAATAAAATCTATAATTTCAGTTAAAAACGTGTCCTATGTGATTCTTGCTGCGCTACTGAAAGTCTTTCAAATATTAGCGTAATTTTACTGTTGCAAGTTAAATTTGAAAAAATGATAACATGTCTAATTTAATATTTTACTTGCAATAACATCAGCTCAAAATTAACTGAAGATTACTTTTTCCCCAAAAGTTGTATTTCGCATGAGACATCCAGAGGTCTATTATTATATAAAATCAAATTACACATTTCATGAACGGCGAAATTAAACCTATATGAATAAATATAAGTGATTAAAAATATTCATTCCCCAAAACAATTTCAATTAAAAATACTTTCTAAACCACGTGATCCTTATAGTGTTCTATCAGTTTATAATATTTACTCGGGGTTTTATAAAAATAGTCTAGTTTCATAGTTGAAGTTTAAATTTGGAAAGATGATAACATGTCTAATTTGATATTTTACTTGCAGTAATATCAACTCGAAACTGCAGATTATTTTTCCTTCAGAAGTTGAAAGTATTTCACATGAGACATCTAGTGGTATATTATTACAAACATCAAATTACACATTTTATGAATGGCGAAATTATAATCCCATATGACTAAAGATGGAAGGTAAATAAATATTCCCCCTAAGATTTTAATGAACAATTTCAGTTACTAACGCCTCTTAGACCAACATTCTTGCTGCATTATTATTGCTCGCAATGTTTACTTCGTTTTTTACAGAAAATTAGTCTGGTTTCACTGTTGCAGTTTAAATTTGGAAAGAGGATAACATGTCTAATTTGATATTTTAATTGCAATAATATCAGCTCGAAACTGCAGATTACTTTTTCTTCAGAAGTTGAAAGTATTTCACATGAGACATCCAGAGGTATATTATTATATAAGATAAAATTACACATTTCATGAACGACGAAATTAAACCCATATGATACCCTCCACCTACAATGATAGCCCGCAGCGAAATAGTTATTACTTTTCATACCGCTGTCACTTCACTTTCCGCTATTTTTTTGTGACATGATAATACCCATTGGAAGAAAGATGAGGAGCGGCATGTTTGATTAAGATCCGGCTACGATACCAAAAAAGGAATCGTAAATAAAAGATCCAGGACGGAAAAAGTATTTATCTTCGAACTACTAAAGTGTCTAGCATGTCAACGACGATTGCAATGAAGCGGAAATTCAGACTTTTAGAATATTTTTATAACAGGTGATAATTTCTGTTATCAGGCAATAAATGTATATAAAAGCAGAAAAGAAAGAAAGGATTGATCAGGATAAGCTAAATTTGGCTACATTGACGTTTCAAGAATGCCGATAGAAAAAAAAAAAACTCTGACTGTAGCTTACACGTAGATTAAAAACGACCGGCAAGAGAAGACAAATGTATGCAAATTTTTCTTTGAGAGCCCATCCGCCATACTATTCAATTAAATAGCCTGAATAGGAATATGACGTCACTGTGATGTTACAAATGGTCGCAGTCACAAGGATGCATAAAATGTAGTGTTTCGAATTCGTCACATTATGACTATACAACGATAGTCTTTTTATGACACCACTGTAAAGTCACGAAATCTACTGTGACGTCAAGGTGACCGATTGCACAGTCATTTGTAACTTGTCACGAAGTGGAACAAGTCAACTTCACCGTCACGTGACGGCAATGTGGAAAGTAAGAGTAGCATTTAGGTGCAGGTGCATACATATTTTAGTCATTTTCGTGTATTGTTCCTAATAGAGTAAAAGGATAATCAATAAATTCGTTTATATAATATTTTAAAGTATTCCGTTTCGTAGATGTGATGGCGTATGCTGTAATTCTAAAAAACTAGGTATCCCCCTAGTCCACACTTTATATGTAACAGAGATTACATTTTTAAGCAATAACAAGTTTTAATCTTATTAATATAAGTAAATAGTCATCAAAATTGACTGTAATTCGCGGTTTATATCACTTCACCCAGGGGTCGGAAAAACTATTTTTTTAAAGTAGCGAACTACAACTACAACTACTTTATCAAAAATGTAGTTAACTACAACTGCAACTACTTGTTTTAAAAAGTAGCGACTACAAACTACTTTTCAAAAGTAGTCACTACTTCGCTACTTTTAGATTTTATCGAATGATTCAATCTACATTCGAAATTGAGGGCACGGAATTAAGAGTACTGTGCGGGTCGTTTTGTGTACCCGATCTGAAATTGAAAATTCTGCTTAAAGTCAACCCGAAACCCGACCCACACCAGACAAAAAAAAAAAAAAAAATCGTCAACTTGAAAACGTCTCGAATCCCAAAACTTTTATATCCGAAACCGAAGTGACTTAAAATTAATCCATATTTTAATGCAATTATGGTAATGTGGCCTAGGATTATATCTCTTATATCAATTTTATCTTTTTTGTATAAAAATGAACACACATACACGCATTAATATTCAAATATATAGTCTTTTCATTAAAAAAAATATTCAGGACTTTCTTTTGAAATGTTGGGTCAGTGGTAACTTTCAATGACAACACTCTATTTTGAAAAAAAGTATTTTTAATGTACTTTGAAATTTAAGCCCATGTACCAAGTTTTAAGTAACTTGGACTGAAAGTTTTAAAATCCCTTGTACTATCTAATTTCTATAATTGTGTGATATGAAATAGGAAATTGATGTTCGAAAAAACTGTAAATTATAACTCATAAATATTTTGGAAGAAGTTTTAAAAAACTTTATGACTTTATGAAAAACTATGATTTTCATGCAATTCTATTGGTCAATAAACCTATCATTCAAATCTTCTTTTCCTCCATATATATGAGCAAAATTCCATTCTTCTTTGCACTTTTGTCGGTCGCCTAAATATTACCAAAACTAGTTTGCAATTCTTTAAAAAGTTCTCGTGCTTAGAACGTTGTTTCATCTTCCTATAATTCATTAAGGTGTTTTAATATGTTAACAATCCTTCTTTCCAATCTATTTCTTTCAAAATAATACATAAATTTGTTACTAAAAATATTTTCGGTTTTTAATATATATATTTTATTTGCTTCTTTGCCAAGATTCATTTTATTTCCTCCTTTTTATTAAGTTATAATAACTTTCTATTCATATTATCCGGACTTTTGGACTAGTGGGATTCCACGGTAATTAAAATTTTCAGGCGAAATTCTTTTATTATATACTTTTAAAAGTATTTCAATAACTAAGTTTTTGGAATGACATTGTTTTGCTATAGCTTTACTTAGTAATTACCTGAATAAAATAAAAGCATGACGAAAATAAATATACAAAAATGTACATCACATTTAAATATTTTTTTTAGTAATATGCATTTCTAATTGCAATTTTCAAGTAAAAAAAATGGAATTTTCATTAAAAATAAGTATAAAAGATATAAACTACACAGGATTGGTCCAAATTATCTTAACACTAAAATTGGAAACATTTAATCAAAGTTATGTTAATACTCAAATAGTAAAACTTTTTTCTCTGGAATGCAACGATACTTGTGTTGATAACACTGGATAAAAAGTTCAGAGCTTACATTAAATAATTTTGAATATGTTCAATAAATGTTTTAATAAATATACTCAATGCGTTTTAATGTTGTTTAAATAAATGTGTTCAATGCGTTTTAATGTTGTTTTAACAAATATGTTCAATGCATTTTAATGTTATTTTAAAAAAATATGTTCAATACGTTTTAATGTTGTTTCAACGAACATGTTCAATAAATATGTTCAGTAATAGTTACCGTAATTTTGTCAAAAAAAAAAAAATCTTTCCCTTTAAGCGTCAACATAATCTGTTAATATGATCTATAAAAATCCCTCATGGGGGAAATTTAATTAGATCAAACAGATTTGATTAGTTTATATTGGAAAAGCAACGAACCGTTAAAAAAAGTGATTGATTGATGAGTTTTCCATTATTTCGAATTCCGATCAATAAAAAGGTTACACTATATCCGGATACGCCCTTAGGATTTCTAAAATTGTATGTTAGGAGAAAAAAACTGTAGGTAACAAAGTAGCTTCAATCTATTGACCTCTTAACAGATTGACAGAATTGGAATCTGCACGCAAGTTAACTTTGATACTTAAGATAAACGAACATGATTAATTTTAACTAACCCGTCATTATTCTTATATATATTTGCTGTTTTATTATTATGTTGATGATAGGCTGAGCTTTACACAGAAAAGCATTGTTTTCCCACATTATCTATTCGCATAGTTTGTTTAGAGAACTCCGATTTTGACCTAATAACACCGAAATTAAAAATACTGAAATTTTTCCTCCATTTTAACTTTGGTCACCTGAATATTAATTGGCTCTTTTTTTTTCCTTATTTTATGTTTTTAAACTTTACCATTTTGAAATTCTGAATGCATTTAAGATTACTCAAATTTTATATCTTATACTATTACTACCCAGATACTGCACTTGTATTTTTAAATGGTACTGCGCCATTTCAAATGGCATCAAGATATGATTATTAATTACTCATCATACGTAGTATAGGGTAAGTCTTGTAATCGTTTTGAAAATCGAAAAACAAATTTTTGACGGATTTACACGTTTCAGACACTGGAGATTCCGAAAAACATATTTTTAGGAAAAAAAAGTTTGCCGTCTGTCTGTCTGTGTGTCTGTAAACGCTCTATCTCCCGAACAAATGGAGATAGAGACTTGAAATTTAGTATGTACTTAGCATGTGATAATGGGAAGAAGCTTATTGAATTTCAGTAACCTCGATTATCCGGAACTTTTTTTTCGGACTCCCGAAATATTCGTTTTGATAAAAGGTATATAAAAATTTTCGAAATTGTTTTTTTTAAGGAGTGAATATAAAATACAATAAAAAACATAAATTTTGCATTAAGAACGAAGTCGATCGAATAATTAGCTGGCGAGATATTTGTAGTCCTATTTACCACACGCTTCGATTTTTCATGACCCTGTATTTCATTCAAATTTCAATTCAAAGATATATTTTAATTAGTAAAGAGACGCTTAATCCGACGCAGTAAACGGTTAGCTACTAGGATTATTATTTTTAGAGTTATAAGGATGTTTCTCTTACGCAATTCAGTAATAGAGCTTAGTAATATAAACTTTAGGAATAGAAACTTTATGATGTCATCAAGAGAAGATTTTATTCGAATTGCAATGCATTTAAAAAATAGTTTACACATGCTTTATTTTCATATTTTATATTATGCATATCCATGATGGGTAGGTATTACAGTGCCCCCCCCCCTCCCCAACGACTAGTTTAAATTGTACTGCGCCATTTCAAATGGCATCAGGATAAGAGTCTTTTACACTTGATTTAATATATTCAAGTACTTCAAAATACTTTTATAATCAAAGCAGAGATATTTCCTTCGAATTTAAATCATTTAAGAATACTTAAATGAATTTTTAGAAAATATTATTCCCGCCCAGATATTGCATTTGTCGTTTTAAATCTTAGAATGCCATTTCGAATGAAGGTTCATTTGTTTTTGATGTGGCACATTCAAGTATTTCAGAATGCTTTCAAAATCAAAGGAATGCAATCATGAGCTAAAGCTAATGAAAAGATAATTTGTTTCGATTTTGCTTGCATAATTTGCGTAGGAAGCACAAGACTGAGCAATCAACTCGGCTTTTATTAAAAATGCGGTCAAATCAAAATTTAACCAATATTTATGGCAATACTTTTAGTAGAAGAATATTCATTAGTGCATTTATCGCAACTATCTATTTGCAAATATAAATTTTTAACATAAATTTTCAGAAAAATTATAAATTGAATTTTTTAACAGATTTTTTTTTTTAATTTATAAAAGCTTCAAATGTGCAAATCCAAAGTTACATCTCATTCTGACAAGTAATTCTTGAGTTATGTTTAGAAAACTACACACACTACTATCTGTTTTGTAACGATTACAAATGAATTTAACATCAGAAATTCTAAACTTTAAACCGTTATAATTCATAAACAACTTGGCTATTCTAAACACTTTCCGGTACTTTTCGGTTAGCCGGACGCCAGTGATATATGTACATATATAAATACGTATATATATAAATACGTATATATAATATATATATATATATATATATATATATGTGTGTGTGTGTGTGTGTGTATATAAATATATATATATATATATATGTATACAAGCATATATATCACTGGCGCCCGGCTAACTGAAAAGTACCCAATTTCTTAAACAATTTCCCGTTTGGTATCCTAAGATAAAATTTAACGAGAAGTCTAAATTTTCTATCAAAACTTGGTGTTTGTGTTGAAAATTTCAGAGTTCGCTACAATTTCAGTGTAAAGACGACTTCCAAATATTACATTTTAAACATAAATTGAAAGAAGACATAATTTCCACTCGAATGCCCATTTCCTTTTTTTTCTGGGAAATTTTGGTGATAATTTATGGGATAGTTTTTTTTTCTTTTGGCCGACTGCTTAAAAAAAAAAAAAAAAAAAAAAAAAAAAAAAAAAAAAAAAAAAAAAAACAATCCCCGAAA
This sequence comes from Maratus michaelseni, assembly GCA_963931845.1. Lineage (NCBI taxonomy): Eukaryota > Metazoa > Arthropoda > Arachnida > Araneae > Salticidae > Maratus > Maratus michaelseni. The sequence goes on along the minus strand of OZ007598.1, from coordinate 173,768,072 downwards.
ATGGCACATACCCGTAACAAAGCGGAAATCACGATTTAAATTAGAAATATGGAAATGCAATAATAAGTAACTCATTCCAATGTCTGTATTTGTTTTAGAGTAAAAATACCTTCCGGTCGTTTCATTAGTATAAAAAACTATGCACATAACATGTTTTTTTTATGAGTTTGATATCTAGATCCAAAAAATAATTACGAACTTCGTCAAAATGGTTGTAAAACTTTTTACTTCGTCTACAAACCACTTGAATGTTCGGATGTTTTTCCCTTTGAAACCGGATGCAGGTAAAGGCTAACCTGTCATTAGAATTCATTTTGAACTTTTTCTTCCAATTCGTTGAAGGAAAAAATTCTATCCTTTCTAACATCTTCCTTGATAGAGTTAACAGAAGCAGACCAATTTAAAGCACACGAACTTGAAAATCAACAGAAAAAAGAAGAAAAATCAACTTAAATATAAATGATGTAGATGAAATTCACAAAGAAAATGTTATTTTACAATGAATTTGCTGTTAATTTTATTGCTACACAAAAATTATCTTTGTGCAATAAAAGCTTTGCAGTTTGCTATTTCATTTATTCATTTAGTGGTAAAATAAGGATAGCCTAAGTCTTATTGCAGCTGTTTTAACTTTTCTTTAGCATTGTGGTGCCGTGTTTTCGTTAGTATGTAATTTTCTTTGGGTTTTCATTATTTTTTGTAGTATTTTCTAAAGCAATTATTTTTAGTTTTTGCGAGAAATTTTAAGTTTTAGGAGAAAAGCATCTAGTAATATGTTTTTTAACGAATACAGATATACGAACATAAAAAAAAATAATTACAGTATGGAACCCTATATCCGGAAACCAGTAAATCAGTATGGATGAAGGAAACCAGTTAATCAGATGATTAAGAACCAGTTAATCAGAAGAAAACCCGTAAATCATATTAAGAAAATCTGTTAATCAGATGAAGAAAACCTGTTAATCAGATGAAAACAGTTAATCAGGCAATCCGGAAACCATTTAATCAGAATGAATGTTTATGAAGCAATTCAAAAACAACAATTTTATTTTGTTTATTTTGCAACTTAATAACAATTTTATTATGCAATTTATAATGTATAGTATTTTCATCTATATTTCATCAACAGGGTTCTAATTCATTGTATTTTTATGTGCTTTGCGGTGGAATAATTTATTTTTATGGTTTGCAAATTTACTAAAAATTAAGCCGTTTGAAATGAGCATCGCGCAAATGGGCCGTACGAAGTGCCAATTATCTTTACTTTTGAGAACATTAATTCCCTTTGCCTTATCTAATCTCAGAATTTTTGTAATTTAATTTAGGTGAAGATTAGTATTCGAAACCAGTATTTCGATAAAATAAAAAGTAGCTTACGAGACGTTAGTTCTGAAGGTGTTAATGAGTCGATGATAACAAAGTTGAACTAAAAAGTATTTGATGAGCATTGTCAAGCATTAATGAATCAATCAGTTGAACAATGACCCAAATCATCAAACAGGCGAAATATAAGGTATTAAAAAAGGACGTGATTTTAATGTGAATGTTGTAAAATGTTGCAGCTGTATGAATAAAATTGTACGTTTTTTATAAGCCTAATGCGTAGCGCCAAATTTCACTTTTTTAACCACTTTTTTGTAAACAAAACAAACAAACAAAAATGTGTTCTTTGTCGCGGTTTAAAAAGAAAATTCCTTCGCTCAACAACACAAAGCTTTCTGACACATTTTTTGACTCATTTATAAATATAAAAACATGATAATTGCTGGTATATTTATTGAGGGGATTTGTAATCGAAAAGTTTTCTTGTTGATTTTCCTATAAATTATTTACATCTTGAGTTATAAGTGGTTATTGTCTCAGGACGGCAGTTTTCTTCCTTTCTTGCGCTGTTGTTTTAGAAATTCTGTTCCAAATGCCAACGTTGGGATCACTTTCTGAAAAATCGTTTGATGCGTTTGCGAATAAATAGGAATTTAAAAATGTATCAGAAAATAGCCAGTTTGGATTTTTGAGCAGCGTTATTCATGAAAATTTCCGATAAAATAAGACAGTTTTTTCTGTTAAAAAAAGTGGTAGGAAAAAAGTGTGCAGCTATGATAATGCCAATCTCATCGGCGGAAATGTCTCAGATTACAACACGAAATATTATAAAATTTCGTAACTTGACACATAGTGCCATGCAATGTTAGTACCATATAAATATAAGCTTTTCCATAGTCTTACTTACAGTGTAAAATAGAAAACAAGTAAATGAAACATCACGTAAATCGAAGCTAAATTCATGTAAATGATTAAAAACGAGTAAGTAAAAAAATGTTTAAAGCATAAGCATTTTAATTAAAATATGAAAATAATATATTTTAAATGTGAAAACAATATATCAGTTGTATTGTGATTAAATCTATGCATAAATATTTATTACATTAATGTGTAAAACGATAGTTTAGTTATTAGGTGAAGGGGAGTAGTGTTTTCGAAAAATATTTTTTGACCTCATCAATTATAGTATCCAGTTTACAAATTATAAATGATTCATATTCTCCTACGTTAATAAAAATATACATGAAAATTTTAGAATCAGAGTTCAGACAAGATCAAGGTATAAATCTCTTGGATTAAGTTTTAAATATTTATAGCTCTTTATCTTAGGAAAGATCTATATTTCTAGAGAATAATAGATGTCTAATTATCACATGTGCTTGGAAAACGTGATAATATTTTTGATGTTTTAAAGATAAATGTAGGAAAAGTGTGATAGATCTTTTTTAAAGTTTCGCCACTTTACAAGAATGTTATTTAAATGTTAAACCAATTTTAAACCACTTTTACCACTTTTAAATGTGAGACAATTTTGTAAGATATTTTGTTGTGTATAACTACACTTCTATGATTCGGTTAAAGTATATTATTACAATTAAAAAATTCATATTCAAATAGCATTGAACATTTTTATAGGATTAAGTGAGATATTTTTGGTTAAGTTAAAATTCAACGTAATTATACTATTTTAAGCATTACATTCGGAATTAGTCAAATTTAATGATAAAACATAACCTAGAAACTAAGCTTGCTTTGTAATAGAAGTTGAAGCAATTTAACCCTTTAGCGGGCGGTGGTCACAAAAAAGGACACCTAATTTTAATTCCAAAACTGACAAACGGCACCAAGAATATTTAATTAAAATTTTCCTTTTATAAAATAAGGGAAAATCAGCAAGTTATTCTTTTCTAAGGAAATCGTTTGTAAAATCTGGTGTCAGTCCATTATTTCATTATTTTACAAACAGATTTATCCGCGCCGGAAAGGGTTAAACGAAAGACAGTGATGACAAAAACGGAAAAAAGCGCTGATACACTATTAAAAAACACTGTAATTTTGACAGAAAAATATTGTATATTTAAAAAACACTGTTTCAAAGAAAAACAGTTTTTTCCAGTAAAAAACAAAAACAAAAATGTGGATTTTGTAATTTTTAGAGAAAAAAAAATCTATATTTATTACAGGAAAAAACTGTTTTAATGAAAATATACAAATATTTTCTGTGAATTGAGCAATTTTCAACCAGCGCCAAAATTGGCAGCTTTTTTTTTTTTTTTTTTTTTTTTTTTTTTTGTCAATTTGAGAGAATTTTTTACAGTGTAATTTTATTTATAAATATTGAAAGAAGTTCACTAAATGTACTGTTTATCCTTAATAATATATTTTATTTGATTTTATGTTCGATTTCATCTTGAAAAAGTAAAAGTAAAGTGAAACTTAACAAAAGCTGCCTTATTGGCAGATTTTTTTTATGCGCAGAATATCTAAAATTAATACGTAAAATGATAGTTTAGCTGTAGGTGAAAGGGACTAGTGTTTCGAAAAATAATTGTTGACCTTTTCAATTATATTATTCAATTTATAAATTATAAATGATTCATATCTATTTTTCTACACCAATAAAAATACGCATGAACATTTGAGAACCAAAGTTCAGACAAGATCAAGGCATAAATATCTTGGATCAAGTTTTAAATATCTTATAACTCTTTATCTGATAAAAGATCTATATTTCCAGAGAATAATGGATGTTTAATTATCACATATGCTTGGAAAACGTGATAATACTTTTTATGTTTTCGTGTTAAATGTAGGAAAAGTGTGATAAATCTTTTTTAGAATTTCATCACTTTGCAAAAACAGATGCAAGACACCTTTTGGAAGATTTTTTTATTCTATATAAGAATTTCTTTGATTCAATAATAACAAGTAATTTAAATAAGAAAGTCATATTCAAATAGCATGTAATTATTTTAGAGAAATAGAAAATATTGTTTTGTTAATTTAATTTAAAATTATACGTCATTATGCTATTATATAGTATTATAATCAGAATTGTCAGATTTAATGGTGAAACGTAACCTAGAATAAAAACTTACGTGAAATAATTTGAACGAAAGCAGGTGCTGAGAAGTTGAAAAAGGTTTCTTATGAAAAGTAATTTTATTTATAAATGATGAATACAGTCCACAGAATGTATTACTTATCCTCAATGAATTCTTTTGTTTGATTTGATGTTTGATTTCATTTTGAAACAGTTAAAGGAAAGAGGAAGTTGTAATATAAGATTTTTTACTGGTAGATTTTAATTTACTCCAGAGTGACTAAGATTAAACAATATTTACATTATATATTATGGAAAAAATATATCTTACTTTTTTAAGATATATTTTGCCCTAGTTAGATGCTTCAATAAATCTGCAGAAGAAAAAAAAAACTTTAAAAACTTTCAAGGTTTTCAATTGCCATTTTAGAGAAATTGCCTCCATAAGCAATCTTTAACTTATAATGGTGATTTAAAAAAAGAGTGGACTCTATTCTTTGATAATAACTTTTTGATTGATGTCTGAAAGAAATAGCAGCTCTGTCACAAATAAATGATTATTTAAATTACTTTTTATCATATCTTCTATAAAAGTTTATATTGCAAATAACCTATTTCAGAGGGTCTTTTCCTGTATAGATACTAATTGAGTTAGTTCTTCATTTTATTTTTAAATGCTGTTAGTTTTAACAACAAAAAATATCGAATGCGATCAAAGACTAACCTCATAAAAATGTTTTAAATTTTCTAAATAGAAATGCTTGCCTTGTTTTTGGTTAAAAAAAAAAAAAAAAAATCATCGTTCATTTGTACCAGTTTAGAACAATACAACAAAGACTTACCATAAAACAATACTTTTTTCCTTTTATCCCTAATAAAAGCTGTTTGATTTTGTGGCACTGTTTTACTTTATCCGAATGAAACATGTAACTGTCCATCAATCTATAACATCCATCAATCTATATTAAGTGTCTAAGTAGGTGCTTAAAAATCTGTTATTCATGTCATTTTTATTACCAGTTTAGAAACATTGCCTCGATAAGTAATCTCAAACTTCTAATGGTGATTTAAAAAAAGAGTGGTCTCTATATCTTGGTAATAACGCCTTGACTGCTGTTTGAAAGAAATAACAGTTCTGTCGCAAATAAATGATTATTTAAATTACTTTTTATAGATATCTTCTACAAATGTTTATTCTGCAAGTAATCTATTTCAGAACGTCTTTTCCTCCATAGACACTGTTTGAATTAGTTCTTCTAAGGAAAATATTTTACTTTAAAATGCTGGTAGTTTTAACACCTGTGTGCCTGCGTTCAAGCATTCCTGTGTCCTATGTTAATAAATAAATGTAGAATACGATCAAAGACTAACCTGATAAAAATGCTTTATATTTCCTAAATAGAAACGCTTGCCTTGTTTGTGGTAAAAAAAAATCATCGTGCTCTGTATAAAACAATACTTTTTCTTTTATCTCTAATAAAAGCTGTTTGATTTTAAGGCACTGTTTTACTTTATTCGAATGAAACATGTAACAGTCATAAATATTTCCATCAATCTATATTAATTACTTAACTGTCTAAGTAGGTGCTTAAAAGAATGTTATTCATGTCATTTTTATTACCAGTTTAGAGAAATTGCCTCGATAAGTAATCTCAAACTTCTAATGGTGATTTAAAAAAGGAGTTGTCTCTATATCTTAGTAACAACGCCTTGATTGCTGTTTGAAAGAAATAGCAGTTTTGTTGCAAATAAAAGATTATTTAAATTACTTTTTTAGACATCTTCTACAAATGTTTACTCTGCATTTAATCTATTTCAGAACGTCTTTTCCTGTATAGACGTTGTTTGAATTAGTTCATCTTAGGAATACATTTTATTTTAAAATGCTGGTAGTTTTAACAAGTACCCCTGTGTGCCTGTGTTCAAGCATGCTTGTGTCCTGAGTTAATTAATAAATATCGAATACGATCAAAGACTAACATAATAAAAATGTTTTATACTTGATAAATAGAAACACTTCCCTTGTTTGTGGTAAAAATCATCGTGCTCTGTAAATATAATAATTTTTTTCTTTTATCACTAAAAAAAACGGCTTTACTTTGTGATACTGTGTTTGTTCGTTTTATTTAAATGAAACAAGTAACTGTCAAAAAGATTTCAACCAATCTTTATTAAGGGCTTAAGGATCTAAACAGGTGTTTAAAAGTATGTTAATCATGTCATTTGTATTGATAGTTTAGAGAAATTGCCTCGATAAGTAATCTCTAACTTGTAATGGTGATTTAAAAAAGGAGTGGTCTCTATACCTTGGTAAATAACGTCTTGATTGCTGTTTGAAAGAAATGGCAGTTCTGTCGCAAATAAAAGATTATTTAAATTACTTTTTTAGACATCTTCTACAAATGTTTACTCTGCATTTAATCTATTTCAGAACGTCTTTTCCTGTATAGACGTTGTTTGAATTAGTTCATCTTAGGAATACATTTTATTTTTAAAATCTGGTACTTTTCACACACGCTGAAAAATAAATATTGGTTACGATCAAAGACTAAACTCATGAAAAATTTACATTTTATAAATACTTTTCTTGTTTATGATGAAAATCATCGTGCCTTGTAAAAAATAATACTTTTTCTTTTATTCCTAATAAAAGCTGTTTGATTTAGTGACACTGTGTTACTTTATGCAAACGAAACCTGCAACTGTCAAACCAATTTCAATCAATCTTTAATAAGGACTTAAATGCCCAGGTATGCGCTTAGAAGTACTTTATTCATGTCATCTCGTATTGATTTCAAAGCACAAAATAGACCACAGTTGGCTTGGAAAGACATTAACTAACTCCTTGGTGATGACTTCTGACAATTAATCAATCAATCAACTAACGCAAGATTTGCTGACATATTCAAAATAAAACGTGAACACATATTATGTGTATTAAATTAGGGAAATTGTGACCTAATGTATAAAATTTTTTGTACCAGCGAACAACGCTTAGCACAGCAGCTGTGGTAATTTTACCTGATTTTATTATTTTTTTTTTAAATCTCTGCAAAAGCTTTTCATGTGGCATGTCTTATATAATTTAACAAAAATACGTACAGTTGTCATATAATTCTAAAAAAAATAATATGACTAAAAATGAATCCTCAATAAAATTTTCTATTATTATATGCATTCAGTTGTTAAACAACATGAATGCAGAAAGTATTGTTTCTAGAGTAAAAAGTTAGATAATGTTAAGTTGTACAGAGGATACCTGAAAACAGAACATCTCTCAAGTTTGTGTTGAATTTATTTTTTTTATTTTGTGAATGCAGAAATTATTGTTTCTTTAGTAATAAATGAAAAAAAAAAATGTTATATTGCACAGCCGATGCCTAAGAGCAGCTACCATCTCTCAAGTTTGCGTTAAATTCCTTTTTCATATTACGTGAATGTAGAAAATATTGTTTCTTGAGTAGCAAATAACAAGATGTTACATTGTACAGACGATGCTTAAGAGCAAAACATTCCTTGAAGTTTGTATTTAATTTATTTGTTATATTACGGAATGCCGAAAGTATTGTTTCTTGAGTAACAAGTAAGAAAATTTTATATTGCTCAGACGATGCGTAAGAGTAGACTGTCTGTCAAGTTTGTATAAAATTCATTTTTATATTACGTGACTGCAGAAAATATTAAAATGTTTTGTGGGTAATAAGTAAAATAATGTCGCATTGCACAAACGATGCTTAAGAGTAGAACACCTTTCAAGTTTGTTACCTTTGTTTTCTCATTTTTTTGTTTTATATTTATACATATAATTATAATTTAATAATCACAATAAAAAATAAAATTAAGTAAATATTGTACATTAATTATAATGTTAACCTATATATATATTTTTTAATTTGTAACTAAATCGTTGCATAAAACATCATTAAACGGTTAATTTTTTAAAAATTATTTTTAAAATTTATTTCATATACACTTTATTGATGCAATGGCATTGAACACTTTTGTCCATTCGTGATTATAAAGAAACGTCATTTATATATTGCCTTGACAAAGGAAGTCAATGCGATGATAATACTACTCTGTTTTTAAAGTAAGCAGCATAATTATATTACAAATTAGCTTAATAATTAAATTACAACATTTTTTTTTCATATTAAAGATTGTAATTTTTATGATGTTATTAATAAAATAAGGTATGATTTTGTAATGATTTTGGAATTTTTCTAGTCAATAATACATCCAATTTTTCTTTTAATCTCTTTAAATGATGAGAAATGTTTAATAAGGGTTTAAAAATCAAAAATGCTAAATTAAAATTTAAATATGTTAACATTATCATTAATGTACGATAGTAAAATTTTTAATTGTGAGATTATTAAATTATAACCAAAAATGAGAAAAACAAACGTAGCGCGTTCCGGTCTCGAACCTGGGTCTGTGGATCAACCAGTAGACATCATAACAATTGAGCTATGACTAACGTAGCAGTTTCATTACAAAGTAAGTATTTAAGTTGTGTTACAATATTAGACATCCCTATTTCTCGAGAACTAAGGAACGTTGTATATAAAATCCGTTGAACCTAAGACTAAGGGGTTTCTAACCTACAACATATATAAAAATAATCAAAATCTGTGATTACCAAACTTGCCCTCTCCTTGTTAGTCAAAGAGTATTTTTGATATGCAAAATTATATGTATTTTTTATATGCAGCTTGTGTATGCAATATTGTTATATTCTGAACTATGCACTTTTGTAATCTCTACATTTTATCATTAATTAAAGTTTAAAGAAAGACAAAAATAAACCATATAAAATTTTGTCAAATTAATGAGATATTCTATAAATAATTATTTGTAGATTGATATACTTTAATTACCTGAAAATATTGCACTGCATTCTTATCAAAATTCAATAGAATATTTTCTTCAATGCATAATTATTAAAATGTTTAAACACAATACTTTTTAACTCCAAAATAAAAAATATATATATACCTTAATTTTTAAATATAATTACTTGTGAAAAGTTATATTAAGATTAGAAGAGAAAATCTTAAGTGTTTGATCTTAAAAAAAAAAAACAATATGAGACGGTTTTTCAGTGATGAGATTGCTTTACGACGTATGTATAAATTTATCACAACGTATGTAATCATATTTTCATTTATTCATTACTTTTGAATCTCCATCTTTTTTTTTTCATCTGTACTCGTTTTTGAAAATTTTAAGCCTTTATTATAATTCAGTTAATTTTAAAGATACAGGAATGCAGTTTTTTGTAATGAAAATTTGTTAGATGCAAAAAGAGCATAACTAAAAACTTTAGGAAGTTATTTTTAATTCAAAGAATAAATATTACAAAATGAGAATATTCTCAACTATAAGATGCAAACATATTTACCTATCGATCGTTTATCAGTGATGAAATTGCTTTACGACGTATGTATAAATTTATCACAACGTATGTAATCATATTTTCATTTAATCATTGTTTTTCAATCTCATTTTTTTTTTTTTTTTTTTTTTTGTACTTGTTTTTGAAAATTTTAACCTTTTCTTCCTTTGCCTTTATTATAATTCAGTTTATTTTAAAGATACAGGAATGCAGTTTTTTGTAATGATCTTGTTAGAGCAATTTTCTTTTCTTATTGACCCTTTTTGTATAAAAGAGCTGTATGAAAATTAAAAATTGGGTCAAGTGTGAGTATAACCCGTGCTCAAAGAGTTCCGTATATAAAATTTATTAATTACTATTTATTAATTAATAAACTCCTACTGCCCCTAATTTTTCCATAATTTTTGTTTCAGTAGATTCGGAAATAGGAAGGGAGGGACAGATTTTTGCACAGCACTTTCGACGATATCTCTGAATACATAATACTTAAAATTAAAACAAATATATTTTTGAGTTCGGCGTTAAGAGAGCTTTCGAACGATATCCTACGTGGTACATAAAACTAAGTTTTTTTTCAAGTAACTTAATTAATATCTTGGCTAATTACCGACAACTTTTTTCGAAAATCATCATAAAATATCTTTGGATGATTCTGCTTCTATAGATACTTCTAGTGACCATCAACTCTACCACTTACCACCCGAAAAGTAAAGTTTGTGTGTAAAAGAAAAATACGTTTTTCTCAAAAACTATGTGACCTAGGAAAATTGCTATAGTTTTCCTAAAAATATAGGTTTAAATAATCCTCTATAGGTTTAAACAAACTCCAACTACTTTTAATATTTTCGTAATTTTCGCTTCAATAGATTCGGAAATAGAAGGAGGAGACATATTTTTGCAGTGTATTTTCGACGATATTTCTGAAAATATAATACCTAAAATTAAAACAAGTATAATTTTGAGTTCGGTATTACGAGATCTTTCACACGATATGCTAAAAGAATTTTTTTTTCAAGTAGCTTAATTAACCCCCCTAATTTTTTTCTATATATATTTGTGAATGGCTGAAATTATGTCGGCAAAAGGGCTTTATATCTTTCCCAAGTTTGAACTTTCCGCGTCCGTATTTTACGAGAAAAAGGGTTCTGATAAACGGTCAGACAGACACAGAAGTGATCTTATAATGGTTCTGTTTTTACTTTTTAAGTACGGAACCCTAAAAACCAATATATTTCCGAAATTTAAAGAAGAATTTATAAAAATATGTGGATCTATAGGCTTTATAACTTTCCGAAGAAAACCGACTGTGAAAGACAGACAGACATAGGAGAGATCTATTAACGGTTCTGTCTTTACTTTTTAATTACAGAAACCTAAAAAAGGAGTGACTTTCTGGAAAATAATGTTAGAGCTATTGCATTAACTTAATCTAACTTCCTACCTTATTTTAAACACTTTTGTTATTTACATTGTCTTCTAATCTTCAAATCCTCAAAACAGCATAAGCTCTATAACTCCTAATTCAAAAATTAACGTTATTTTAAAAAATTTAATAACTGAGTAAAAATTAAACTATTATAGGAAACAAAATTCTCCTGTGTTGTGTTATTAAAAACCCCCATGTAAGACTACTTATCAGTGATGAAATCTCTTTACAACGTATGCATAATTTTATTACACGGTACAAGATATATGTTATCATATTTTCATTCATTCATTCATTTCTTATGAATTTCAAACTTTTCTTTATTTGTGCTCGTTTTTGAAGACTTTTAAACTTTTCTACTTATCGTTCGTAGGAATCTCAAACTTTTCGAAGCTGTTAACCTTTGACCATTGAACAGAAATAAATTCTCCTCCAAGATGAAATCAATTTTCGTGCTTTTCTGCATGAAGTTGATATAAATTTCATATTTCTTTCAGAAAACTGCACGTCAGGAGTTTATTATAGTAATAAACATGGAAGAATCATTTTAAAAGAACATATCTTCTCTTAATCAAATGGTACAGACACTTGTAAGTAAAAGTGCTACACATTTGCAGCTAAGATAGAAAGATTATTTTTTAATGCTATTTTTCTTATTCGCACTTATTTTACTTTCTTTTTAAAAAGAAAATACAGTGAAACTATAATTATCTGAATAATATATACGGGACGTAATACGGATGTGCAAAAATTCAAATAAATTGGAGCATTCATCAAGAAAAAATTATGTAGGGAAATAAAAATGTTTCTTAAATCGCTTTTGCTTAATAAAAAGGTAGGTATCGAATCCGTTTAAAGTTATTATTGCTTCTAGGAAAAAGGCCGAAAAATTATGTATGCCAGATTTTTTTTTTTATATTATTAAAAATGGCCTCCAGGGGGAGAAAAAATAGGGGTTTAAGAAATAAAAAATTCATAACTTCGTCAATTCACAAGATAACAAATCCGCTTAAATTTATCATAAATCCTCTTAATATTATCTAAAACTTTCATACACACAAGTTTTTTATAGGACCAACCATTACAGCAAAAATAAATAAAGAAATAAATAAAATTCCCCGCAGGCTCCGCCTACAAACACATTTAGATTTCGAAGTGGGTGGTCCCAACTGTAGCATCATGGCAAAAACGTCATTTCTGAAATTTTCAATAAACAAGAGCTCCACGGACTGCGTCTTCAAAATCTACCTGTGCCTGTAGACCGAGCCGTCAAGGATTTTTTTTACTTTATTTTTAAGAAAAAAATCTTAGACTTATTTTTTTTTAAATCACATATCGATCTTTGTTCCTTGTTGATCATTTTCAGAGTTTTAAACTTCTCTACTTATCATTTCTGAATATCTCGCAGTTTTTTGAGTTAACCATTGCACTTTATTTCAGAAACAGATTCTTCTCCAAGAATAAATCAATTTTCTGATTCTGTGCATGAAATTATTATAAATACAATATTTTTTTCACAAAAAAGCACATCAAGAGTTGATTATGATGATAAACAATAAAAAATAGTTTCAGAAGTTTATTCGTTTATTTCAAACATGTTTTTCACTCTTTAACTTTAAAATAAAGCCTACTTTTCCAAACGAATAATATGCGATAGAACATAAAATATACTAGAGAGTTATGTCTGTTTAATCCTGTTCTAGTATGATATTTTCGAAACGTCTTCAAAATTTCTACCTTAGCCTATTGTCGTATGAATTGTACATAAAACTAGTCGTTGGGGGCCACCGTAATACTTACCCATCATGGATATGCATAATATAAAATATGAAAATGAAACATGTCTAAACTACTTATAAAATGCATTGCAATTCGAATAAAATCGTGGCTTGATGACGTCATAAACATTAAATGCTCTATTACTGAATTGTGTAAAAAAAACATTCTTATAACTCCAAAAATGATAATCATATTAACTAACGGTTTACTGCGTCGGATTAAGCGTCTCATTTTCAATTAAAATATATCTTTGAATTGAAATTTGAATAAAATACAGGGTCACGAAAAAATCGAAGAGTGTGGGAAATAGGATTACAAATATCTCGGCAACTGATTATCCGATCAACTTCATTCTTTTTGAAAAATTTACGTTTTTTTAATTGTCTTTTATATTCACTCCTTAAAATAAACAATTTCAAAAAATTTTATATACCTTTTATCAGAACGAATATTTCGAGAGTCTGAAAAAAATAGTTCCGGATAATCAAGGTTACTGAAATTCAATAATTTCTTTCCATTATTACAAATTTCAAGTCTCTTTCTCAATTTGTTCGGGAGATAGAGCGTTTACAGACACACAGACACACAGACAGACAGACGGACGACACATTTTTTTTTTCTAAAAATATGTTTTTCGGAATCTCCAGTGTCTGAAACGTGTAAATCCGTCAATTTTTTTTTTTTCGATTTTCAAAACGATTACAAGACTTACACTATACTACGTATGATGGGTAAGTAACAACCATACTGGTGGTTAGATTTCAGTAAATGACATATTCATTACATTTTCATTTCGCTGGTTAATTATGCACTATTACCCATGGCCGACTTAGCTTGACTTAGAAAGCATCATTCTATTGGAGGGGGGGGGGGGGGCTTTGTCCTATCCATAGAAATTGTTAGTGGATTATGCTGAAATGACTAACTACTAAACTTCATATCTATTGCATGTACAGTACAGAAAATTTGAACCAGATACTATTCACATCTGCATACAGGGTATCATAACAAATATGATCACAATTTTGTGAGATTATATAGAATACACTATTTTTTTTGCATAGGAATATAAGAGGTCTTTGAAACGTAAATACAGGTCTTTCAGTGACTCTTGAGTATTTGTTATAATATTATAAATTTTTCAGCGACATTATAAAATTTAATATTTAGTATTGCATCAACATGCATCTACATTTACTGATTGTTGCCGAAACGTCAGTTGAGGCTCATTGTGGAGACCCGAAAAGTTTTTGGTTTCTGTCTGTCTGTCTGTCTGTCTGTTTGTCTGTCTGTCTGTCTGTTCCGCGATAACTGCCGTAAAAATGATCCGATTAGTTTGATTTTTGGTAGGTATATTGGTGAGATACCCGGAATTAGCTGTATAGTTTTTAGTTACATTTGGTTCATTCGTTCGGAAAATATAGAACATTTCTTTTTTGATCATAATGCTTTCCTATGGGATTTCAGACGATTTTGAAATTTTTCAGTCGTTGAAAATAAAATGTCGCATTTGATTAATGTATTTAAACGGTAAGTTATGAAGGCTAAAATTTATCAAGTCAGGTGTTAAATTATTCAAATTAATTTGAAATTTTGTTTATACATTCGTCAGATTTTTTAAATTAGGTGTATAATTTTTGGTGCAATTTTATACATCTGTTCTAATAATATAATACTTTTATTTTATCATTTTTTGCAAATATTAAAATGCATTCATTTTTATTTTCCTTTTCAATTTAACCGTAACCTAGCAACCATGTTTAAAGAATATCAAAATGATAACATTCAAGTAACTCAGGCGATTTTGCTACAATATTTTATTCGCAAAATAAAATATTATTGGGTGATTTTATATTTTATTGAAATAAATGAGAATTTATTTTGGTAAAAGTTACCTTTTAACTACTATAGAATGATAGCCGAAACATTTTTATATGAGATATTATTAATTTTCTGGAAGAGATGCGGATTTTTCGTGGTTGAAAATTAGTATTATTTTAAAAATATAATGTAATATCTCATACAACGAGGTAGTTAATCTAAAGAAATTAGCGTAGTAAAACGAATCCATACAGCCTGAAATAGCACAATTATTGGTAACTGAGATCATAAAAAGTTATCACAAAAAATACTTTATAGCGCCAAATCAAGATTGCTATTTAGTGAATTGGCAGTGGGCACGATTATGAAGGATTACACAATAAAAGTTTTCAGGTTTAAAAGTTTCCAAATAAGCCTATTTTGGGGAGATTTTAGTATGCTATTGCCATCGAATTAAATCAGGATGTACTAAGGTCAAATAAATATTGTACAATGGCCATCAAAACTGTTTTTCCGAAACAAAAATTGTAATAATACTAGATTTCTGAAATAGATAAGTGAATATATAGTAGATTCAGTTTACATTTCCATAAGTTGATTTTGTACACGAGATATTATTCAACTTATCTATCAGATGCGAGTGCTTCGTGGTTGGAAGGTAAGTAAATATTGCTATTTAGGTATTACATGAAATTATTTTCGAAATTTTTGCTTTTCATAATAAAACCAATGTGTAGAACGAAATCCAATATGTACTAGAATCATTCACACAAACAATAGGAAACCACGAATATAAATTTAATAAGATTACGGGGGGTTCAGGGGGGCAGAGCCCCCCTGAAGAAATGTATTTTTTTACCTAAAAAATAAAATAAGAAGTTCATAAGAATGTCAGAATATTATTGCATAAACCGTGTTTAATTTAATGTTCCTAATTTCTGAAACCTTCGAATTATTTTATATGCGTATAAATATACATGTAATAATTTAAAAAATTTAATTTGCGTATTATAAGATGTTAAATATTATGAGAAATAAGATTAAAAACATTGACTTTCATATAGCTGACGTTGAGGCTCCTGATCTGTAGATTTACTAGTCTTATAAATTTTTGTTTAAAGATTGTTTAAATGTTCAAAATCAGAAACATGAGTTTAATCAGCAAATTTTAATATATTTCTATTATATCAATTTGATTATTTTTATTTGAAATTCTTACACCATCATAGTTTTGACAATTGTTAATGCATGAAAAATGGAGCAAAATATATGTACAAACGACGATGGTGTTAAGAGCGTTTCATATCGAAAAACAACAACAGAAAATTGATACAGTTGGAATACATTAAAATATGATGATTTAACTTGTGTTCTTGATCTTATATAATGCATTTAAACAATCTTCAAACAAAAATAAACTAGAGAAGCAATAAATATAGATCCTAAATTATATTAAATCAATCAAAACATCTTAGAAAAAAAAGTGACTTTATCGGAGGTGGGGTGGGGTCCAAATATGCTATTTTGTATACCATTTGTTATTATCAGTACATGACAGAAAATTATTGATTGATAATGGCTCAGAGCAAATTCAAAGATGTATTATTCAGTTGAATGATATAACAAAAAATTTCATATCACTAATGAAATCCTCTACTTTAGTATTTTCTGTCCTTTTTTACTCCTTTTTGTCTTTTTTTTTTTTTTTTTTTTTTGAGTGTCTGTATTAGTTTTGGACGGAACTCTCAATCTAGGTTCAATTACCGACATCCACCCATCAGAACAAAACTACACCCTTAAAAAAAACTAGATGAAATATTTTCCTTATTATTTTTATTATTAATTTATTTATTTTGGCAGCACTTCCTATGTTACCACAGAAACTGGTTTATCTTAGAGACAAGACAATTTTATTGTAAAAATATTTTTTTGAGTATATTCGATATCAGTAAATGAAAATATTTTGACTGTGTCAACAATACCCGGATATCTATTACACAGTTTTCCGATAGGAGAATCAAAAGAACAGCAGTCATATGATATGTTTTGGTTGGGGTGCAGAAAAAAGTGCAAAAGAGAGTTCTAGATATTGTTACTGAGTCCATTGTTAGTGATTCCGCTTGTTTAATCACTCAGAAAGGGGCCATTAAGAATTCTTAAAATTTCACACAATCTTTTTAGTATTGTCTGACGTCATTCGAGTCAAAGATATAATTTTCCTCTGTTATAGGTTGAAAGACAAGGATTATATCTCGTAGTTTTTGAAACAAATTATTAGCTCTTGGTGGCAAAGTCACTCAAATCTTTCACGGATAATTTAGTGATTTTAATTAACTTTTCATAATACTAATTTATTTAGCGATCTTTTTAATTTTCCGCTATCGTAAATCTGTTTATCCATTTCAAGTCTTCTAAAAATGTGCTAAATCAACCATTCATCGTCGTTATTGTTATGATATATTTTAAATAATTATTACCATGATTCAGTATTTTTACTTTTTTCTATCTTTACAAGAAGAAAGCATTGGATTCATGAAAAATTTTCGACTTCCAGTTTTTGACGGATTCATACATTTTAGAAGGTCTTGAACACGATTTGACTGTTTTTAGAAAATGTCTGTCTGTGAGTCTGTCTATCTGTCTATGTTTGTCTGTATGTGGCAAAAATTTTGTGATCACTCTATCTCAAGAACTAATGCACGGAATTTAACAAAACTTTAGATTTTGTTAGACCTTGATATAAATTCGCACTGATTAGGTTTTTGTGTAAATCGCTGAGCAGGTGGCACTGCTGTAATGCATTTTTCACGATTTCCGAAATAGCTCTATCTTAAGAACTAATGCACGGATTTTCATTAAACTTCGGTTTCAGTTAGACGTTGACATAAGTTGTTGCTTATTAGGTTTTGGTGTAAATTGTCCAACAGGTTTTGCTCGTATACTGCATTTTCCAGGATTTACACGATTTGGCTCTGATGTCATACACTCACGCACAGTTTTTCCTTTTTTTACTCGGTTATAAAAAAGAAAAAAGTCGCCAAATTTAGGGGATTTTTTCCTTTAATGGCAATCTAGCCATTGTATTAAGTTATTGGTTTGGCGCGGGCTTAAAAATTGCGCCAACCAAAAAGTCGCCAAACATCGGTGCGTGAGTGTAATACATCTGTTCCCACAATTATAGTGATAGTCATATCTCAAAAACGGAATTTCATAAAGCTTCATATTATGTTAGACTTTGACATAAGTTGGTGCTGATTACGTTTTCGTGTAAATCATGCTAAGTTGCATTGTTTTATTCTAAAATGCATAAATAAAAAAAATTACGCTTTTTTAAGTAAACATATATGAGATAGAAGAAAGTTTTGGGATTGACACATCCGACTGGTTAAAATTTAATTTTTATAAAAGTAATCGATTACTTGGCGATTATTCATCTTCTGTCTTATGTCTTCAATCTTATGTCTATTTATACCCTTATAAATAATAATTGCTATGATTTAGTATTTTTTTTAAATTAAATTCCTGCAAAACTAATCGATTACTTAACGATATTCTATTTCCCACAGTTCTCAAACTCTTTTTATATCACATCTTTTGTAGAAATCTTTCAAAAATCTTGTGATTCAACAATTAAAAGTAATGTATTAAACATATCATAATTACTACTTTAATAAAGAAGCAGCAGTTTAATTATGTTCGCAGTATAAGAACATAAGAAATTATTTTACTGGAACACAAGTTCTTGTACAATTATATGAAAAATACAATTATAACGCGTTTTTAGGAAATACAACAAATTTAAAATTATTTTTAAGCAATATCTGACACAGGAATCTGACAGGAAATTACGCCCTTAAATTAATAATAATTAATAATTAATGACTGTGTTTTACTGTACTTAAAATTACACCATTAAATTGATAAAAATTAATAATTAATTACTGTACGCCATAAATTACTGAGTCATAATTTAATTGTCTTCAGAACTGAATTTAAATAATAACATAAAAATAGGAAGCTGTGATTATTATAGATACCTTGGTGTAGACATTAATAGAGAAGGCATAGACTCACATGAAATTAAATACAGAATCTGCCAAGGAAGAAAGGCTGTTAAACTTTTAAACTCTATTTGGTGGAGTGAGGAGATCTCCAGGAAAAGAAAATATAATATATTATAATTCTATAGTAAAGAGCATTTTGTTATATGGAGCAGAGGGATGGAGAATTACGGAGACTGAAAGAAAGAAATTAGCAGCAGTGGAAATGGATGCCCTAAGAAGATCATGCAGGATATCAAGAATAGAGAGAATAAGAAATGAAAGAATAAAAGAAATGATGAAAATAAAAGGAACCATATTAGACGATCTCCAAAAGAAACAATTAATCTGCTATGGCCATGTTAAAAGAATGAGTAACGAGAGACTATCCAAAATCGCATCTAATTACAGAGCAAACCAAATGAGGAAACGAGAAAGACCACGAAAGACCTGGATGGATGATATAAAAAAAGCCATGAGGGATAGGGGTCTGGAAGAAGAATGGACCCTTGACCGGAAGAAGTGGCGTGGTCTCTTGTAGATTTTTCGGATGGCGGCACCTGACGTCACAAACCAAGTTTATATATATATTGGTAGTTCTCTATATAATAATAAAAAAACCTTTTTTGCCTGTGTGTGTCTGGATGTTTCTTTGTTTTGAGCGATAGATAGATAAATCTATAGCACTTAAAGGTCTGAAAAATTTGAATAAGTATAGACTAAGACAGGACCAAGTAAACCTGAGCCTCAGATTTTGGATTTTTTTATTAGATTTTTTGTTATTTTATATTTAACGGAGCAATTCTCATATTTTCTTGACCTTCCATGTTCGCAGGCGATTTTGACCCATACTCATAAATGCAATCCTTATTCAATCTTTTTGCTAAATATTGTAAATTTTCTTTTCTTTTCTATAAAGCTTATTCGGAATTGGTACAGCAATTTTTTAATTTTTCGCGATTTTTCTTAAAAAGTGCCCATTTTGCCGAAAATTATATGCGTGTTTTTTATCAATCAATTTCTATTTGATACCTTATTCATCCAATCTTCTTATATTTTAAACCCTTGTATATAACGGACTTCGGAATCCGATTTAAAAAATATTAAATAGGATTTTTTAAATTAATTATTGAAGACAGTAAAACCATTGATTTTTTCCCTGAAAGTCTACGAAATTCCAATTAAGGGTGTACTCAAATCCAAACTGCTTATCTTGTGACATATTTTTAAATTCATTTTTGCTCTAAAATGCATCCAATTGGTAGTTTCTCTTATTCAAAAACTTTATAAAGTCTGTATTGGTCGATTTTTTGATGAAGGCAGGATATATTTCAAAAAATGCTGTCAAAGTGGACATTTTGAACCGAATTGCCCGAAGATATAGCGCTGGAAACAAAAGAAAATGATCGTACTGTGAAAATAATTGTTTGTAAATCAATTTCTAATTAATTGAACGAAAAATTAAAACACAAGTCACTTATAAATATCTTCATAAATCTCGCCGCCATGTTTCATCTTTTTACTTTTAAAAATGAGTCTGAAAATGTGTCAGAAAATTTTGAGTTGTTGAGCGTGGAAAAATATTTTTTTTAATACCGCCTTAAGGAAAGTTCCAATATTGTTTTTTCTAAGTAACCCCTTTATGTTCCAAAACCATTACTATGACGATGCACGTGACCTCGTGATCGGGAACTTTTTTTTATTCGACGCGTGGAAATGAGTTTGCTTGGAAACACTGACTAGTGTACATATTTTAAGTAATCCCTGGAAACAGTAAGGTTATTTTAGGTATAGTTAACGTTATTAGCCCAGGATGGGTAACGTCGTGCGTGCCTGCAAGTTAAATACAAATTAAAGCAAAGAGTAGATGTTGGTGATGACTCCTAACACAGGATGATGTAACAATATTTTTTGTTAATCACAGCATGAAAATTGAAATGCCATCTTTTTAATTATTTACGTATTTATTGATTGAATGATTTTTGTAATAGAGAGTTTTCTAGGAACAAAAGACAACAACTACAGGTAGGTAGAGGTAAATAATGTAAGTAAATAAGAAGAGGTAAGTAAGGTATACTACAGGTAAAAATAAAAAATAAAAATGTTTCAAATACGACTATTATCCCCACTGGATTACTGTTATATGATAAGAGTTAAATTTATACGAAATCTATATAAAAGATCTTTTTATTTACATGTGTGAAAAACTATATATAAATACATAAAAATATAAATAATTTAATAGAAAAATATTTATACTTTCATTTTACTTCCTCAAGATATTAAAATAACATTAAACACTTTCTACGTTTGATTCTCTTTTTTCCTTTTCACAAATAAAAATGTATAATGGTTTTTTATGAAATTGTTATCCTGATTCCTATTCCACAATTTAAATGTGGAAGAATCATTTAGCTCTATTTTTATGACTATACCTATAATCTTTGAATATAATAGAGCATCAAACAAACCGGAAATAAAATTCTAGTTTAATCAGAGGTCAAATTTTGCTCTAATATTTATAGCTCGTTGATGAAGCAGATATACCAAATCGTTTTCTCTTAGTTACCTAGAAAAAAAGTAGCCAAGGGTGCAACATTAAAAAGTCGTGATTCCGGTATGCCTTAGTGACCCAGATTTCAGATCAGAAAAGATTACAATCAGCGCCTATAAAGCGTTATTTGTTATTATAAAGGAATCCCACCTCCGTTAATTTCCACCCCCTCGATTTGATCTTTGGCTTTAAGAAAAACTTACCATAAGCATTTTTAGATTATTATATTTAAAAGAAAACAATTTTGGCTTACTTTTGGAGGCAAAGTTAATTGAAATTAATCAAGAGTTTCAACATTGCCGTTAAAAGGGAAATAAAAATAATGTGGAATATATAACATGACAGTTTTTCCTTTTATGGCACTTAAAAATGATCGCCATAAAAAAAAATATATCTGAAGTGGCTCTATTTGACTTTTTGAGCACTGGGTGTGCATGTGCAAAAATTAAAAGATTTTTTAAATAAGTTTTTGGCACAATGTAATGGATTCGAACGCTGTGAACTCGCATTTTGAAATTGGAGACGCTTTTACCGTTTTATACTAACTATACGCTACTAATGCTTGATTACCGTATTTTTCGGAGTATAATCCGCGGCTCAAATAATTCAGTTTAGACCCAGAAATTTTATTAAGTAATAGAAATCAAGTACATTCCGAGTTAAAAAAAAGTAGCATTTTATCAAATACAATTTCTGGGTCTAAAATGAAATTTTTGATCCGTGGATTATAGGCCGAAAAATACGGTAAATCGTCGCAATTTGTCACTTATATCCTATCACATGCCCTTGGTGATTTTCCCTATAGAATCGGTCGCAAAATGGTTTGAAAATGATTTAAAAATGGATTAATTATCTAATCCGACGATTGATATTTACGAAAAAATATCCAGTTATTGCGACAGTGGTGTATAACAAATTCTTCAAATGGGAGCGCAATCGGAAGTATCGTTTGGGAGTTACTGGATTGACTCACATGCAACACACAAATTGTGATTACAATACTTTCCTTACAATTATGTGTTCATAAAGTAATAAATTAAAAAAAAGTTGTTTTTTAAAGGGAGAAATTGTCAACTATTATTTATATATTTATTTTCGCTGTCTACACTGCAAAAAATGACCAGTGTTTCTTATTTTATGAAAAATACTAAAACCACGAACGAAAATATAATATAATCTTCTGAGTTATCTGAAATTCCGAATAGCGTGTTCCATTGTCTTTTAAATCCGCAGAAACCAATACATTTCCAAAATTTAAAGAATTATTTATAAAAACAAATTATTTTTCGCTGCCCGTATTTTTCAGAAACGTTTCCGAAGGGTTTTTAGTTGGGTTGTATTAATTAGTGTCCTCAGCCTGGAATACCTGTTTTTCGAACACTATCAATTCTCAAGGAAACATTTTCATGCTCAAAAAATATGTTTAACCTACAAACATACAAAATTAACAACGTTAACAATAACTTTAAAATTAAGATTATTTCTTTACTCTTTCATATATAAATTAACTCCTGCGGCTGAAAACGTTTATTTGAGACTGGATGACATTCGAAAAACATGTATTCCAGGCTGAGGACACTCATTAATACACTATAAAAACCCTTCGGAAACGTTTCTGAAAAATAAAAACAAAGTATTTTTCGCTGCCCGTATTTTTCAGAAACGTTTCCGAAGGGCTTTTATAGTGTATTAATGAGTGTCCTCAGCCTGGAATACCTGTTTTTCGAATGCTATCCATTCTCAAGTAAACATTTTCATGCTAAAAAATGTGTTTAACAGACAAACATGCAAAATTAACAGCGTTAACAATAACATTAAAATTAAGATTATTTCTTTACTCTTTCATGTATAAATTAACTTATGCGGCTGAAAGCGTTTACTTGAGAATGGATAACACTCGAAAAACAGGTATTCCAGGCTGAGGACACTCATTAATACACTATAAAAGCCCTTCGGAAACGTTTCTGAAAAATACGGGCAGCGAAAAATACTTTGTTTTTATAAATAATTCTTTAAATTTTGGAAATGTATTGGTTTCTGGGGATTCAAAAGGCACTGGAACACGCTATTCGGAATTTCAGATAACTCAGAAGATTATATTATATTTTCGTTCGTGGTTATAGTATATTTTCATAAAATAAGAAACACTTGTCATTTTTTACAGTGTAAAGGACCATTCTCGCCTGTCGCAATGTCTGATGTGGTGAAGCGGTCAATTTCATGTTTTATGACTTTTTTAACGTGTCTAAAGTTCAGAGGTCAAGCAAGGAACCCCGTTGACAGCTCTGACAACGCCTTTCATTTTGTTGAGACACTCTCTTTCTTTTATTGATAACCCGAGACCGTTTGCAGAAGAATGGGAAGTCGTGCAATTTATGACTCTCCCGGCAGACTTTCTAAAGCTACGTCTAGAAACTATTGTGAACAAGTCTTCCTGAGATGGGTATAAATAAAATCTCTTCCCATTTTTCTGGAATCATTTTGTGGTCATTGACAAAAGAAAGGAAAGTTTCAACAAAAAAAAAGGAATGTTTCTCGAGCTGTCAACGTCTCCCGTTCTTGACCTCTGACCTTTATACACGCTAAGAAAGTCATAAAAGATGAAAGTGAGTGCTTCCCCACATAAGAAACACCGCACACTTAGACGGTAGTCTGATTGGACCTTTAGACTGGCGAAATAAACTCAGATTTAGCAAGTCTGCCTGAAGACCCATAAATTTTACGACTTCCCATTCTTCTGCAAACGTCTGTGGTTATCAACAAAGAAAGGGGAGTCTCAACAAAAGAAAGTGATGCTGTCAGACCTGTCAACGGCGTCCGCTGGTGAACTCTGACATTTAGACGTGCTAAGAAAATCACAAAACATCAAAGAGTCCGAAAAAACAGAAAAAGCAACCGCGGGGAAGTCTGTAGTCTGGGCGATTAAAAGACGCCAAATGGAAGACGCATAAATTCTCCAAATGGGAGTTCAATCGGAAGTACCGTTTGAGAGTTATCATGTTCAATAACTCACACACACACACATTAGAATACTTTCCTGACACTATGTGATCGGAAAGTGAATATGTTTTCAACTACAAAATATTTTGCATGAAAAAACGTTTCAAACTTAGACAAAAAAAATGTGCCATGGTTATCTAAATGTGTAGCATTGTTCATATGTAATACTTTGTAATTTAAAACATTTTTGTTTATCGCCATCCCTTTTAAATAACGTAAAAAAATGAAACAGGCATATTATGAGTGGCAGGTTTCAATGTCCAAATTCATAGTATGAATTATACAAAATTGTAATTTTTTTAACTGAAAACGATCATTTCAATGTGAATTAGTTTTAAAGATTTTTAAATAATATTAAGTAATTGCTTGCTGTAAATGCAGAAATAAAATTATAGTTAATATGGCATTTAGTAAATGAAATCTCTTATTTTCTAATATTGAAATAAAAAAAAAAAATTGTTACAATTAAACCAAAGTTTATTTAAAAATATATGCATATTTAATCCGTTTCTCATTTGTTCACACACCATATCAACAAAACTCGCCAATAAGAATTAATTAACTAAAATTAATTAACAGCCACAACACACAAACAACAACGAACCGACTAACAACATACGAGAAATTAATTTGTGTAAAACTTATTTAAATACATAAGATAATAAGATAATTGCCTTACATCTGCCGAATATTATTAATATCACATATCGGTTAGAAATTCCAATGAAAAATTATATCGTTGATTGAAAAAAAGAAAAAAAAACACTTAACGGAATTACAATTAACTAAAGCTAATTAACAGAAAATTGTACAGTTAAAATCTAGCATGTTTCAAAATTAACGATTCTAATGCATTCTGTATTACGCAACGTGTAACACTGACCTTAAAATAAGTTATTAAAATAGATTTACAACATATATTTGAATCTCAGATAATTAACACTCTGAATCTTACAACAGCTTATTTAATTTATTAACAACTTTCTTTAGAAAATAACGGAAGATAAAGCAATTACACAGTGTCCTTTGTCACAGAACACGTACTTTTAATTAGATTCGTTCATTTTGAAAGAACAGCGTCGCACAATCATCGATGAATTGTAACCATTAGGAACATGTTTCAAGGCAAAATGGAATCAATTACTGAGAAAAAGCTTGACAAAGGACCATAGTTAAAAATGAAGGTCAGAGATAGGAACGTATTTAAGAGAAGGGGCTTGCTTTTGAAAAATCTTATTTGATTATACGACCCATTCTTTTATTGGGAGAAGTTAAGTCAAAATTTATTAGTTTATGTTTCCGTTTGGTGTGGAAGTTTGTTTGATATCGCTCGCGAACACTCAAATAAAATAGGTTTCAGCAATTTAGATATCTTTTATTTAAAGTATAATGATCTTGTTACATACTTCCATCTATTCCAGAGTATAACAAGCTCCGTCGCATAACACGCACCTACGCTTTGAGATTGTACTTTCCCATTTTTAGGTATATTCGCCGTATTTCGCGCATCGCCTTTTATGCAATTTATTTTTATATATGTAGTATAAATATACAATAAATATAATATTAAAATTATAACAGCTGCGATGTATTTAACGCTGTACGTTCTACTCTGCCATTCGTGAAGAGAAATATACTTTTTTCTTTTGTTGATTGGCATGCTGCTACCACCGGTATAAATGTGTGATACCGGACACGATGTAAGTTCTAAATTACTTGACTTCGACAATTCGGATAAATATTAAATTAATGTTTATTAATTACACACTAGAACATTCACGACAAAAATAATATTTACAATTTGTCGGCAAGAATATAGCATTTCCTGCTCATCTACTAAATTTCACTTACTATATTCTCTACGTACTCGATGAAACACTATCTCAATATTGTTCTCGTCTCATTTAGACGTGTATTACTAACTTTGTCCAGTATAACGACGACACAGGTCTCGAAAATAAAAGTCTGCCTTTAGGATTCCTCTTACAGAACCCTTCTTGTAAAACAAATTCTGGTGGTCTGCACACAGCAAGATCAATCTCGAAAATAAATTAAAAAACCAATCTCCATGCCTGCAAATAGCAAATCAAACTTTTCTACTCACTCTCGTATATTATTTGATCTGCTGTCGCCATCAAATAAAATCCTATCTGCCCTTCTTCTCATCTACTGGTGCATCTCTACCTTTCTCCCTGCAAAGCTACAGGGTTTCTCTTCTATTTTCACGGGCAACTCCACGTGCCACGAATGCACCCTCGTCGCGATACAATCCGTTCATCTTTATTTTTTCTGAGTTCCTGCTTCTACTGTTACGGATATTCCTTTGCGATGTCTCCCGCATTCCAAGGGATTATAAACTTTTTGGAATTTCTTTTCAAAAGGTCTAGTTAAACCACGCAGGCAATGGCTTCTTTAACCAAGTACACAGGAAAAATTAATATATAAATAAATACAATATATAATAAAGATATAAAGTTCATTAATTAATTAGTAATATATATAAAGTATACGTCGCATTGACGTCAGAAACCTAGAAACCTGACAATAACTAACGAAAAGAAATGAAGTAACCGGGAAGTGACGACATATGCTACTACTAAACTGCCAAGCAAGTCTGCGCAATCCCCAGGAAGCGTTGAAATCGCACTTTCGTTCATTTAAATAATCACGTATCATTCTCCTGTTCATTCATATAGACATCTCAATTCTTATGCTTCATTTTTTAGCTTTCGTTTTTATACCTGGCGTATAACGCGCACCTATAAGATTTGATCAAATGTCTTATTTCAAAAGTACACGTTATACGCCAGAATACACGGTAATAATTTTAGAAAACAAAGAACAATTTGTTTATCAATTTACAATTGTCCAATTTAATATTAAAATAAGTTAAGATTTTTTTTAATGGTTGGGAAATTAAATAAAGACTTCATGGGAATAGTTTGGCGTTATTTTTTCATGGTAGAATAGGGTCAAAATTCAGCTCTATGTCAGAAACTGCAATAAATGATGTATCTAGACCCACGTTTTCAAGAACAAAATTAATAGACTTTTCCAATTTATATTTCAATGCGATGATGCTGGAAATGCAGGGGCGTCCGCAAAAGATCTAAGACCGGTACATATCATTCCCTACACCTCCAGCATACGTTGAACATGCATATACCGTATATGAAATCAGCTTTTGACTGGGCCACGATACGACTTTCCCTACACTTCTATCCCCAATCCCCTTCGGGCACATTCAGCCCCACCAGTGGCTGAGAGGCTCTTCTCTCAAAGCTGGTAGACAGGAGGTGCTGGGTTCAAACTTCTGTCGCGCTCGTCGACCTAACCGTTCTGAGTTTTCCGTGGTTTTCTTCGAACCTTGCCGTAAATACGGGTTAGGATCCCTTAGAAAGACCTCCACGAATGGCACCCCCCCTAGGGCCTATATCCCTCGAGTAGATAATTGGCCGTCATAAATAAACCAACCAACCAACCAACCAACCTTGGGCACATTCATTTGCAAAAGCATGGCGGCAAAAAAAATATATATACTGTAAGATTTCTGGTAAACATGACGTTCCTGGTTCCGCTGAAAGAAAAATGCACTGCAACAGAACTATCTTCGACATTAATACACTAGAATTCAACTGAATGCATTTACAATAAAAGGAATATTTAATATATTATAGTACATTCGATTATTTGTAAAGTATTCACTCTGTCATATGAAGTACAGAAGCGTTGCAATTGAAGAGCACTTTAATTAAACAAACTTTTCATAAGGTTTCAATTTTGAAATAACAACATCACGCTGTATTCAATGAATTGGAACAGTTAGGACAGGATACAAGGTAAAGTGGAGTCAATTAGTGAGAAAAAGCTGGACAAAGGATGCTTAGTTAGGAACGAAGGTCAGTGATTAGGACGTATTTAAAAGAAGGAATGTACTTTTGGAAGAAAAAAAGCATACTTAATTAAACGACCCATTCTTTTATTGGGAGGAGTTGTATCAGAATTAGAACTTTATGTTTCCGTTTTGTGTAAGCATTTTGTTTGATATCGCTGGCGAAAACTCACATGAAGTAGGTTTCAGTAATTTAGATTTCTTATGTTTAGACTCTAATGATGGAAATACATTTCTTGTGGGAACACAGATAAATTTGTTCAGCAATTTAGAATTATTGAATATAACAGTGAAATGCATTGTTTCAATGGTTGATCGTTGAAATAAGAACTTAACCTTCTTATGATGCAATGTGGTATTTATGATCCCAGACCTCCAAAAGGCATGGCAATTTTTAAACTATCATGAATTATGTTATGTACTTGCATGTATTTTCTTCTAAGATCTCTGTAACACTGTTACATGGATCCATGACCGAAGGACAATTATCTGTGTTTTCTTTAGTATAAAGGTAGCAGTCATATTGACCTTATGGCACCTTCTATGTAATAAAAGGTGATACGCTAAATCTCACAAGAACTGAGAAAGAGAAAAAAACGTTAAAATATAAAATAAACAGGTGTGTAGTACTGTTAAGTTTATACGATACCTTAACATATACGACAGGTTTATACAATATCTTCATGGAAGGCCTTATAATTAATCTTAATTTTAATTTATGATAATTTATGATAACTTATCATAATTTATGATAGTTTAAAGATTGTTTTAAATACGGTTTAGGTCAAATATGCCACATGATAAACCAACGGTCGGCAACTGGCGGACCGCGGTTCACATCCAGACCGCGGAAGGTCAAATTGTGAACCGCCGAAAATTTTCAATTTGAGTAAATAGTTTAATAAAATTTACATATAATAGATACGTTTGAACGATAGCCTTATATTTTACAAGAAATAGCACGATTAATTTGATTTCTTTTTAATAATGATATATAGACGCTCTTATGTGAAACGCAAAATACTGCGTTGGGGCGCAGGCGGTGGAGGTAGGGAGTGAATAACAGACTTCTAATAAACTTGAGTCAGAAAATGAGAAATAGATTTCTTGACGTTAACATAACCAGCCCACCATCACGTGATACAAAGTACAACAGCGCCAAACAAAAAGGTTTTATCCCGCCAAAATCTTATTGCTATTTCTGAATCCCTGCTGAAATTTATTTCGTCTGCTTTCCTCTGGCGTTGACTGAGCTTTTTATTTGCCTTTTAATTTTTTGTGTCTTTTAATTTAAAACAGTTCATGACAGCTTGTGATTCTTTTCAATAATTCTAAAACAAACAAAAAAAATGCCTTAAAGTAGAAATATCAGAAGCAAAATAAAAAATTCTGGATTGCAGCCAAAATATGTTTTATAATCGAATGTATTGTTAAAAAAGAAATTATGTGGTTTGAAGTTTTCAAAAGCTATGAAATATATTATCAAATAAAAGAATATTTGATAACATTTCAGTGCTAACTTCACCTTTATTAAAAAACTCTTCGAATTAGCTCTTCACCACGTAAACCAAATTATAAAAAGACCGCAAGTGTAATTTTTCGCACTAATTTTTTAACAATTATCTGCATTTTCCATTTTATAATGTGTATATAAAATTTTTCAGACCGTATACTTGTGTATATAGCAATTTTTCATAACAAATACCTGATTTTTCTATTCAATAGTGTATGTATGTATGTGTAAAAATAACAATTAAAAAATAAGTACTAATATTACTTAAGTGTTTTTTCTGTGGACCTCGATAAAAATTTTCAAAAGTATTCGGATCCTATTTAAAATTACTTGCCGACCCCTGTAATAAACCATAAGATTAAAGTAAGTAGGAAATAGTAAAAATTGTTTTGCATGATTTCCTGTTGGAATAAACTGTAAATTCTGCTCCAGATCAGATACTTGATTAAATGCTGGATTTAGAATTATGTTTTTTTGAACAAAATTATTAGAATTTAATATATTTGAGTTCTCTTTTTGTGACAAAAAGAACAATATGATAAGATTGCTCGCATCTATGATTGTCTACATTGCACCAAAAGGTTAATATGTATTATTCACCATATAACTGAACTATCTTCAACTGTTACGCAATGAAATTTAATTGATTGCATTTAAAAGAAAGAAGCATTCGATGTATTAAAACACGCTCCAGCATTCTTAAATTATTCTACTTTTTAATCTTTGTTTATATCTAAAATTGGCTTAGACAATAGCCTAGACAAACTACAATTGTTTTAATTTATTTATTTATTTATTTATTTATTTTTGCGCCTGATAAAGGTTAGGGTTTTATATTTCTATCTGAAACGAATTCGTGGTGTTTTACAATTCTATGGTGAATTTAACACTTTTTTTCTACTTTAACTATATGATGCCAGTTTCTTGGTGCCTTTTTTCAATATCATACATTCATAATCAATGATTAGTAACCATTAGAGCCAGTTTCAAGGAGAAACGTAACCAATTAAAGAGAATTAAACCGACAAAAGATGCTTAGTTAAGAATGAAAGTTACTGAAAGGAACTTTCGGAAATGTAGTTTTAAAAAAAAACCTTTACGATATAATGCATGATTATAGACCTATTCTATTATATGGAGGAATTGTGTCAAGAGTGGGGAATTTATGTTTCCATTTTTAATAAAAATTTTGATATCGCCGATATAAACTGATACAAAATGGGTTTATGCAACTCGCATATCTTTTGTTTGAGATATAAAAATTAAATTGCATTTCTCTGGATTGAATATTTTAGAATTTAAGGGACTTGTGTAATAATATAGAAAATTTTAATTTAATATTAAAGTAAGCATGTATTAATTATTTTCATTTTTAGAGAATTCTTATAAAAACTTCGTTTAAATCCGATACCTAATTTAACACTTTTATTTTTTTACTTTAATTATATGATGCCAGTTTCTTTGTGCCTTTTTTCAATAATATCATACATTCATAATCAATTATTAGTTACCATTAGAACTAAGTTTCAAGGAGAAACGTAGCCAATTAAAGAGAATTAAACCGCCTAAGATGCTTAGTTACGAATGAAAGTTAACTGAAAGGAACTTTCGGAAGTGTAGTTTAAAAAAAAAATCTTTACGGACAATGCATGATTATAGACCTATTCTATTATATGGAGGAATTGTGTCAAGAGTGGGGAATTTATGTTTCCGTTTTGAATAAGAAGTTTGATATCGCCGATATAAACTAATACGAAATGGGTTTATAAAACTTGCATATCTTTTGATTGCGGTATAAAAATAAAAGTACATTTCCCTGGAATGAATGACATACTTTAGAGTTTTAATGATTTGTATTAGTGATTTAGAAATTTTTAATTTAATACTAAAGTAATCATGTATTAATTATTTTCATTTTTGGAGAATTCTTATAAAGTCATCGTCTATATAATCGTTTAAACAGAACATCGTATAAATGTTGTTTGCATTATTTGTTTGTCTTAGAATCATCTTTAGATCAAGAAATACTGATTAAATGACAGTTTTCTAGAATTCATTGTTAATTACAAAACAAACTGGCAACAATCTCTTAAATCAAACATTTCTTTTCTTTCTTTTTTTTTTTCGTTTATCAGCTGGAGTTATTGTTATCACAAAAATAGCACGTAAAATGTTGTGAGATAGCTGAAAATTGTGCACACTCACAATTATGCAATTTATTTATAACTTTTTAACAATTTATATTTTATTTACAAATGTTTTATTATATATATGTATATATTTATTATATACATATTATTATATATTTATTATATTATATTATTATATATTTATTATATATATGTATATTGTCTGCAAAAAGGAGACGACATTTTAAAACGAGAAAAAAAACGGAAAAGATATCGAACGAAAATTGACTCCCGATAAATACTAATTGTTTTAAAATGGTAACTCTTAATATTGTTCAAAACCAAAGATATCACCAGAACCGGTAAAGTACGATAAATAAATGGATCTTTTGTGGGTTTTTTTTTTTATATATTTTTGCTCGGGAAACGAATGCGGCTGTTTTAAGATGTATAAAAGGCAAAAAAATTGAACAAGAATCGGAAAACACGAATCGGAAAAAATATATTTTGAATAGTAAACATTAATATCTTAAAAATAAATTACACTGTTTGAATGGAAAATGTACCGCAGACAAGTTTGTATTTTTTCTTTTTCTGTAACTTCGTTCTGAAAGCAGACACGGCAGTTTCAAATTTCAGAAAAATGGAAAATATGAAAGCTGACGCGAATCGAGATCCTGTTAAAATGTTTTCTGAAATAGTAAATATTAATATTTTTTAAAAAGAAAGATGCCGTAGGAACCAGAAAGATGAGGTGTTTTTCGAATATTAATGTGTTTTTCTTTTTTTGTAATTCTACAGGGGACCGGCGATCGCTATATAAAAGTTCAAAAGAACACGTATTCTTACCTTTCGTCTAGTGAAGAACCGAGAAACGTCCGAAGGTGCGCAAGTAGAATCCGCGGAACGAAGAAAGCCCCGCCCACAGTTTGCTATGTTCATTATCGTTTTTAATAAATATTTCGGCAAATTATCAAAACAAGAAAAGTCTGAACCTCAGGTGCATTAGGGGGGGGGGGGGGGCTACCTTCTTCTATCTTCATCCAAATTATCAAACCTCTATGTGCGGTAGATTTCTCTAGCCATCACAGACACACACACATGGAGACAAACACCTTTCTTTTATTAATATAGATTATCCAGAAACAGTATGAATTGCTGTATATTTTACTTATTTAATATTTTAAAGGAACATCTTTATCATTTTATTGATTGATTAAATGCTCATATATGTTTTGTGAAGAAAAAAATATCTTACACTTTTATTGCATAGTATATCACATTTACAACTCACCAATAAATGTTACATATTTGCCCATTTGCGATAGTTCAGTACAAACGAGCCTTGTTTCACGACTGCAGTAATTATACGCATTTAATATCACCAATTACACTATACTAACGGTATACTAACAGTTTATACTAACGGTATTATTATGCTAATTATTGCATTTTGGTTCACAATAATACGATTAATTCGAAAAAAGCGCTTTATCTTTAGAAATTTCAGAAACTAATATATTTTTTAGATTTAAGAACCATTTATATATAAAAAAAAAGTTTATTTACCTGCCTCTGATTTTCCAAAACGTTTCTGAGTAGTTTATATAGTGTATTAATTAAGTTTTCTCAAACCGGAATATCGGTTTTTAGGACGCTATCAAATCTGATATCAATTCTCGATTAAATATTTTCAGTTGCGTGACTGAATTTACACATTCAAGAATAACAAAATAATATTAATATTAATGTCAATGTTAATGCTGTTAATTTATCCTGTTTGTATGTAAAACATGTTTGTTTAACATGAAGATGTTTGCTTGAGAATTTGTAGCGTCTGATAAAAATCTCTATATTCCAGATTGAGAAAACTAATTAATATTATATAAAAAAACTACTCGAAAACGTTTCCGCAGACCAGTGGCAGAAAAGGAAATTTTATTTTTATAATTTTTTTTTAAAATCTCGAAAATATATTAGTTTTAGAGGTTCGTGAAGATAAAAAAACCCTTTTCGGAATCGTGGATATATCGGAAGAGGTAATAGTATATTTTCTTTTTCGTTTATATTATATTTTATTGGATTAAAAAGTATGTGTATTTTATTTACAGTACATTAGAGGCAAGATTTATTTTATATTCTTATTTATATATAATCTAAAGTATAAACTTAAAAAAAATTAATAATATGAGTGAATCTGTATCATACCTGTAAAATTATATTCAACTGATAAACTGCATTTTTTGCCACTTATGTCAAGAACAATAACATTCAAAATTTCAATTGAAGTACTAATTATTGAATTGAAAATTGAAGTACTAATCTTCTATTATTATTCAAAATTTCAAGTTAAAAGTTGAAGTAATAATCTTCTATTATTATTATTATTCAAAATTTCAACTTAAAAGTTGAAGTACTAATCTTCTATTATTATTATTCAAAATTTCAACTTAAAAGTTGAAGTACTAATCTTCTATTATTATTCAAAATTTTAATTTAAACGTTGAAGAACTAATCTTCTATTATTTTTTACTTTTTTTGTTATTCCTCTCAATGAATATCAATTAATTGTTTCGTATAACAATGAAAAAAATCATACGATTGAAGGTTAACTACATCATGCACATTTAACTAAATATTTTTGATGAAGAGAAAAAAATTGTTAATATAATCATTCCTCATATTTTGAAAACAAAAAGTGTAAAAAAAATCTTGGATTGTGCATCTCTATTAAAGATTAATTACAGCAATCAAACACATATATGTAGTTTCACGAAAACCTAAATAAAACGCTTGTGAAAAACCCTGATATGGATAACAACAGAACCTAATACCCTAAAAGTTTACTAACCTTTGGAGGTCATAACGAAAAGCGGAAAACAAGATCTGTTGTAAGAAATACATTAAAATTAGAAGAAAAAATACCATGAACTGCAATTAATTACGACAAGAGAAAGAATATTTAGGTAATAACTGTGCTTAAAATATGTGGTACGTTTTTGTAAGCTAAAAATTACAGTTGCTATTATTTTTCTCTTATAATTAGCATCGCTGACCTCGTAAATATGTAGAAAATGAAGGTATTAAAGAGCAATTATAGTTCTGGGTAGAACAAGTTAAATGTAGTTTTTTGTGTAAGCGACGTTTTAAACATGACATGATAAGTTTCGTGTACTAAAAAAGAAGTAAAATATATATGTGAGACATCTCCTTGTAAAAAGGGATGTGATGTAAAATAACATATACAGTTCCGAGTTCTACAATAGTTTTTAAAGAGTTATAAGTCTTGTAACTTGAATATGTTTTGTAATTTAATTCAGGAAAATAGATATCATTAAAAATACTATAGTATACATTAAATTAATAAGCTAAAATTACAGTTATAATGCTCTTACTTTCCCCTTTTGTAAAAATGTAGAAAATAAATGTATTTAAGAGAAATTATAGTTCTGTGCAAAATGAGTTAAATGTTTTTTTTTACTTTCATTTCTCTATACAAGAAGACGGTATTGGATTCGAGAAAAATTCTACTTCTGGTTTTTCGACGCATTTATATGTTTTAGAAGGTCCCGAACACGATTAGACTGCACTGAGAAAAATGACACTTTCAAATCTAAGTAAATCGATGTTTTCATTGGGTTATGAAACTTTTTGTTTCAAATATAACAACTCAATGCTTTCAATTCTGAAATACCAGAAATAATCAGAATATTGAAACATGGACATACTCAAAACTGAGCACATAGAGGTCAGTTCATACTCATTTTTGAAACATGGACACTCTCAAAAATGATTAGAATCAGTTTATACTCATTTTTGAAACATGGACCTACTCAAAAAGGATTATAATCAGTTCAAACTCATTTTTGAAACATGGAAATACTCAAAAATGAGCACATAGAAGTCAGTTCATACTCATTTTTGATACAGGGACATACTCAAATTTGAGTACATGATGTTTTATTCTTGAGTGTGTGCATGTTTTCAGAAATGAGTCTATACATGTTTCAAACTGGAGTAATTTTGATTCGGAGCCATTTAGACTATGTGACATACTCAGATTTGAATATATTTTGCTCAGTTTTGAAAATTTCATTTTTAGAGTATGTCTTTAGAAAATGTCTCTTCGTGAGGCTGTCTGTCTGAATTTGATACAAATTTTGCGGGCGCTCTAACTCACGAACTACTGCGTATAATAGTATGAAATTTCATATGGAGTTCTATATTTTATGTGGCGTGGTGCTGCTTGGTTTTTAAGCAAGATCCGCCAAGATAGGCTGTGCCGCAAATCGACGATTTGTTCGAGTTATGTGATGCTTCTATCTCCAGTTTATATGCGCAGAATTCAACAAAACATCAAATTTAGAATCCTCATGATAGGAATACATTTAGATAGGAATACGATTAGACTGTCTTTAGAAAATGTCTCTCCGTGAGTCTGTCTGTCTAAATTTGACACAAATTTTGCGGGCGCTCTAACTCACTATCTACTGCGTAGAATATTTTAATATTTTAATGCCTGAGGAAGACCACTCGGCTGAGGGCGAACCCAGCTGAAATTTCATATGGAGTTCTATACTTTATGCGAAGTGGAGCTGGTTAACTTTTGGGCAAAATCCCCAAGATAGGCTGTGTCGCAAATCGATGATTTGTTCGATTTATGTGATGCTATGTCCAGTTTATGCGCGCAAATTCCACGAAACATCAAATTTAGAATGCTCATGATAGAAATACATTATCATTCAATTTTGGTTGTAGCCATCTAAGAAGGGGTGCTAAACATCGATGATATGTTTTAGATATGCGATGTTTTTATCACCACTTTAAATGCTCAACATTCAACTAAATTTATCGCTTAGTATCCTGAATATAGGAAAACATAGTCTGCAATTTTGGTTGCATACATCTAAGATGGGGGGGGGGGGCTTTCAATGATTTGCTATTTGTTCGAAAAATACGATGATCTCATCATTCATTGTAAGCAAGAAATCAGCATCATTTGCGGTAAGAATTTCGATTTTGGCGATTAGATCACTTCAAGTAGCGTTATACAAAAGTAAAAAAAATTAAGTGACACTATATAGTTAATTTACAAAAATTTAACAACAGTTAATTTAGTAAAACAAATTATGTTGTTTAGTAAAACAAATTCTTCCCAGTTTTTCCCCCAATAAGGGAAATTTTCATGTTATATAAGAACGTATCACTTGAATACATAATGTTACACTATACTGATCTCTTTCAGAGGATTCTCTTTCTATTTCCCCCCTTCTTGAGCGATGTTTATTTAGCTAATCCCACATGCATTTTTAGTAAAATATAAATAATAACATTCGTTTGTAGATTAACCATAACTAATTTCATCATTCATTGTAAGCAATGTAACAAGCATCTTTTGCGGTAGAAATTTCGATTATGGCGATTATATATCACACAAAAGTAAAAAATTTTAAGTGACACTATATTGTTAATTTACAAAAAAAATTAACAACAATTAATTTAGTAAAACAAATTCTGTTACGCAACTTACAAGAATTTTTTTTAATCTTTGATGTTTTGACATACAGAGAATATAGGTTAATCAAGAATAGATCTGAAATAATATACATTTTCTTAGACCTCTATTCAGTTTTCCCCCCCATTGAGGAAATTTTCATGTATATATAAGAACGTACAACTTGAAAACAAAATGTTGCACTATACTGATCTCTTATCACAGGACTCTTTATTTCTCCTTCTTGAGCGATGTTTATTTAGCTAATCCCACATGCATGTTTAGTAAAATATAAATAATAACATTCGCTTGTAGATTAACCATCACTAATTTCATCATTCATTGTAAGCAATGTAACCAGCATCTTTTGCAGCATGAAATTTTCGATTATGGCGATTATATCACTTCAAGTAGTGTTATACAAAAGTAAACAATTTTAAGTGACACTATATTGTTAATTTATAAAAAAATTAACAAGAGTTAATTTAGTAAAACAAATTCTGTTAAACAACTGACAAGGAATTTTTTTCAATCTTTGACGTTTTGACATACAGAGAATATAGGTTAATCAAGAATAGACCTGAAATAATATACATTTTTTTAGACCTGTACCCAGTTTTTCCCCCATAGAGGAAATTTTCATGTTTATATAAGAACGTATCACTTGAATACATAATGTTACACTATACTGATCTCTTTCAGAGGACTCTCTTTCTATTTCCCCCCCTTCTTGAGCGATGTTTATTTAGCTAATCCCACATGCATTTTTAGCGAAAGTTTAATCAACTCTGACGCGTAGGTTGATACTGCATTCATTTTAGGTATACTTCAGTTTTTATACTGTTTGGGTTGTTGAACTTCTGAAGTCATTCATACTAAAAGGTATAAAGAATCAAGTGAGGTGTCGAAAAGGCGGCTTGATCTTTCTAACCTTTGCTTCCTAGGGGGCAATCTATTGATGAGCAAACTCAAAGGAAAGAAAAAAGCTCATTTCTGGACTTGAAGAACCTCTTGAAGAACTCTACTAGGAAATCCGGTAGAGAAACATTAATGTATCACACCGGGGGATTTGCTAGTAGAGATTTTTTTTTAAAAATAAAATACCCATCTGTTTTGTGTAATTCACTTTTCTTAATTAAAGAAAAAGGCTATAACCTATGTTTCTTGTATTTTGAATTAAGCAACTGAGGGCAATCCTTTATGTTTAATTTAGAGTAACATTAATAATAATAACTGATATAAATGCAGTAAACAAAAATAAAACATTTATTTTGTAATTATTGTCTTTCATCACTCATGGATCGATGAAATGAGTACGAAACTTGCTTGGAAACTAAACACTGGGGGCCCCACATTAGGTTGACCACCTGACGAGGACATATGCTGTATAGCAAGCCTTTACAACATTTATGTAAGCAAAGACGTACCTCAGCTATTTGCAAACAATGAACCGCGCCATTATTCACGTGATTAAAACTATACAGCGTTATAATCTCACTGTAGTAGTAATATCAATGCACACATTTCTAATCAGTATTACCCATTTATCGTGTTTTTTATTGAAATCTACCAATATTTTCGAATTGTAATCTTCGCTTTATTTAATAAACTAATGTCTGAAATTAAACTAAACTAAGATTACTATACAGAAGTAGTGATAGATATTTTTTTGTGTGTAATTATGCACTAAATTGGCAACACTGCGTCTTATTAGATGCACATACATTTCATTCTATTAAGTCCCTACACTTTAAGAATTCCATGTTAAAAAAATATTACAGAAAAAATACCCGAATCTTATTAAATTTAAAAGTATATACATTTTCTGAACATCTAAACAATTTTTGTAGGTGAAAGGAACCAGAAACCGTATTTGCGCCTATAATAATATTAAAAAGCCTGCAAATATCATTGATTTTAAAGAAAACAACCTTTAACTTCTTCGCCACTAGCTGCACGTACAAGTGCCATACAAGCTGTGCAAAATCCTTGAATTAGTGCAGCATTTTTTAACATAATATTTTGCTTTATTTAATTACGTTTTATCGATTAATAAGCTGAAAAATTCTAATTAAAAAAGTGGTGCAAAAAATTAAAAGTGTAAGGACAGCCGTTGCGAATGCATAGATTTTATGGGGATTTTTATTAAAAAAAATAATAAATAATAGTAATAATTAGTAACAAGAAACATTAAAAAGCCCGACAAGAAAACTTGTAAAGGGCGTTGTCTAGTACTTGTTGTATAGCACACCAGGGCTCATGGTCGAGAAAACAGAGTTGGTACTGTAGACTAAGATCCCTAGGGATTGTAGGGCCACAAAGCTTACTTTTTTAGTTGTAATTATTGTCTGAAAACGATCATAGTTAAGTCATTTATTCAAACTTTTTTCCTTATTATGTTGCTATTCCAATTACAGTATCTATTTTCTTCAGCGAATTTTGTTGAAATTTGCAAAAAACGTGAACACTATTTTATTTTTAATTTAGAGTAATATTAATCCTAAAAACCGATATAAATACAGGAAACAAAAATAAAACTTTATGTTTTAATTATCATTGAAATGGGTGCATAATTAAATCATTTATACAAAACTCTGTTCATTATGTTGTTATTGCTCTGATAAGATCATTTTTTTTTTCAAATAATTTTATTGAAATATATTTCATAAAACTTATTCCTAATCATTATATTTGGTTTAAAAATAAATTTAACATACGAAATACTAATTAACTTTTCACATTATTCTAGCATTCACATTAAAAGTTTTTTGTTTGTTTGTTGTGTTATTATTAAATTCTTAGATTTATTCTTGTTTCAAAACAAATAATGTCTGAAAATTTAAAAAATATGTTTATTTTTCTACATATTTCTTTTCCTTATTATTTAATTTATTAAATTATCTTCTTTTTTATTGATTAGTTATATATTTACTTTTTTAGGACAGTAAAGTTCATTTTTAGACTTGGAGAATTTTTATTTTGGAAAATGTGATAGAGAAATATTAACACATCGAACTACGGAATTTTCGCAACAGATATATATTTTTTAAATAATTGCACAACCGCAAATAATCTTTTCCCACTAACTTTGAATAATATTTCTATTAAAAGCGTATAATAATGCAGACAATAATAATAAAGTACTCTTCTAAATATTTGATTTAAAAATATATTTAACTTGCGAAATATAAATTAATATTTCACAATATTCTAGCATACATTATGCTAATTATTTATTCCTTACATTTATTCTTGTTTAAACTAAATACATTGCTCTTTAATAGATTTTTCTTTCCAAGCATTGTCGAGTCACACTTGACAAAGGAGAGGAAAAGGTTAAAGCGAAATATTAACATATCGAACTGTGGAATTTTCCTAGCAGAGATTTTTTTTTTAATAATTACACATCCATAAATAATCTTTTCCACTAACTTTGAATAACATTTCCATTAAGAACTCATAATAATGCAGACAATAATAATAAAGTGTTCTTTTAAACATTTGATTTAAAAAATATATTTAACTTGCGAAATATAAATTAATATTTCACAATATTCAAGCATACATTATGCGAATTATTTATTCCTTACATTTATTCTTGTTTAAACTAAATACATTGCTCTTTAATAGATTTTTCTTTCCAAGCATTGTCAAGTCACACTTGACAAAAGAAGTGGAAAAGGTTAAAGCGGAATCCAACTCACAACAAACATGCTTTCCTGAGTTGGGATTTGAATCCAGCTCTGTGTGTCTAACAGCCAGCTCCCTAACCACTAGATAGCAGGTAGGAAGTTTCTAGATAGAAAAAATTCGTAGAAATTAGCTCTCCACAAGCTTCGGATTTCTTTCTTTATTAGCCAAAAATATCAGCGAACAGCACACCGTAAAAAAAAAGACAAATGTTTCTTAATTTAAGAAGATATAATAATAATATAACCAGGAGAAAATATGCAATAACCTCTCTCGAATTACCCACACTTCCAAAAAGCCTTGTTTAACTTTAGAAATTTCAGAAGGCAATATAAAGGGTGTCCGAAAATTATTTGAAACATTTCAAAATTATGTTAAAGCAAAACTAGATAGTATAGAAACGAAATATGTGTACTATCTTAAAATAGAAGTACAAAAGTTAATACATCTCGATGTGAGATCTCTAGGTTATGTGTAGTATCTATGTCCAATCGATACTCGAATTCATTCCATGTATTTGAAAGCATCAGAGGATTTATGGATGGAATAACAGCTGTGATATGCTGCTTTAGTTCCTGAAAATTGTCACAAGGCATCTGATACCCACAATCTTTCACATAATCCCACATGAAAAAATCCAAAGGTGTTAAATCTAGAGTTCAAAGAGGCCAAGGAATCGGACCACAACAACCAATCTATCTTTTGGGGAAAATTGTAGGAATAATAATGCTGCGAAAAAAAACTTTCGGAAACATGTTATTAATACGTGACATCGAAAAACCACCACTGTTCTAAGCTTTTTTTTTTTTTCATAATTTCGTAATGCATCCAATAATTCTCGGATGATTAATACACAACACAAACTACTCAGAATCGTTTCTAAAAATCAGTGGCAGCAGAAGAAACTTTGTTTTTATAAATACTTCTTTAAATCTCAAAAATATATGAAGTTTCTAAATATAAAAAACGCTTTTTGGAATCACGGGTAACTCGGAAGAGGTAATTGTATATTTTCGTTCGTAGTTATATTATATTTTCGTATATTAAGAAACATTCGTCTTTTTTTTCACAACGTAGCCAAAAATATCAACGAACACCAATTCATCACTATTTTACCGCCGAAGGATATTTGAATATCTCTGAATATCCGAACTTCTTTTCAACATAAATTATCTATGACAACAATGAATAGTCTTATGAACGGTAATTTAAAGTATCAAAAATCACCTGTATTCTGTAAAAAATATGCCAAGGACTTAAAAAAAGAATAACTCATTTGATTTTCCCAAAGAAAAAACGACGAGAAGAATAACGACAAGTGGCAGAAAATGAAGGACGTATTTAGTATATTTACTCATATGAATCATCATAACCTGAATCGTAAGATTCTGATCATTGTGCGTCTGGTAAAACAAAAACGTCTTTACTGATTTCGACCGTTTCATCTTCGTGTTGTATTATTTCATTTCTTTTTCGTTACATCGTGATCAAATTATTAAAGTAATAATTAAGTTTCTGTGCGAGTAGCATTAGCTTTATCCGTGCATTAACATCAGGAAGAATAGTTTATTAATTACGACTAAAAATATGGTAATGCAAAGGAATGATCAAAACAATAAATGCGAAAGAATGAATGGTCATCTATATTAATAAAACAAACTGTACGTCTGTCTGTTTATCGGGTAAAATGACATTTTATTTTCTTCAACAACAATTATTGTAATTCGTCGAAGTGACGTCATTTCTATCCAAGAACGTTTCATCTTCTTGTTATATTATTTTGTTTTATTTTTGTTACATCGTGATCAGATTATTAAAGAAATAATTAAATTTCTGTGCAAGTAACGAAATTCTGCTTTATCCATGCACTTGCACCAGAAAGAATAGTTTATTAATTAAGTCTAAAAAATATGGTAATCCAGAGGGATGATCAAAACAATAAATTCGAAAGAATGAATGATCATCTATATTAATAAAATAAATAGTCTATGAGTCTGTCTGTTAATTGGGTAAAATGTAATTTTTTTCTTCTACAACAATCATTTTAATTTTTCAAAGTGACGTCATTTTCCTTCAAGACCGCCTCATCTTCGTCTTATATTATTTTATTTATTTTTTGTTACATCGTGATCTAATTATTAAAGAAACAATTAAATTTTTATGTAAGTAACAAAATTTTGTTTTATCCCTGCATTTCTCATCAGAAAGAATAGTTGAGTAATTACGACTAAAAATATGATATGCCGGAATGATCAAAATAATAAATTCGAAAACATGAATACTCATATATATTAATAAAACAAATAGTTTGTGAATCTGTCTGTTTATCGGATAAAAAATACACTTTTTTTTTCTAAAGCATTTAATTCAAAAGCTCGTCAAAGTGACGTAATTTTCATTTAAGACCGTTTCATTTTCTTGTTATAGTATTTTATTTTATTTTTGTTACACTATTAACACATTATTAAAGATATAATTAAATTTCTGTGCATTTTCATCACAAAAAATAGTTGATTATTCACGATTATTTCGAATATACATATGGTAATTCAAAGGAATGATTAAAAAGA
This sequence comes from Maratus michaelseni, assembly GCA_963931845.1. Lineage (NCBI taxonomy): Eukaryota > Metazoa > Arthropoda > Arachnida > Araneae > Salticidae > Maratus > Maratus michaelseni. The sequence continues at coordinate 173,724,397 of OZ007598.1, read as the reverse complement.
AAATTCTAAAGAAAGGAATGATCATCTATATTAATAAATTAAATAGTTTGTTTGTTTATCGGGTAAAAGTAACATTTTTTTTCTAAAGATTTTATTTTAATTGAAAAATCCGTTAAAGTGACGTCATTTTCATTCCACCAACTCCGAAATTAGAAACTAAATCTCAAAAGAACAACTTTTGACAAATAAAGTTTTGCATCAAAAATAACATAATTTGAAAAATCTAATTTTCTCTATTTCTATTTAACCTACATTGTAAACATGATTTCTAACTTTAAATTTAGTATACGTATAATATAATTAATGTTAAAAAGAGGAAAAAGTTTTTATTTCTAAATATGTAATAATATTAGATTTCCTTTTCCTTCAAAAAAATCGAAAAATGTCATGCAATGCAATGTATCACATTCAGTTGCCTCATAAATAGTATAAATTAATATTTGTTGACAAATGCACAATACTTATTTGATTGAGCCTGTTAAAGTCACAATGATGTAAGAAACAATTTTGAAAATTAGCGCAAAGTGCATGGAGTGTATCCAGGCAAATGAAATATTACTAGAAAATACTGTATAGGATATGATTTTATAAAACTGTCAGTAGTTAGACCTAGAAGATATCCTTTTGCATTGGAATACATGAAAACGTTTCAACAGAAACTTTTGTTTTCAAAAACATTTTAGAATATGCGACTTATATAATTTTCCTTCAAAAAAATCGAAAGATCTCATGCAATGCAAACGTATCACATCCAGTTGCCTCATAAATAGTATAAATTAATATTTGTTGACAAGTACATAATACTTATTTGATTGAGCCTGTTAAAGTCACAATGGTGTAAGAAACAATTTCGAAAATTAGCGCAAAGTGCATGGACTGTAACTAGGCAAATGAAATATTACTAGAAAATACTGTATAGGATATGATTTTATAAAACTGTCAGTAGTTAGACCCAGAAGATATCCTTTTGCATTGGAATATATTAAAACGTTTCAACTGAAACTTTTATTGTTCTTCATTCATATATTCGTTCTTCATTTACACGCTAATTGCATGGAGAATGTCTAATATGAGATATTACTGGAGAATACTGTATATGACATGATTTTACAAAATTGCCAGTAGACAGACCCAGAAAATAGCCTATTGCAGTGTTCTTATATTCATTATTCGTTCTTCATTATAACTTTTTTTTTTTTTTTTTTTTTTTTTTAACTTTTTTTGAAAATGTGAATTACATTATTTTGACTTTAACAGGTTCATTTGTATGTTATCATTTAATTTTGAAATTTATTTTTTCGATATGTTCATTTTTTATTGTCTTCCGTCAATATACATTGGGGTCATTCCATGTCAAATCAACGAAAAAAAAGGCAATTTTTGGATCTTGACATCTCAGATTTCTGTAATTTTTTGTTTATAGTTTGTATCCATGGAGTATATGAAAAATATAATTTTTTTTTTAATTTTTACGTGTTTAAACGTTCTAAAATAAACGTAACCACTGCTAATGTGAAGGAATGCAGTTATTAGCAATTGTTACGTTCATTTTAGCACGTTTAAACACTTGCTGCCTCCTAAAGTCTCTTAGTGACGTGAGGGAATGCAGTTGCTTAACTCTATTTTTAATATTTTACTATGAGTGCAGCTTTGCAACACTTTTAATTTTACATATATTGTACATTTTGATGTATTTTATAATATATGTAAAGAATAAAGGGTCGCACGTTTGCGCTCATATAAATAATTGAGGTAAAATTAGGTGAAATTGCGTATTTTTCATCAAAAACTACGAATAATAGGAACTTTGAGCTTGTGTAAGTCATATAAATCCGAACAAAATGCAAAAACTATTGTTGAAATAGTACAGGATAAAACTTCTAATATTAAAATGTGAATTAATTAAGTCAGTATAACAAAATTGAATTTTAGTCTTATTTCATGGGCCTAAAAAAACATGGCTTATGGACCCTGATCCTTTCTTTTGGAATATATAACCAAAGACTTCTTGAAGTCTTTGATTACATTTTTTCCGAATCTTGTAAATTTTGTCAGTGTTATTAAAAAATGGATATTATATCATCAAATTAAACTGAAATAAAGCGAAATAAAGATATTTCCATTTAGATAATACAAAATAGTATAGAAGTACAAAATCTGGAGAACAGGAAGAATGATGACGATTAGTTACATTTCTTGTTAGTGCGTGCTTGAAAAGAATGTAATTAATATTTTTAAGCTTTCCAAACCATTAAAGGTGGCGTTAGTAAGATAAAAACAAATGGTTAGAAATATTATAAAGAAGTGTTTTCGTACTTTGTCTGTAAAATCTAATATTCAGTTTTCGTCTAAACAAAAATATTAGTTTCTTTGTCTAAGCGATATAACAGCAGAGCAAATTGAAATACAATAACAAATGTCTTCAGTTATCTTTTGTTAAATTTGCTGGAATTAGTTTTGAAAAATCAGTCTAGACACCTCGAAGACGCACTGTGTATTCTGTGATTATTTGCTCTTAATTCCTAAGTGCATTGATAAACTTATATAACTTGTTTAAGAGCCATTATCCGGAAGATCCAAAATAAATTTCACTAAAATCAGACAATATCTTGTCAGTGTGTACTGGGTGGTTATAATATGAGTATCTCTATTTGGAGCTGTCTGTAGATTGAAGGAATAACCGGAATGAAATCCGAAATCGGTACATTTACTATTCGAGAAGGGGTAAGAAGAATGGAACAATAAAAAAATTAATTGCAACAATCGCCGACAGATGGCGCTTTTGAATGGGAAATGTAATGTGTAATATTGTGGACCATGGAGGTGTCGCAAACTTCAATAACTTTACCGCATATCACAACATCTGCGAAACAACACTCCTGATGCGTTACATTCCGCAGTTGAGCGTGTCATGCACCACCTGGATTGTGTCCTCCAGCACAATGATCATGTGGAACCTGAACATGATCGGTACCGTTATGGAAAAACGTAACCTCATTCACTGTGATATTTTCCAATAAATTAGGTGTGTCATCTGGTTTGAAGCCTTAATTTTTGTTCTTGTATTACACATTACATTTCACACTCAGTAGCGCCGTCTGTCGGTGATTATTGCAATTATTTTTTTTATTGCTGCATTCTTCTCCCCCTTTCTTGAATAGTATGTGTACTGATTTTGGTTTCATTTGGATTATTCCTTCGAGCTACAGATAGCTCCAAATAGAGAAACTTATATTATAACCACCCTGTATATCTGTCTGTAACTGTAACTTAAAAAGAATCCCTGAGAAATTTAAAAAATCGTTTTGTATATGAGTTATATTATAGAATATAATTCATTAGTAAACAGAATTTTCCATTTAAAAAATTATTTTTGTGTCGTGCATCCATATTTATTAACTTATTCATTATAGAACGTACTAATTAGTTAAAATTTAAAAATTTCTTTATAGTTTTAAAAGTTAAAATGCGTATAAAAATGCTAAATTTCTTTTTAAATTTCAAAGTACGACTAATCAAAAAATGAAAAATATACTGATATACAGGGTTATTATATATTTAAAAAAACATTGCCGATATGTGAGCCCCTAGCAACCGTACCGTTCAAGGAAGCACAATTACGGTTACAGCGACAAAATTTCAAAAATTTCAAATAGCAACTCCCATTTTTTTTTTTCATCGCAAAATTATCGTCGCAGTAAAAAACATTAAAAGCGTTAAAAAAATATCTTTTTTAACTTTAAAAATTAATTTTAACTTATCTATAATAATAATGAAAGCGAACAGAAAAAAGTTCGAACTTCAACTTTAAACATTTGTTGAACACGGAAGGGTTTTTGGGAAGAGGCTAAATGAGGAGCAGGTGTTAATCACATAATTATTTCGGAAAATGATTTTTTTTTGACTGAGTGACTCACCCAGTACAACGTCCGTGCTTTTAAATGTTAGCCCTAATTTATTTTTATTTTAATGACTGGAACTGAATATAACATAAAAAAGACCTTATTCAGAACTGCAAGTATGTCGGTAGTTTAGAGTTTTAAGATATGTGGAGTGAAGACTTCTCCTTGATGTTTTATGCCATAGTAAAAGAAAATAACTGAAGCATAAAAACTTTCATACTTATTTACTAAGAATATGAACTGCAAATATCTAACTTACACTACTTCGACTCAACCTCTGTCAGTTATAAAATCAAAGATTTAACACTAGAACTACCGGAAATTTTACTCTTGTTTTATAAAACTATTTCACACCAGAATTTGTATTTAAAACTTTGTAACTTATTCATTTATCATATTCTTGCAAGTTTTCTATTTTGAAAAGAAATTTCTTGTTCGAATCGGAATATATTCATTTGATAGCCGTCAAACTGACGGTTCATGGTACTTCTAGTGTTAAAAGGGTAATATAAAAGAGAGAAATCATAAGCTAATAAAAGCACTTCCAAACAAGAAAAATTTAATGCATGCCGCTTGTTTACCGATGATGTCATTTTAGATATATAGAATAAACGACCTTCACAAAACTTGTAATTTTGATGACCACCTCCATCGTCCATGGATTAAATGAGAGATTAACGTCACAGAAATTATTCGCATTTTCACAAACCGGTGTAATGCCTTTCATTGTTTAAAAAATATCCATTATGTCATATTAATGATATAGCATTAAATTTACTTGTTTTTTCACGGGGAACACGTTTCAACTAAGTTAAATCCACTTCGTGTCAGACATTCCACGTATAGTATAATAAGTGTGCTATATATACATATACACGTCATTGTGAAAATATTTTAATCATTATAACTGAAGCATCGCTCCGAGTTGAAGGAGAAATACATATATTAACACACTAGCATCATTTAATGTATTTTGGTCAGTAAAATGTATATGAGTCTTTTTTTTAATTTGAATTATCCTTTAATTAATTAATTTATCACTTTTGTTTTGAATTAATTAATTGTTTTCATTTGTTAAGTTTATTTATTTTTAGTTCCATTGCAAATTTTATTTTACATGATTATGGCACAACGCATTTCTCTATACAATGAATATTACATGGTAATTCCAATAATCAGTATCAAATTAAAATATATAAATACACTATATAAATATATACACTATATAAAAGCTTTCTTTATATTAAAATGTACACGATGTGTTGAGAAGAAATTAATCAACTATAACACTATATTTCAAATAAGTTTTAAAATTTGAAATCCATTTATATATCTACGTTTTTCTTTTAGACTTGCTATGTTTTTTTTAATGTTTCCACTTCTTTTAATTATATACCAAGAATATTGCATAGTAGTTGCAATAATCAGTATCAAATTAAATATATTTGTCTATAGAGAAGCCTTGTTGATATCAAACTATACATGATGTGTCCATACTGAATAAATCAACTATAAAACTATATGATTATAGATCAGTTTTAAAATTTGAAATCAATGTACATATCTACCTGTCTTTTGTATGCATTTCTACGTTGTTGTTTTTAAATTATGTACTAAGAATATTACATATAGTAGTTGCAATAAACAGTATGACATTAAATATTGTTACTATACGAAAGCTTTCTTAATATCAAAGTAATACATGATGTGTTGAGAACAAATAAATTATCTGCAATTCTATATGGTATAGATCAGTTTTAAACATTGAAATCAATTTATATATCTATGCTTTCTTTTTAATAACATTAGACTATTGAGTTTTTATTATAATTAATTATAAAAAAATATCGTTCGTATGACAAATTAGTCATACGAACAAGTCTTATTACAAGAACAAACACAATAAATGAAAAAAAAATCTGCGAAATTCATTGGAGCCAAAAAAAATGGGTAAATTCGACAGTAGCGAGACTTAGCATAAAACGACCATCCCGATTGATTATATAAGAAAATAGCAATAAAGAAATAAAAACATTCTCAAAAACTTTTTTTTTTGTTATTTTATTAATCACATTAGGTCAGATACTTGTCAAATCTGTTTAAAAGAGATTATTAGCGCTGATCCATTTCCTCCATCGAATATTACTTTCAACTACAATTTTTTTAATTTTATTCAATAAATGTTAACATTAAAGTCATAATTAGCCTTTGTTTATCAGATTCACATACTGTTGAATAAAATAGGATTGATATTCAAGTATTTTTAGCTAAATATTGTTAGTTAAATTGTAAAAATATATCCAATTCTATAACAATCTGAATTGCATTAATATGAGAAAAAAAACACCATTATACCCCTGTATTGTTAATTAATACATTTAAACATTGTTTTATCTAAAATCGTATACATATTTCCATACAATGTATCGTTTCCTTATTGCGATGTTTATGAGTGCATAATTTTGTCCTCGGTCTACGACAAGATGTTGCCAAAGTGCAGTTCACAAATTCACAATAAAATTCCCAAACATTGAACAAGTTATGTATTTTGCTAGTCACATAATAGAAGAACAAGCCTCTTAAACATGCGCAAAATGTCTGATTTGATTAATTCAGTTGTAATAAATTGACAGAAAATCTATATAAATACAAACAATTTTCTATTAATAACATTTAGCAGCAAATTCAATAACCATCTTATTTGTTCTACCAATTAAGAAATAAGCATCCTTGTTTATTTATACCATGAGTTTATTAATTAATTTGTCATTACAAAACAATGGACTTTTCAACTCACTTCTAACGATTGAATTAGCGGAAATTAGCGTAAAAAATACGCGTGACTGAATTCTTAGATCAAAATTTAGATCATTAGTGAAAAACATCACTATCAATTAAATCAGTTTGTACTTCGCTGAAATTAATTAATGAAGCTTTTATAATCTGAGCGTCGAAATATTTGTTTATTGCTTCTGAAACATATTATTGAGGCTGTTTTAGTCAAATAAGACTTGTTGAAACAGAAAACTTTAAGTAGAGTATGAATTGTTATCTAGTTTTGTTGTTTAGATAGTCCAAGACACAAAATTGTATATATTTTTTTTATTCATAAACTTTTTTTACTACTTTTTTTAATGTTTGTTTATACATATCTTTTCATATCAAAAATCTTTAAAATTCAAAATTTTAAATTTTATCTTTGTTCAAAATTTTACATATTTTGACAAATTGTAACTCTTTTTGTACACATAACATTTTTGTGTAGAGAAAAAAATAAATATATTAGTTTGTCTTTGGGATTAGCCAAAATATTTATGTAATAAATGTTAATAATGTTTAAACGAAAAAAGGGTCTTTTTTTCTAAATAGTGTTTTTTATTACGAGAATCTCATTTTTAAAATTAACTTGAAGCATAGATTACTGAAAATACAGTAAAAAGTTTCATAGAAAGTTTCATCTTTTATAGAAATTTAGATATAGCAATTTTATTATAACAGACAAAATACGTTCTGAGATAAACAGATATAATTCCTGTAAATGGACGCGTGTAGAACCGACAGTACAAAATAAAAATTGTTAAATATTTTGATAGAATCATCGTATCTACATGCTTTTGCGTCATTCTATTATAAAATCGCCAGTGTATTTTTTAAGCTAATAAAAGGTAAACGGTTAATTTCTCGAGATTTATGTATTCCATTCGTCTTAAGCATACATGCTATTTTTAAGGCTGCGCCCTTTATTAGTAAAAAAACAAACAAACAAACAAATAATTAAGTAAAGCCCAGTGTTCACGCTCGAGGCTTTCACGCTGCAATCTTTGAGATTATTTGTTGATACGCTTTTTATTATTTTTACTTAACTGTAATTTTGTAATTGAACAACGTGTTTTAACAACGTGTGAGTGGTCTATGTCAAAAATTGTTTAAAACCCTTTCGCATAATAACTCATTCATCGTTCTGCGTTTTGTATGTGCATGGGAAAAGGAATGGTGACATAAGATATAATATATATATATATAGTAATTTTGAGATAATCAGATCGAAAGTTGTCATTCTGTTTTTGTTTTTAAAATCTCAAACTTTAAGCATTTCACAATTTACTTCATTCTCTTCAGAAGTAATATTAATTTTTTTTTAATCACATCTATAAGAGACGAGAAAGAGTTATGCCAAGGAGATAATATGAAATGAGACAATCTTATAAAATTAAACTTATGCTTTTCATAGATTAACGCTAATTTTACGTACATTGGTTCTTCAAATATGTTTACTTAATTCAACATTTCCACATATGAAAATCTGTACTTCGTAACAAGGAAAATGTGGATTGGAGTATATATCTATATCGTGAAATCATTAAAATCTGATACATACATAAAGTTTTAAGCATTAAATTTAGAACCTTCAAAATTGATGGATTCTCTTACTATGGTGTTAAATGTAAAAGTGACACAATAAAATAAAGTTACAGACACCAAAAGTACAAGGAAGGAGCACGTCGATCACCTTTTGGCTACCACTATTTCCAAATTCCAACCACCACAATAGATTTTTATTGGAAATGTTTTAAGAATATACCACGAAGATTATCACCACAAACGAAATCTACCACCTGTAAATGTAATCAATGTTACACATTTAAACATTCATTTACAACAATTTTAAAACAAAACGTTGCATGGTGTATAATACTTTTATATAGAATATGTAAGCACTTCTAGAATAAAATTCAGTAAATATTGAGATAAAGACCATTTCATCTATACTGAGAGGCTGTAATTAAAAAAAAGGTGGCAGAAAAAAATATGCATGATACAACGATACCATCATGCATTTCTGTGATTGACAGCACCTAGTATAACATTCACCTAGACATTCACGGTAACAAAGTTTGTATGTGTATGCATGCTATTGACCAGTGTTTTTAATAGGTGTATGTGTATGTATGTGTACGTGTGTGTGGTAGGGTTATGTGACTTTGGAAGAATTATCTGATGAAAGAACTACATCCACCACACCTACAAAGTAAAAATAGTATGGTGTCAGCGATCAAAAAGGTTAACTATAAGGTTTAAAAAATCCTTCAACAAACCAGTCTTCTAAAACTTAAAATATTACAATGACCTACATTGTAATAGAGTAGAAATGTTTCATAGGTCAGTCAATAAAAATGAAGAAATTGAATGATCGAATTAAGGTTTTTCGTTATAAATGAGTTAGTGGAATAATTTTTTACTCTAGCGATACAAAATCAGGGTTAACAACAATTTTCTTATTTGGAATGAGATTTATATGCTAATATAAATGTTAAATATCACTAAAATGCTATTCAATATTCCAGATCATGTAAATAAAGTGTTTGAGAGGATAAGGGTTTTTTTTATAAACAATAAGGAAAACTGCAAAAAATGTTCATCAAGTAACAAAAATGTCAACCACCTTTCAAGAAATAACACGATTATAAATGCACTATGAAAGTATAAAGCTATCAGAACTTAAATAAGATATTTCATGATTAAAATAAAAAACACAACAGAAAAACATTAATTCAGATTTCTTCTACCGAATATAAAAATAAACAATCATATAAATCTTACAATCCTGATGCTAAACAATATGAGTCCTATATGCATTAGCTTTCCAAGTGTTTGATTCCTTTAATGTTGTCCATTGACTTTAAAAATATATAACTAGAAAATGCAAAACACCCCAATATTGAGGCAATATTGCATACCAATGAATGCAATTTGGACTCAATATTTGTGCAATATATAGCCAAAATTAGCTTGCTACTAGAATCATGTCAAAAATTGTCGTTATGTTTTTGAAATCAGACATTTTTAAGCATTTCACATTTTACGTCATGCTTTTTAGAGCTATTGTTAGAAAAATGTATTTTTTTTTAACTACAATGTCTGTAGGTGGCAAATAAAAGTTGTGTCAAGGAGATAATGTGAAAGGAGACAATCATATGTAATAAATTTGCTTAATTTAATAAAATTATTAGCATTTTTTAAAGTTTTTCTATATAAGTAAGTTAATGGGGTTAATATATCGATAAAACAGGGCTAATAACATTTTTCTTTTTTTTGCAAATGCTATTTATATGTTAATATAATTGTTAAATACCACGAAAACGTTACACAATAATGTAAATTCTGTGAATAAAGTGTTTGAAAAGATAAGTGTTTTCTATAAAGAATAAGGAAAACAGCAAAAAAAATTTCCATCAAGTAACAGAAATGTCAACCACCTTTGAGGAAATAACACGATGATAAATGCACTATGAAGCACCCACATCATAAATGAGATCTTCCACGATTAAAATAGAAAACACAAGCGAAAAACTTTAATACGCATTTCTTTTACCGCATATAAATATAAACGATCTCATAAATCGGGCAATCATGATGCTAAACAATATAAGCCTTATGTCCATTAGCTTTCCCAGTGTTTGATTCCGTTAATGTTGTCCATTCACTTTAAGAAGATACAACTAGATGTTAAGGCAAAACAATGGGTTTTCTGGACTGCGGGGGATTTAGGTTGGAAAGTATTATTAGATAGGTACCCAAGAAGAGATGACTACTCTTTTTTTTAGAGGTGGGTGGCCATTCTTATTTCTTGTGGGAATTTAGATATAGGGTGCCCTATTTTCATACTAAAGTCGAAATAAGCACACTACTGTCGTATGTAATACATTACTGTTATTGCACTCATCTCTCAAAGTTTTTATAAGAGTTAGATTTCTTATCATGTCCTTGAACTTGGCTTGAATTTAGTTTTTCCATAGTCAATAAAGAATGAATATTTTTCACAATTCAGGTTCCTATAAAGTGTATTCAATGTAAGACTGGGGGGACTCACTAAGTAATTTTTATACGAAACATTTATTATTAGATAGGTACCCAAGAATAGATGACTGCTGTTTTTTTTTAGAGGTGGGTGGCCATTCTTATTTCTTGTGGGAATTTAGATATAGGGTGCCCTATTTTCATACTAAAGTCGAAATAAGCACACTACTGTCGTATGTAATACATTACTGTTATTGCACTCATCTCTCAAAGTTTTTATAAGAGTTAGATTTCTTATCATGTCCTTGAACTTGGCTTGAATTTAGTTTTTCCATAGTCAATAAAGAATGAATATTTTTCACAATTCAGGTTCCTATAAAGTGTATTCAATGTAAGACTGGGGGGACTCACTAAGTAATTTTTATACGAAACATTTATTATTAGATAGGTACCCAAGAATAGATGACTGCTGTTTTTTTTTAGAGGTGGGTGGCCATTCTTATTTCTTGTGGGAATTTAGATATAGGGTGCCCTATTTTCATACTAAAGTCGAAATAAGCACACTACTGTCGTATGTAATACATTACTGTTATTGCACTCATCTCTCAAAGTTTAAGAGTTAGATTTCTTATCATGTCCTTGAACTTGGCTTGAATTTAGTTTTTCCATAGTCAATAAAGAATGAATATTTTTCACAATTCAGGTTCCTATAAAGTGTATTCAATGTAAGACTGGGGGGACTCACTAAGTAATTTTTATACGAAACATTTATTATTAGATAGGTACCCAAGAATAGATGACTGCTGTTTTTTTTAGAGGAAGGTGGCCATTCTTATTTCTTGTGGGAATTTAGATATAGGGTGCCCTATTTTCATACTAAAGTTGAAATAAGCACACTACTGTCTTATACAATACATTACTGCTATTGCACTCATCTCTCAAAGTTCGTATAAGAGTTAGATTTTTTATCATGTCCTTGAAATTGGTTTGAGTTTAGCTTTTCCCCAGTCAATAAAGAATGAATATTTTTCACAATTCAGGTTCCTATAATGTGTATTTAGTGTAAGACTGGAGGACTCACTTTGTACCAAACAGGTATTATTAGATAGGTACCCAAGAAGAGATGACTACTCTTTTTTTTCAGAGGTGGGTGGCCATTCTTATTTCTTGTGGGAATTTAGATATAGGGTGTCCTATTTTCATACTAAAGTTGAAATAAGCACACTATATAATAAATTACTGTTATTGCGCTCATCTCTCAAAGTTTTCATAAGAGTTAGATTTTTTATCATGCCCTTAAACTTGGCTTGAGTTTAGTTTTTCCACAGTCAATAAAGAATGAATATTTTTCACAATTCAGTTTCCTATAATGTGTATTTAATGTAAGACTGGGGAACTCACTAAATAATTTTTATACGAAACAGGTATTATTAGATAGGTACCCAAGCAGAGATAACTACTTTTTGAGGTGGGTAGCCATTCTTATTTCTTATGGGAATTTAGATATAGGGTGTGCTATTTTCATACTAAAGTTGAAATAAGCACACTATATAATAAATTACTGTTATTGCACTCATCTCTCCCAGTTTTCATAAGAGTTAGATTTTTTTATCGTGTCCTCAGTAGCGTAGCTAAGGGGGGGCAAGGGGGGCGGCCGCCCCGGGCGCCGCTGCCAAGAGGCGCCAAATTGAGAGGAATTTTTAACCGAAATTATCTCTCATATTTTAACAATAAATAAAAATTGTTGACCTTTTTTGTGTGTGTGTGAATATTTTCTTTAGTATATTCAAATAATGAAAGAAAGAGCTTCTGTAAATATTTCTAGGGATGGCTCAACACACTTCGTACTTTACATGATTACGTACCTGAAAGGAGGCGCAAAATGATTAAGGGGGGTGATCAGGTTGAGCAGCCGGAAAATGACAATAATTTGACCATTACTAAAAGCTCTGTAGTTTCAAAACCAATTAATGAAATACAGCAATTTTTTTTCTATACTTTCATAAAATTCTAATGTTTTTCAAAAAACATTCAAATATATATATATTTAGCAATATTAATTAGTTAAATTTTAATGACAAAATTAATGTTTTAAAAATATGAATTTACAAATATGCATTTTGCGCGCAAGATTTTAAAAACTCTACTGCAGATATATATTTAATATTAAATTTATATTTACTTATACTACTATATTTTACACTGAACCTCAATTTAAAAGTATATTCAAATTCATTTGCACAATTAATGACTTTAAAAATCATATTTATGAAATTTAGTAAAAAAAATACGTTTATTTATTCAATAAAAAATTTTCTATGACAAAACTCAGGCTACATTAAGGTTCAGTGTAAAATATAGTAGTATAAGTAAATATAAATACAATATTAAATATATATCTGCAGTAGATTTTTTAAAATCTTGCGCGCAAAATGTATATTTGAAAATTCATATTTTTAAAACGTTAATTTTGTAATTAAAATTTAACTAATTAATATTGCTAAATATATATATTTGAATGTCTTTTGAAAACCATTAGTATTTTATGAAAGTATAGAAAAAAAAATTGTTGCATTTCATTAATTGGTTTTGAAACTACAGAGCTATTAGTAATGGTCAAATTATTGTCATTTTTCGGCTGCTCAACCTGATCTCCGCCCTTAAATAGACGAGGGAGGGGCGCCCAATTGAGAGAGGCATTAAATTAAAACTTGTAGAGAGACAAAAAGGTCCAAGCGATAAGTTTTGAGCAGTGCCTTAAGATGAAAACATTTTAAAAGGTCCTATTACTTAGCGCTTTAGATCTTCAGTTAGTTGAAATTAAGCATAGGTTATGAATTAATCATTATAATAAAATTTTAAAGAAATGCGCCAAAAATGGAGGGAAATGTTTAAAAAAGGGGCCCTAACAAAAATATGAAGATTGTGGCCCGAGGAGAGGAATTAATACAAAATTTTAAAGTTATGCATTGAGAGGGTGACACAATTAGGGAATGCACAGTGAAAAAAAGTTCAAGGGGAACCGAATTGGGCCCCGGTCTTATGTTGAAATGGGAGAATAACTAAATGGAGAAAACGCCCCAAAATGTAAAAGATTGGATTGAAAAGGGGACAAGTTATTAACAACTTAGAACACAAAAACATAAAGGAGCCCAGGAGGCCCAGGTCTTAAAAAATTTTAAATCTGAGCCTCAGGTACATCAGGACCTGCCTTGGACTATCTACACCCAAATTTTCAGACTTCTGCGTGTATTAGATTTCGCTAGCCATCGGACACAGACAAACAATTTCCCTTTATTAATATAGATAATTAAGTTCTTAAAATTTTAAAATGCTGTATTGTCTTTTGAAATACACCTGCGTACATAATTTTTATAATTCTAGTCTATCAGGAAGTGGGTGAAAAATCAATTAGAAAATTCCATTTTTACATTACAAAAAACAAGTTAAATGAAAAGGAAATAAATAAAAAAGAATTTGTTTTATTAATGAAATCTTTATTTATTGAGTAAAGACACAAGTATAATAGATGAATTCCAAAGTTAAAGATAATGCTAATCATAGATAATATTATAACTAAAATGTTTTATTAGATCTTCAGATATATATCTTTTTAAAAAGAGCAAAATTTTATAAAATAAATGAAAATAAAAATTCATTGAAACTTTCAGAAAATGAGCAGTCCATATCAGGGCTTGATTTCTAACAAAAAAAGTACCGGAGCCATAATATTCTGCAGTACTAACATCCCTTCCCCCCTCCGCCGTCATTTCAGTCTGCATATTTATATTTCATACATTATTTTTAAATTGTAAAGCATTGTTTTTTAATTTAGCAAAAAAAAAAAAAAAAAAAAAAAAAAAAAAACATTTATCTGCATTTTTGGCTATATTCCACTTTTTAGTTATTACTACTTCCAAATAGAAACCTTTGCCTAACCTTAATGTTAATTAATCGCAGAATTCTGTGATTAAAAAAGCTCAGGATTATGATTCGGAAATAGCGTTAACACAAAAAAATATATATATAAATAATAGTTCGCAGCAATGCAGAATATAAAAAGACTATTTCTGTTTACTCTTTATTCTGATCAAAATAGCATTAAAATGATTTGAAATGGAAATAAATAAAATTTTGAATTCAAGACAGATTGAACTCGAGCCTGACCAAACCCGAAGACTGATATAAAAATTGAGCCCGTTTCATATCCATCTCTTACGTGAGCGACACATTACGTTACTTATAAGTGTTTTGATACAAAAGAGGGCAAAAGATTGGAGGGAAAGCAAGGGGTAATTTATGGATTCGTTTTGCTGAAGTGTTACTGCACTGGGCTAGGGAACACAGTGTTTGAGTTCCGGTGAATTCTGGCCAATATTTAAATTTTTACTAAAAATGGAGAAGTACCGGAGCTGGGCCACGGTGGGCTCCGGCGCAAATTAAGCCCTGGATGTCTATATCTATGCCCTATGCATATCTTTCTGAGATTTAGTATATTGGAAAGCAAATTCCTCGCTCGTTGTATTCGGGATTTATTATAAGTCAGATATGCTATTGCAGAGATCATTTGCATACTTTTTATGGCTAAGTCACAATATTATAAGTTTCGGGGACGCAACTGATGTTACGCCGCTACCTTAAACAACAAGCTCACAAAGTTTGTAAATAGTTTTTTAGATTGCTTTTAAAACCAGGATTATCCATCATGATTAAAAGAACGCAAAAGAGACAGAAAAGAACGTAATTACATCTGAATGAACAAATATATATCTCTTTCTCTTTCGGTTAATCAAAGTAAAAATTTTATGGTAATAAAAGTTTGCAAATAAGGTGCACCGATGTAAGTTTTAAGATGCAGTTTTTATTGATATTATTAAATGATTTTGTGAAAGTTTTATGATTTAATCAAGTAAAAAGTAATTCTTTAGGTAAAATTTATTTTGTGTTAAAAATATTTCATTAAAAATCTTTTAAAGAAAATTTCAAAACCACACTTTTGTATAATTATAAACTTTTCGCAACATTTTTCTTTCATACTTTCCTTACAAATCTATTCTATAACTGTAAGGATTACATTTTCAATTAGTTAAAATGTCATGACAAATTTTAAAATAAAATACAAAAGACATTTTACTTAACCTTTTTGTTTTTAGAACAAAAAAAACTATCTATATTGTATTTTACGAAATGCACCTTAAGAATTCCCCCCCCCCCCCCAAAAAAAAAAAAAAAAAAAAAAAGTCAATTGTAAAATATTTGTTGCAGTTTTGTCACTTAGGAATTTTTTTTTCCATAATCGGGTTTAATTTAGGAGTTTTCGCAAACGTGATTTCTAGCAAATATTTACTTTCATTGTTTTAATCATTGTTTCTACTGCCATACTCTTAAAACTACTTAGCTACATAGCTAAACATTTTGGAGATAAAAGTAGGTCACCATAAATGAAAATGTCGTCATAAATTCGCGATAGCTGACAATTTTTCAAAATTCCCAAATATTGACGGAAATTAGGAATCTTCTATAATCGTGTTCCACGCATTTTACCTACGTGTGTTTGAGTAAAATTCGTGTAATTCTTAAAAACAAGGTAGAGGAAAGCTACATTTTCCTCCAGTACAAACCGGTAGGACTTTA
Source organism: Maratus michaelseni (assembly GCA_963931845.1). Classification (NCBI taxonomy): domain Eukaryota; kingdom Metazoa; phylum Arthropoda; class Arachnida; order Araneae; family Salticidae; genus Maratus; species Maratus michaelseni. Next base: position 173,708,063 of record OZ007598.1, on the reverse strand, counting down.
ATTCCGTCTTGATAAAAAATTTGGTTATTTTGTTAATGGGGGGGGGGGAGGGGGGCGCAAAATTTCTTCCTGCCCCGGGCGTCAAAAAACGTAGCTACGCCACTGCGTGTCCTTGAATTTGGTTTGAGTTTAGTTTTTCTAAAGTCAATAAAGAATGAATATTTTTCACAATTCAGGTTCCCTCCCGGTTTTCATAAGAGTTGGATTTTTTATCCTGTCCCTTAAATTGGTTTGAGTTTAGTTTCTGCCAGAATGAATATTTTTCAGAATTCAGATTCCTATAATGTGTATATAATGCAAGACTGGGTGACTCACTAAATAATTTTTACACAAAACGGGCTTAATTAGACTGATTAACGATACAAAATTAATGAACGGTACATTTTTTAATACATTTTTTAATTGACTGTACAAACTTACCTTAACACGTTACAGTTATCGCATTCATCTTTCAAAAGTTTTTATAAGAGTTAGATTTTTTTATCGCACATTTGAACCTGACTTGAGTTTAGTTCTGCACAAATTACAAATAATTATTTTTTTCCCAATTCAGATTCCTAGAATTAGTATTTAATGTAACACTGGACTGACTAAATTATGATTATTAGATTATTAGTTTATTTTGATTGCAGTTTTTTTTAAATGTTCTTATTAGAATTTAGATTTTTTTTTTCGAGTCTTTGAACCTGAAAGAAGTTTACTTCTTTTTTTCTTACACAATTCAGACTCATAGAATGTTGTTTAAAATGTAAAACTTTAAGATTCCCTAAATAATTTTAGCCGAAGCGAAATTCAATTAGATAATTAAGGATACAAAATGTTGTGTAAATCTTTTTTTATATTAAGAATACAAAATTTATTACAAAATTAATTTACTGGGCTGCGGTGGATTTAGGACCCGTAAGGCATGGTGACGTCACGGCAACGTCACTGCGAAGTCACACTGTGACTTTGTGACCGTCGTCGTGACGTCAAGTGACGTCGATGTGAAGTCATTGTGACGTAAATGTGAGGTCGTTATGGCCGTTTTCAAGGCTTTATGTGACCTCACAATGTGACTACTTTGTGAAGTCACGGTGTGACAAATTTGTGAAGAATGTGACATTTGTGACGATTTTGTCTTTAACTTTGTGAAGCAGATATGACCTCAGTGACGATGTTGTGAATTCACCCTGTGACTAATTTATAAAAAGTGTGTCGTTTGTGACGATTTTGCCATTAATTTTATGACGAACCCATTTGGGTCCTGTCCAGTGCTGGATGATTTGAATTTATTAAAACCCGACCCAAAGAGTTAGTTGTATTTATTTTACTCTGCATTGGATTTTAGGTAGATTTCGTAAGAGATACTACCTATTTCATTCTCCCCTAGGTTGGAATTTCTGGAAACAATTTTCAGATATACACCGATCATGACTACCAGAACCCAAAACCACCCCACCCCCAGTTCAAAACTTTATATTATATATATATATATATGTCACTTTTTTATGGACACGATAACTTCAAAAATTCTGCACAAATATCTTCCAAACTGATACACAAATCAAGGTGAATAAAATCTCGGTCAAGTTCGTTAATGGGTAAAATCGAACCAAGGTGGGGAAATAGGGGGGGCTTTTTGTGAAAACAGAAAATTCCCCATAACTTCTTAATTGTGATACGTATCGAATCCGTTTAAAGTTATTATTACTCCTAGGAAAAGGGCCGACAATTTATGCATGGCAGTCTTTTGATATAATTAAAAATGGCGTCAAAGAGGGGAAAAAATAGAGGTTTGAGAAGAACAAAATACATAACTTTGTCAATTCACAAGGTATCAAACCGCTTAAATTTATCATACATCCTGTTAATATTATCTGCAACTTTTATATTGACAAGTATTTTATAGAACCAACATTTATAGCAAAAAAAATAATTATTATAAATAAATAAATAAAATAAAATAAAGTAATAATAATAATAAAATTGCCGGCTCCGACAACTTGACACAGGTAGATTTCGAAGTGGGCGGTCCGAACTGCCGCATCCTGGCAAAAATGTCGTTTATTCTGCAATTCTCAATAAACAGGCGCCCCATGGTCCGCATCTTCGAAATCTACCTGTGCCTGTAGGTCGAGCCGTCAGGGATTTTTAGAGTATTTTGCTGCTTTTCGTGTTAAGGCTGCATGTACCCATCTCACACCGTGGGTTGAATTCACTAGAGATTATTTTCTTTCCAGTTGGATTAACTGATTCTCGTTTTTTTAAGAGATGTTCGAGCTATTATTTGGTACTCGTGGATGTGTCATTGGTACTCGGCATACCTAACTCCAGCCGTAATTTGCAGCGAGTCAGTTTCTGCTAGGTATTACAGATTTTTGTGTACGTCTAGTTCAGGTTGTCTTTTGTTTCTATATGGATTAGGACTGGCTGTACCCCAATCCAATCCGCTAATTAAATAGTCTGCAATTTTTTTATTTGGGTAAAGTTTTGGTCAGGTTAGCAATTTTTTTTTTTTTTTTTTTTTTTTTTTGACAGTTGAGTTTGGGTTGTGTTTTGTTTCAAATGGGTCGGATCCATATTTTATTTCAGATAAAAATATCTCTATTTTTGAATGTGTTATATATTTTTTAATTTGTATTTATTTCATGAAAATAATATTTAACTTATACATATGATTATAGATATTTTTTTCATAACTTATTTTACATATGATTTTAATAACAATTTCTATAATCTTGAAATTCCGGTCGAGCATTATTGGTCAGTATTGGGAATATTCTGTCTTCAGTGTTTGACTTTTCATTTCTGACAGTGTAACTACATTATACAAAATGCTATAAATAGTAATTACATTTATAGTATCAATTAAGCTAGTAAATCCGCAGATCAGGGGTCTTAAACGTCAGTTCCATAGTTTTATATCGAAATCATTTTATGAAGGAGTTTAAAACATTCAACCCGCAATTTTATTTGTATCATTTTTTTATTGCTCATTACTACAAGTAATATATCAAATAGTTTCTGAAAAATTAACTCTTAAGGCTGTTCGTTAGTAAACTTTCCGATTCCCCTCGCTGATGTTAAACATTTGGACTATAGGATGCAGTCGTATATTTAAAATATCTCTCCAGAAAATTAATATTCTTAATTTTGTTTTCTGTGTACACTTCTTAAAGGATGTCTTTTTTTTCCTTAGTTATCAAAATATTTCTTAAATATGTGCTTAATTTATAATTATATGTGTTAAAATATGAATTTAATACTTCTCATAAAATTAAGTATATATTTTAGAAATATTTTGATAACTAAGGGAAAAAAAGAGACATAGTTTAAAGCGAGTACACAGAAAAATATTTTATTTAGAAGTTAGTTCATAGAAGTTAAAAATATTATTTTCTCAAGGAGATATTTTAAATATACGAATGCATCCTTCGCCCATAGGTTTAACATTAGCTAGAGCAGGAAGTTCACTGACGAACAGCCTTAAGAATTGTGACGGGAAACACAATTCTATGTATTCTGATACTCCGAAAAATGTTCTCATTACTCACACACACACACATATATATATATATATATATATATTAAACTCTACACAAAATCACTGTCTCAGTAATTTAACAAATGTAATTCTCTAAAATTCAGTATTTTAAATATTTTATCGAAATACATAAAGTATTCATCTTGTGATAATAAAAATTATTAGCTTGAACAATTAAGTTTAAACATAAATATTTTATTAATTATTGATATCCTAATTGGTCAATGTATTTCAAAACGAATATTGTGTTTATTTAGTATAATTCCATTAAGTTCAGATTCGAAACGCATTTATAAAACAATTACCTATTACCAGGCCTGTATTTTGGATGTGTGACGCCCTGTGCAATCAATTATTTAACACCCTCCTTCTTTTACTTATATAAAAATCTATATTTTTAGAATCATTTATTTCAATTTTAAATACTATAAAACATTTAAAATTAACTGAATACACAAAGCATAAAACAAACATGCAAGCTTAAGTTTTAATAATTTTTGCAGAAAACAATAAGTGGTAAATACACAAAAAAATATAACTATAGTTAATCAGCGCTGTTAAAAATATAGCACAAAACTCCACTTTTGTTTAGCAAAAAATATATTATAGAAATGACAAAAAAAACACTTGATTTTTAACAGTACCATTAAAAATCACATACAAACTTCCAATTTTATCTAGCAAAATGTATGATAGAAATACATTTAAAAAAATCACCACAATTTAATGGAAAATATTTAAAAAATTATATCTTAGAACCATCCTAATTAGTCTGTAAGAAATATGTTTTACAAACTCGATATTTAGTAATCATTTTACAATACTTACGGAACTCTTCTCATTTTTGCATTTGCGAAAGCATTTATAACTTAGTCGAAATCGAGTATAACAACATCATAAAATAAGAAAAACATCATAAATAGGAATATATTGTTTTATATTATGAATTTAAAATAATAAAAAATGATTTATTTAAAACAATGTAATTTGTAACTCTTAAGTGCAGACAAATTGAACTTAATTTTAGAATATTTTGTACTTACCAAATCCTTAATGCAGATCCCTCTAAAAATTCTTCGTGGGTTACTTTATCCATTTTTAGCAAATTGTTAATGATCTCATATCATATGTAGTTTCCAGCAAGAAATTTTGGAATGCTGATTATAAAAAATCAATGACGGCTCGGCCTACCGGCACAGGTAGAATTCGAAGACACAGACCGTGGGACGCCTGTTTGTTGGGAATTGCAGAAGAAATGACCTTTTTTGGGACCGCCTACTTTTAAATCTACCTGTGTCTGTAGGTGGAGCCATCAGGGATTTTATTTATTTACTTACTTTTTACTGTAAGGGTTGGTCTTATAAAAAACTTGTCAATATGAATGTTGTAGATAATATTAAGTGAATTTTTAATAAATTTAAGCGGATATGATATATTGTAAATTGATAAAAAGTTATGAAACTTTTTCTTCTTAAACTCCTATCCCCCCCCTTGAGGTCATTTTTAATGGTATCGAAAATCTGTCATACATAAATTTTCGGCCCTTTTTCCTAGAAGTAATAATAACTTTAAGCGTATTCGATACGTATGATAATTAAGACATTATGGGTATTTTTCTGTTTTCACAACCTCCCCCCCCCTCCCCCGTTGGCTCGATTTTGTCCATTAACGAACTTGACTGAGATTTTATGCCCCTTGATTTTATGTATCAGTTTGGAAGAGATTTGGGGAGAATTATTGAAGTTATCGTGTCCATAAAAAAGTGATATAGATAGCTAGATAAAGTTTTGAACTGGGGGTGGTTTTGGGTTCTGAGAGTCATGATCGGCGTAGATCTGCATAAATTTTCGAGAAATTCCAACACAGAGGAGAATGTAATAGGTAGTATTTCTTAGTAGTACTTCTTACGTGATATTTCTTTATAGGTAGTAAATCTACCTAAAAGCAAGATTAGTACTGACTTTTTTTTAAATGAAGGGGTTTACAAGCTTTTTGACCAGGCCCTGAACCACCCGCTAAAAATAAATTTTAACCGTAACTAAAAACTCTCTTCAACATGGAGATCAGGAAATAGGGGGGTGCACGTAGGCGATCTCCTTTTCTGTTAGAACTTATAATTTTGTTCCTCTACTAAATCTCGTGAATTAATACAACGTTAGCACATTTTAAGAATTTTAAAGATTTTTTAATGCTATAATAATGGCTTCAAATATTTCAAAATCATTATATATAATTCATAAATAAATTACTACTCCAAATTAAAAAATAACATTGCAAAATTACTATGATTGGAATTTTCCTAATGAAATGGTAACATATTTTGTAAAAATATTGTGAAAAGTTATTTATTTATAATTTGTTGTTGCTTAGACTAATCTAAACTATCCTGAAATATGATAATTTTTAAATGTAAAGTTTTCAATATTTGTCTTCTTCATATTTTAAATTAATACAAATCTTTAAAATATCAAAAATTAATGAAAAGTATTCACAGTATATAGTAAAAAAAATAACTTTTATTAGTTTAGCAACTTATTCAATTTTTTATAGAACCACCAGAATACAATAATTTTGAAATAAAACAAGATTTGTGCAGTTGTACCGGAGTTATGCCTAAAAGTATACGTAAACATAAGATACATTTTTTTATTACAGAAAAGTATTTACAATATGTAAACACTTTTCCTAATTGCCTAACTTTTATGCGTAAATATATACATAATTTTATATATGTATTTGAAACTTCTTTTTACCATATAAAAATATTTATGACATGTAAAACAATTTAGAAAATGCACGGTTTTTGCAATTTCATCATTTTCGCTGGAAAATGAAATTCTCATGCCGTCATAAAAAATATTTTTTTTAAGGAAATTTCTTGAATACCAACCTTCTATAAGCGTACTCAAAGGTGAACAAAATATGAAATTTCAGTTATAGTTCAATAATTTCTAATAATAGTCAAGTTAAATCATTATTTAAATTACAAAGATTGTATAAGTATTAAGGGAAAATCAAACATTCGTTAATTCTTTAATGTTCTTATAAAGTTATGAATAACTGCTATTAGGGTTATTTCAACTTAATTATATTATATAACATGAGCAATTTTTATTACATCTTAAATTTAAAAAATATACTATATGTGTGGATTTGAATACAACTAATGCAAACTTCGCATTTAATGATTAACATATTTCCAAAATATTTTAGTTTAGAATTAAGTAGCAACAAACTATAGATGAATAACTAATTAATTTCCAGATAGATTTATTTAAAAAATAAGTAACAATTAAATTATGCATTTCCAAAAGAAAATTGTATCATTTTTTCTCACAGAATATGCGGGTCAGTAATTTATAAAGAAATATATGCAGCATTTTATAAATTTAAAAGCATTACTATAGCATTGGAAACACTTTAAAATATTTAAAATGACTTACGTGGAATTAGTTCACACTCTTTATTAGAAAAACATGTTCTACTCAAATGTCCGCAGAATAAAAAAAAAATCGTTTGCTTAACGTGTTCTTCCAAGTAGTACTGCGCAGCTTCGTCTGAGCAGACAGACAGGTGTTTATCGTTTCTGAACTAGCAATAACAAAAGAACTTACAGTGTCTCACAAAAGTGATGGGACACTTGTGCTTTATAAAAAGAAACTGCAATAAAATAAATAAACAAACATGTGCAAAAATTTTTTGGGTGTGTTTCATATTTAAAGTTAGTAACAATTATTACATAACATACATTTTGTCAAAATATTAAAATATTAATTTAGTAAAAATACAATTGTTCAGAACGGAGCAAAAAATGGCTCACATAAGTGATGGGACACTTACTTTTCCATCAAATATTTATCCAAAAATTTTACTTTTTAAAAGGTTTTAATATTTTGTTGGATTTCCTTTTACTTTTAAAACATGATTTAATCTTTTTGGGATGGATTCGACTATTTTTTTTGTGATTTCTGGAGTGATTTTACCCCATTCTTCTTGAAGCACCGATTTTAGTTGTTGTTTTGAAGAAATGGTGTGTTTGCGAATTCTTGATTCCAATTCTTGCCAAATATTCTCTATGGGATTTAAGTCTGGAGATTGTGGTGGTGTTTTTATTATTTCAGGACAGTTATATAGCAGCCAGAGTCTAACGTTCAGAGCAGTGTGCTTGGGGTCATTGTCCTGGTAGAATTTAAAATCGTTATGAAGGTTCAATTTTCGTGCTGAAGATTTCAAATTTTGCTTTAAAATATCAATATACTTGTACTGATCCATTATACTGTCAATAAAAACAAGATTACCAACTCCAGCGGACGACATACACCCCCATACCATAACTCCTCCTCCACCATGTTTTACTGTTGGTACCAAGTTCTGTTTGCGAAGTTCTTCCCTGGGTTTTCTCCACACCAAGATTCTACCGTCAGAACCAAATATATTAAATTTACTCTCATCAGCAAATATAACTTTATTCCAGTAATCAGAATTCTTATTTATGTTGGATTTTGCGAAAGCTAGTCTGAGTTTTCTATTCTTTTCACTTACGAAGAATTTTTTCCTGGCTACTCTACCGTGATATCCAGCAGATCGAATTACCCTTCTAATAGTTTCAGGATTAACAATTATTCCATATAATGCTTGTAAATCAGTAGCAACTTTTGAAGCACTAATTCTTGGATTTTTTTTAATATTTCGAACGATAATTCGCTTTATTCCATTGGATAGCTTTGATGGTCAGCCAGGTCTTCTTTTATCCTGAATCATATGATTCTTTTTATATCGTTTAATGATATTGAAAACTGTTGAACGACTCAAGTTAACTGTTTCAGCAGTTTTTCTAATAGATTTTCCACGTTCAATATGCAAATTAATAACTAATTTTCGAATTTCAGGCGAAGTTTCTTTTCGTTTAGCATTCATGACTACACAGAGCTAAAAAACACAAAAATTCCAAAACAAACTGGAGAGAAATACTGCAGACGATTTTATAAATTATTGCCAATTGCTTTTAAGTAAAAATAAAACCCCAAAAAATATTTTTATTGCTTATTTCAGACGATTTTTGTTGCATATATAATGGTGTCCCATCACTTATGTGAGCTATTTTTTGCTCCGTTCTAAACATTTGTATTTTTATTAAATTAATATTTTAATATTTTGACAAAATGTATGTTATGTAATAATCTTTACTAAATTTAAGTATGAAACACACCCACAAAAAAAATGTGTACATGTTTTTTTAATTTATTTGATTAGTTTCCTTTTGTAAAGCACAAGTGTCCCATCACTTATGTGAGACACTGTATATGCTGATTATTTTAAATCGGAAAATAGTCTTTCTTTCTTTCCCTTTTTTTTTTCACCAGGGGAATAAGCTATGAAAAATTGCATTTACATGTATATTTTTATTAATTGCAGTTACTCAAAATCACGCCAATTTAATCAAGAATTGTACTAAAAAATGGATTTTATAGCATTTATGAAGTAATTTATATAGAAATATCAATACTTTTTTACAAATAAATTGATTAAATATGAATTTACTTCATTTATATATCATTGAATAAAAAGCAATATATTTATTGGTGATAGAGGAAGAGATTCTTTTTAAATACAAGACAGTTTTGGTCAAATTGCTAAAGAAAATATGCCAAGTTAACAGCGTCTTTTAGTCCCCTTTTCTCAAAAAATAAATAAATAAATAAATAAATATAAATATAAATACATATATATATATATATATATAATGTCTGAAAGTAGTTTACACTCGGGCCCCAATCTGTCCTCTATAATTATAAGGCCACATATGACTATAGGGTATTTTGTGTTATCTCTATCTGTGTTACGAAATTAATTAAGGTCCCGTACACTTTCTTGGACCTAGGGTCACTTATAGAGAATCTCTGATAGAGAATATTATCATTTTCGTAGCAGACACTGGTGCTGATGAAGGGGCTGAGGAAGCATACCGCACCCAAGTTTTCATGTTTTAACTTTTTTCTTTATCATTAATGATTTAAACAAAAAATAATTATAAATAAAACATATTTTTCTCAAGTTTTTAAAACTAACTAAATTGTAAGAGTAAAAATAATAATTAAGTGCATAAAAATGTTATTTAGTATTATCATGACATCAGTGTGTGACAAAACTCTCCCTCCCCCACAAAAAAATAGATTTCGTTCTGTCAGAGTTGATTGTTTTTGTGATCATATTTGTGTCGTGAAGTATGTGACTTGTAGTGACGTCACTGTGATGTCACAAAAATTTTAAATATTGTCAAAAGTACATTTTTTAGGATGAATAATATGTTTTGAAGTGTTCTTGTTTCTTTTTAAAAGTTTTGAAGAAGTTCACATTTTAGTAACAATGTGACGTCACAGAGTGGTGGCATTTTGATCACAGATGTGACGTGACCACTGCGACTCGCAATGACGTCACTGTGACGTCACTGCGACCATGCATGCTATACGGGGATGAAAATTATGAATGATTAGATACATATCCAAGAAAATATGACTACTGTTTTATTGGAGGTGGCTGGTCACGCTTATTTGTTGTGAGAATTTAGAAGTAATGTGACCTACTTCGACATTAAAATGGAAATAAGCACAGCACTATTTCGTACATAAGACACTATTTTGAGAAAACTAGCTTTAGATATTTTCTTTGCATCGTCTAACGCTGACCTTAAAAAATGATAGTTTAAAAGACAAAACAAAAAATATAAATGAAGGATATTGTACATTTTTATTTATCGTAAACTTAAAGGAAGGAAAAATTATTAAAAATCCTAAATGATAAATGAGAAATATACGTATACCTATGTTTTTTTTTCTAATGCTTTACCTTTCAAAGGTAATATATTAAATGATCGCAATGCAATACAACTACGACAATCACTCATTATGGTAAAGCATTATATATCAAAAACAGTTAACTATATCAATTTAAGCAGCATTGGGTAATGCAAAATCGAAAAACATCATTCTGTATCGATTTATCTTTACCTAATAAATCAGCATTTCAGTTAAACAAATGGGATTAACAGCAGGGTATCTCTATAAGATTGAATTCTTTCAACATATTTTATGTGGGCGTTTCCTATAGGTACAGTGTTATAGGGAAAATATATCACAGACATAGCGAGATGGGCGGGCAAAACCTCAACTTTGTTAGAAATTTAAGACCTAATGAAAAATTGGTGTTAGGGGAATCTTGACCTTTTGATTCCGCAATAAAGAACTAGAAATAAAATAATAAAAAATCAATTTGTAGATAAAGGAGGGTTTTGATTACTTCCATTATAATTTAACTTCGCCTAAATTGAAAATTAAGCACAGTCATAATTCTACACAAAAATCTACTACTAAAATAATTCATTCAAGGTTGATTATAATTAATTGATTGTATGTATATAGTATTTTCAAGGTTTTATTTAAGTAATTATTTAATGCGAGTTATGTTTAGTGAGCTATGCATTTTATGATTTATAACTTGTGTAAATGTTTAAATTACTTTGAATCTAAAGCGCATAAAACTAATGTTGGGAATAGTTTATTATACAAAATAATATGGAGGCATAACAAAACTTGTATGTTATAAATTAAAGCTGGTTTCATAACATGGAAAAGGAAAATTAAATAACTATTATGTTGCGAAAAGATCAGAGTTTAATTTAATTGTTATAAGCAACGCCTAGCATAAATGGACAATTTCTATATTTCTTGAAGTTTTCAGTGGCACTTTTCTGTTTATCGAACTTCTATCTTGGTCGTAACACTAACAGGATAATGCTGTTTAAAGCTAATGAATTGTAAAAAATACTTGTAAAAATCTAGTTTGAATGTTATAGAAAAACATTTACAGTACTTAAGTCTGTTGTCGAATCCAAACAGGCTAATTTATGACACATTTTTTAATTCGTTTTTGTTCGCAAATACATGACATTCGCAGGTGTACTTATTCAGAAACTATGTAATCGAAACACGTTCTCCATTTTTTGGTAAAGTCCGATTTTTTTTCAGAAAATACTGTCAAAATCGGCGTTGTTTTGAACCGAATCCCCGACACGGTAGACAGAGAAACGCTAAAACGTGTCGTTAGGCGAACAGAAGCACTTATAACTCGATAAGTAATCGATTTATTCAAAAATGGAAAACTCATTTCGATTCCAAATTGCTTCTAAAGTCAGCTCAGCCAATTTTATGCCTTTGCGTTTAAAAATGAGTTTGAAATTGTGTCAGAATGTTTCCAGTTGTTGAGCAGATCATTTGAGAACCACCTTAAAAAAATGTTACAAAGTTACATGGCTGTCTAGTGATTTCATAAAGTGATCTATAAAATAGTGCAGAAATATTCCTTATATACTAAAAACTTTCGCAAATTATCAATGTAACATTATACCTACTTAGGATTTCTGAAATGTTCCTTATTTTCAGAAGCTATTTGGAGAAAGACCAATTAGGAGCATTAAAAAAAGAAATCTGGAATCGTTTGTGAAATAAAAATGCTCTTTTGTTTGAGTAGATTTCGAAATAATTAACATTTCCGAAAATTACCGGTAACAAAGAGCTTTATTTCAGAAACGTTTTTGTTAATTTAAGAAACGCATTGGTTTATGAGGTTCTTGATTAGTTCCTCTTCAAAAACTTTCTAATAAAGAAATGAAATATCCCGATGTAGAACTACGGATTTACAGTGAATTTTAGAAAACGTTTATGCAATTTTACTTACCCATCATACGTAGTATAGGGTAAGTTTTGTAATCGTTTTGAAAATCGACAATTTTTTTTGACGGATTTACACGTTTCAGACACTGGAGATTCCGAAAAACATATTTTTAGAAAAAAAAATTGCCGTCCGTCTGTGTGTGTGTCTGTGTGTCTGTAAACGCTCTATCTCCCGAAAAAATTGAGATAGAGACTTGCAATTTGGTATGTACTTAGTATGTAATAATGGGAAGAAGCTATTTAATTTCAATAACCTCGATTAACCGGAACTATTTTTTTTCGGACTCTCGAAATATTCTTTCTGATAAAAGTTATATAAAAATTTTCGAAATTGTTTATTTTAAGAAATGAGTATAAAAGACAATAAAAAGCAAAAATTTTGCATAAAGCATGAAGTCAATCGGATAATGAGTTGCCGAGATATTTGGAATCCTATTTTCCACACTCTTCGATTTTTCATGATCCTGTATTTCATCCAAATTTCACTTCAAAGATATATTTTAATTGGAAATTTGACGCTTAATCAGATGCAATAAACCGCTAGTTAATAGGATTATTATTTTTGGAGTTATAAGGATATTTCTTTCAAGCAATTCAGTAATCGAGCCTTTAAAGTTTATGAAGTCATCAAGCCACGATTTTATTTGGATTGCAATGCATTTTATAAGTAGTTTACACATTTTTATTTTAATATTTTACATTACGCATATCCATGATGGGTAAGTATTACGGTGGCCCCCAACGACTAGTTTTGTAGTGTAACGTTTCTTTTATAAAGTTCATTTTCTTAAACGTTCCTTATTAAATTTTACCGCTCCTTTTCCAGTAAAAGAAAAAAGGACATTACTTTTCGTAAGCTAAAAGAAAAGGTCATATACATTATTTTTGCTTGCTAAAATGAAAAATTGCCTTCGAAGAAATTTATTCTAAGTTAAATAATTTGAAAATCCTGCTAAAAAAATATTGTTTTTACAATTTATGATAATGAGACTTCAAACATTTGAAATGGTGTAATAATTGTTTTTCATCTTCTTGAAACTTGTAGGTCACTGAAAATTAAAATTCCGCAAACAAAGATATGAAGCAGTTCCGTTTCGTTTGAAAAAAAAAATCATATAAGCGTTATTTTCTGAATTTTAAATACCTGAAATTCTTATTTATCATTCTTAAAATGTTTCATTAATTATAAATGTTCATGTATCTTCTGTTATACGATTTATCTTTACCAAATAATACTTTTTGCACATAGCTATTTTACTGAAGCAATTATGTAGAAAACCTTTAACCCCTTTTCTTTAATTCAACTTTTTGTGAGAGGTCATAAAATATAATAAAAATTTCGACTAAAGTAAAACGCCCTTACACTAAAACACAAGATTAATAGACTAAACTATTTTTCTTTTACATTAAATGTGCGAAAATACTATTTCATAAAATGTCACCGTTTTTATATTTACAATTTATGATAAGCAGGACTTGAAATAAAAAAATATTTTAATAACCTTTAAATATTTTTATTATTTGGAAACTTGTGCGTCAAAACTATTTATTTGTTCAGCAATGTGCCGCATGAAAAGCTATAAAGTAGTCTTGCTTAATCTAAACGGTCTAATTTTCCTTGTTTATGATTTTATTCCATTATGATTTTAAAATTTTAACTAGTTTAGAAAAAACAACATTGGTAAAAGAGTTTATAGATGTTGGAATATAATTTTCTTTGAAATATTTTCTTTTTGCCAGAGTAATTCAATGATGCTTCCCAAAAAATTAAATTATATTTCAGAGTTAAGAAAATAAAGCTTTAAGATTTTGTAGCATTTTAATAACACTTCACTCTTTTCATATTCCCAAGTCAAAGGTATTTATATTCTGTTCAGTATTCTGCAAGCGGAATTAGTAAGTAGTTCCGGTTTGTTTGAAGAAGCTAATTTTTCCTGCAAGAATTTTATATTAAGTGGTATGAATTTCAAATACCTTGAATTCTTGCTGTTGAGCATTAAACATCTCCATCAATTATAGAACTCCAAAATATTTTTATTTTATGAGATATATCTTTTCCAAGGATTATCTTTCACCCATAAGTATCCTAATTAGACTGATTCGTAGAAAACCCTTTTCTGTAGGTCTTTGACTCAACCTTGTGTAGGAATACACTCACCTTTATATTTACAATTTATGATAAACAGGATTTAATTCCTGTTGAAGTATGATGAAGTATTTTAATGAGCTTTAAATGTTTTCACTATTTCGAAACTTGTGGGCCAAATTTTTTTATTTGTGGAGTATCAAAAGCTGTGAAATAGTCTCGTTTTAACGAAACCGTCTAATTTCGCATATTTACGATTTTATTCCATTATGATTTTAAAATTTTAACTATTTTGGAAAAAGCAACAGGTAAAAGATTTTATAGATGTCAAAATGTAATTTTCTTTGAATTATTTTCTTTTGTCATAGTAATTCAATAATGTTTACCAAATAATCAGATTATGTTTCAGAGTTAAGAAAATAGAGCTTTAAGACTTAGTAGCATTTTAATAACATTTCACTGTTTTCATATTCCCAAGTCAAAGGTATTTATATTCTATTCGGTATTCTGCAAGCGGAATTAGTAAGTAGTTCTGGTTTGTTTGTAGAAGCTAATTTTCCTTACGAGAATTTTATACTAAATGTCATGAAATTTAAATACCTCGAATTCTTGCCATTGAGTCTTAAACATCTCCATCAATTATAGAACTCCGAAATATATTTCTTGCATGCTATATATTTTTTTTCAAGGAATATCTTTCGCCCATAAGTATTTTAATGAGACCGATTTGCAGAAAACCCTCTTGGGTAAGTCTTTGACTCAACCTTGTGTACTAGTAAAAAATTAGATTATGTTTCGGAGTTAAGAAAATAAAGCTTTAAAACTTAGTAGCATTTTAATTACACTTCACTGTTTTCATATCCCCAAGTCAAAGGTATTTATATTCTGTTCAGTATTGTGCAAGCGAAATTAGCAAGTAGTTCCGGTTTGTTTGAAGAAGCTAATCTTTCATACGAGAATTTTAGACTAAATGCCATGAATTTTAAATACCTCGAATTCTTGCCATTAAATCTATCTCCATCTATTATAGAACACCAAAAAATTTTCTTGTATGCGATTTATCTTTTCCGAGGAATATCTTTCGCCCATAAGTACCTTAATGAGACCGATTCGTAGAAAACCCTTTTGGGTAGGTCTTTGACTCAACCTTGTGTAGGAGTACACTCACCTTCCAGGCATAAGAATGGACGCATCGCCAATGGGCCATGAAACGGAAGGGTTATACCCTTAATTTATGTAGGAACAACGTTAACCCTTGGGTCAAGAAGATTTAGCAAGGATCCACTGGAATGTGGTGGAATGGGTTTATTCCTCGCATAATGGGTTTCTCAGTAAAAGTTGGTAAGATATGCAAGTGGGACAAACTTTTATCACATTTGGAAAAAAGATCGTCGTGATAACCAATTCTTTTGTAATAGAACTGAGCTTTTTCTGAAAAATTACTTATATAAATAGTCAAGTTATTAAGCCAAGAATATGGCTTTGTTGGTGATAGCGTTAAACTTTTTCCACTTTTGATGAAGCGACTGTAAAGTGGAACATTAATTAACATAACACTTTCTGCAAAAAACTTATGCGAAAAAAGCCATTTCTAGAATTCTTCAAAAATGGGACACTGTCGTGGGTGCATCAGTTACGTTTGTAATTTGAGGCCACATTCATAAGGTGAGAGAACACAGGCGTTAAAATTATATAATAAGCGGAAAGAAATCGTAACGCAGCAAACAAATACGCTATTATAATATGATTTGCATAAGACGTAATTAAGCAATTACTAAAGAATCCACATTCAAAACTTGGTATTTTGAATGTCACGGGAAGAAATTAAAAAATTCCAGATTAAACGTTTTCTAGATCTGAAAGTTTGATTTCAAATAAAATATAGAGTAACAATACACAGAAAGTTGAAGATATGAGCAGTGAAGTCTTTATGGGTAGGCCAGCGGTGCCGTTGCCCCTGGACAGTGATTCAGTCAGAGACTCAAATTATCATATTTTATTTAAAATTAAACAAATATATATTTTTCATATTCAAGAGGATCGTACTGAACAGTAATAACAAAAAACTCTTTTTTATTATTACTGCTATTATTATTAGGATATTGTAAAAAATTATTTCCAAAGCAAGTTGATTATTGTTAAATTTTTATACGCTCATAATCAAAAGCTTGTTAATTATATCACTTGCGCCTCAGTTTAAAAGAAAAAAAAGAGTTTTTGGAAGTTTGATTGCATATAGCCAGGAGACTCCTTAGCGATAAATTTAAAAATGTCCTTTTCGTCCATGCATACTCCGGTTTTTTATAAAGAATAATAATAAGAAAAAAACTTAGAACAAGAAATTTATTTAATAAATGAAATTAAGTAGATTTCAAATGACGACCATACAGAAGCAAGACACATTAAATTAAATACTTTTTATGGTTTAAATATTTTTTTTCTTATTTTAAAAATGCCGGAGGTTGGCAAGTATGTTTTTCTCCTGGTTAATTAATAAAAATTCGATGTCATCGAAATCAGTAACTTTTACTTAACATTTATCAACATATTTTATTTATTCGTAACTAGCATATTATTATTTAATTAGTGAATTTTCCATCTAACTTTATCCATCATAAAAAGTTCACAAGCGGAAATATGTATATTCATTTAAAAGGAAAAATTTTAAACGTTCGTTAAATGGCATTCAATTATTTATCCCTGAAAAACAAAACTAACATCTTTCAAGCAGTGTAAGAGATTTCCTTACAATGAACTTCAAATAATAACTGTGTCTTCACTGAACGTTTTTGCAGTCATTTGTGTGGTACAGTAATAAATTTCTAATTGCGATAAAACAATTTTTAAATCCATAAAGATCTTTCTTGTCGAATGCTAAAATTTTGCAAAGCTTGAAGATGTGAAAATGCTCTAACATTTTTCTGTAGTTCAATAAAATAATTATAAAAGATACAAAAACAATTTTGAATGCTCTACTTCCGTAAAATGTTTTTTTTAAATTGTGCATTGTAAAATAATTGCTGACAGATATACAAATTGAAGTAAAATATTTATTATAGTTTTCATATTTTTAACAGAACTGTAATATGTTTAATTCCTTTAGTGCTTTACGTATTAATCTATTTAATGCTTAACATATTAACCATTATTTAAATTTCATCTACATTTACAACGTTTCAGATAAAAACTGAAACATTTTCCAAATTTGAAGAGAAATCCTCGCCCTTCATTTTCACTTATTAAAAAATTAAACTTGCTGAAAAAAACCCCTTTTACATCTTGCTTTCAAAAGGAGTTTTCAATAAAATATAACAAGCAATTAATAGCATTTGGAAAAGTTAAAAAGCTACTTCAAGGACAGAAATACCATAAAGATCTCAAAAAATAATGAAAATCTTAGTTTGAAAATAACTATAATTGAAAATAACTTAAGACAAAACAGGAAAGAAAAAACATCATATACTCATAGATCATCAGCGTGTCCTTGAAAGCTCAGGATAAACATTCAAGTATCGCCTATACCAGAATTCAAGAACGGCACCCAGCTATTGTAAACGATAGAACCTAATATCGGTCTGACACGATATTATTTAGATAGACTAAGGGAAGGGTTGAGAGGTATCATTAAAGAAGGATTTCTCTTGTCTGCAAGAGTAAGATTCCCTGAGATATGACATATAACGACGTAACGTTTTCTGAAGATTCCTAATGATGAATAATGCCAAGTTCAAGGTCTCAATATGGGAAGAGCTGGACTAACAAGACTGTAATTTGACTGGGTGTATGCATATTTATGTTGTGTTTTTATGTAGTTTACTCTACTGTCAAGAGAAAGCGATAGTAGTTTCAATAACACTGTATTTAAGAATAAGAAAAGTCGGATTAGGGAGTTGAGTTTCCCCATTTCATCAGCATGAGAGATAGGTTAAAATGTCCAAGTAAATCAGAGTCCTTGAGTCTAGAGAATTTGATATCACCATCAATTGAAAAAATATCTGTTCTTTAAATTTTCGCTTGTAAACTGATTGTTCTTTTAGTAAATATATTCATATTTCGTTTGTAATATTTTGTCGTTAATAGTAGTAAATGCATAACTTATCATAATAATAAGTTGCATGATGATAATCGATTACGTTTTCGTGACATTCAGTATTGTATTAATCGGAGAAAATTGAAAAAAACTATTCGAAACTTGTTTTAACAGACCAATCTACTGAAATATTAAATTAATCAGAAAAAAATTATAGGGTAAGAGACGCTAATAGATTATTCAAAAAAGGAAAATAGTTATAAAATTATATAGGCAATTTAGGGCCTTGTTCGAAAACACAGACGATGCAAGTGTGCAGCCTGTAATAATAAAAAAAAAGAACACGCATGAGGTATAGATTATAAAACTCTTTCAAATACTAATAATTATTGTTAAGAAATCTTATTTTTTTTAATATAATGAAATGAGATATCTAAACAAGTATTTTAAATAAAATGCACCGTAAATGATTTTTCCCAATAGACCATAATGTAACAGAATTATTTTGTGTGTCTCTAGTAAAAGAACTAGAAATGCTACACACTTCATTTTCAATAGCAAACATTCTATAATGAACCTCATTAACATATAAGAATTACATGTCATTCCGAGTGAATTAGAGTACGGATAGACCGACAGGTGGCTAGATGGACAGAGGAACAGACATCCAGACAGGCAGGCTAACCGAAATCATAATCGCTTTTCAACCACGTTGGAAAATGTTAAGAACGAGGAATTTAGTGAGAAACAAAAAGTAATTGATAGACTGATTTTTTTTATTTACCATTTAAAAAATTAATACCCACATTTTCCCATTTATTCCAAAGTGCACATTTCTAAACTGCGTTTCCTTTAAAAAAAAAAATCCAATTTTAAAAATTGTATTTGTAAGACATCCAACATCGTAAAATGTTTAAGACTTGCAATAGATATAAAATGTCGTTTTATAATTTTTTATATGGAAGTTTAAATACATGCTTAATCGTACGTTCAATTTTTAAATGTCTATTTAAAATTTTTAACAATGCACGGATGGATGAAGGGGGGGGGGGAGGGGGGGAGGGATATTGCTTCCCTTTCTTGAACCAAAATAATTCCCATAAAACATCACCTTTATGTCATGGAAATATTTAACAATTCTGAAATTTGTTTCACTAACAGCTATGACCCTCTTAAAAGAAACATTAGCACGCCCTAAATAGACGGTTGGATCCATAACTTAACACATAGCTGCCAACTTTTACGCTTTTTTCCTACCACTAAAGTTTTATAGTAAATTTAAACTTATTAAATCTCCGAAACATGTGATTCAATAAAGCAAAATTTTCTATTAATTTTTAGTGGTATCAAAAAAGCGTAAAAGTTGGCAGCTATGCTTAACAGTAAAAGAAAACTAAAAGAGATTATTAACTTTAATGTGATCCAGAACTCAAAAATCTAGATTTTTTTTCTTCCTTTTTTGTTTATAAAATACACTGGATTTTATTAGAATTAAATGATAGAAACCGCACAGAAAATAGGGTAATTATAATTAAAAGAAAAATAATAGCACATTTATGTTATACTGTTTGTATTTTTTTTTTTTTTTTTTTTTGTGTGTGTGTGTCCTCTTCCAAGATTTAGATCCATTTATCTCAAAAGGTTTTCTTTCAGGATTTCTCATATTTAAATCCATATGCTTAAATATATGTTAAAAAAAAAGCTATAAAACTTGTGCAATGTTTTGCGTTTTTAAAATAGCCCTATATTTTATTGATATTATTATTATTATTTTGAAAGTGGGATTTTTGAAAGTATGATTCTCGTAAGGAAAAAAAAAGCATTATTTTAAAGCTGATTTTTCAATTACATTTCTTCAAAATAAATATTTTTGAAAATTCGGAAAAAAAATTCATTCTTGTCTTTATTAAAAAAAAATGTATCCAAAAGAGTTTCTTAAGATAAATATAAATTTTTAAATGTGGATAAAATTTAACATTTTTATTTTTAACATTCTTGAAGTTTTTACATATGAAACGCGAACAGACGAAAACGTATATAGAAACACACATGAAATACACACACACACACACACACACACATATATATATATATATATATATATATATATATATATATATATCTTCATAAATTAAACATAGTATAATTTTTTGTACCGAACTACTTTAAATACACTGTATTAAAAGCGTAAAATTAAATGGTTTGTAACAAAGAAAAATGTTATACATAAGATTTAAATGGAAATTGTCTCTTTAAGTTACACGTGCACCATGAAACATTCAGCTCTCTCATTTCTATTATGATTGCGGCCTATATCCCTGTCTCTGATATCAAGCATAACACTGCAGCGTAACAAACGCTGCCACCATATCCTATCATGACTTCTACTTCAATATTTTCAACCATATAAAGTCTGCCTAATAAAGTAAAATGTTATAAGGTAAAGCCAGGAGAGATGACGCGGTCGGAGAGATTGCACACATAGAGGTTCGGGGGGAAGGAGTAAAGTGAGCGCACAGCGATTCCAGGTACTTGTACAACAACAATAATGGTGTGTCTACATGAAAGTGCACGTTGATTGTTTTGAGCGTCTAAAATAAAATGTTGCTGTTTTGTTTTGTTTTTACAAAGTAAGTGCTTGAATTTTCACAGCTATTCATCAGAATTTCTATACAATGTCAGTAGTACAAAATATTTTAATCTTAAACGATTTCTCATAAGCTACTAATTGCCGAAACGTCAGTGAAGGCTTACTGTGGAGACCCGAAAAGTTTTTGGTTTCTGTCTGTTTGTCTGTCTGTCTGTCTGTCTGTTTGTCTGTCTGTCTGTCTGTCTGTCTGTCTGTTCCGCGATAACTGCCGTAAAAATGATCCGATTAGTTTGATTTTTGGTAGGTATGTTATGTTGGTGAGATACCCGGAATTAGCTGTATAGTTTTTAGTTACATTTGGTTCATTCGTTCGGAAAATATAGAACATTTCTTTTTGGATCATAATGCTTTCCTATGGGAATTCAGACGATTTTGAAATTTTTCAGTCGTTGAAAATAAAATGTCGCATTTGATTAATGTATTCAAACGGTAAGTTATGAAGGCTAAAATTTATCAAGTCAGGTGTTAAATTATTTAAATTAATTTGAAATTTTGTTTATACATTCGTCAGATTTTTTAAATTAGGTGTATAATTTTTTGTGCAATTTTATACATCTGTTCTAATAATATAATACATTTATTTTATCACTTTTTGCAAATATTAAAATGCATTCATTTTTATTTTCCTTTTCAATTTAACAGTAACCTAGCAACCATATTTCAAAGAATATCAAAATGATAAAATTCAAGTAACTCAGACGATTTTGCTACAATATTTTATTCGCAAAATAAAATATTATTGGAGGATTTTAATATTTTATTGAAATAAATGAGAATTTATTTTGCACAAGTTACCTTTTAACTACTATAGAATGATAGCCGAAACATTTTTATATGAGATATTATTAATTTTCTGGAAGAGATGTAGATTTTTCGTGGTTGAAAATTAGTATTATTTTAAAATAGAATGTAATATCTCGTACAACGAGATAGTTAATCTAAAGAAATTAGCGTAGTAAAACGCATCCATACAGCCTGAAATAGCACAATTACTGGAAACTGAGATCATAAAATGCTATCACAAAAAATACATTATAGCGCCAAATCAAGGTTGCTATTTAGTGAATTGGCAGTGGGCACGATTATGAATGATTACACAATAGGTTTAAAAGTTTCTAAATAAGCCTATTTTGGGGAGATTTTAGTAATGCTATTGCCATCGAATTAGATCAGGATGTACTTAGGTCAAATAAATATTGTACAATGACCATCAAAACTGTTTTTCCGAAACAAAAATTGTAATAATACTAGATTTCTGAAATAGATAAGTGAAATATATAGTAGATTCAGTTTACATTTCCATAAGTTACTTTTGTACACGAGATATTATTCAACGTATCAATCAGATACGAGTGTTTCGTGATTGGTAAATATTGCAATTTAGGTATTAGGATAACATGAAATTATTTTCAAAATTTTTGCTTATCGTAATAAAACCACTGTGCAGAACGAAATGGAAGATATACTAGAATCATTCACACAAATAATAGGAAATCACGAATAAAAATTTAATAAGATTACGGAGGGTTCAGTGGGGTTGAGACCAACCCCCCACCCCCCCACCCCCTGAACAAATGTATTTTTTTAATCTAAAAAATAGAATAAGAAATTCATAAGAATGTCAGAATATTATTGCATAAACCGTGTTTAATTTAACGTTTAAGTTCTGAAACCTTCGAATTATTTTATATGCATATAAATATGTATGTAGTAATTTAAATAATTTAATTTGCGGATTGTAAGATATTAAATATTATGAAAAGTGAGTTTATAAAACATTGACTTTCAGAGCTGACGTTGAGGCTCCTGATCTGTAGATTTACTAGTATAGACTAACAATGTGAACATCAACGGTTCGATTTAGTAGCGGCCATGTTTAAATAAAAGGCCGCGCAATCTCTCCTACCGAAATTCGAGAGTTAGCGCATCTGCTAGTTAGGAGAGATGGCGCATTCTTCCCATTAGTTTCCATGTTAGGAGATATTACGCAGCTTATTGGTAAACTTGCATTAAAAAAATAAAAAATGAAAATGGACTAATTTTAAGTTAAACGTGTTATCAAGTAACTTAATGTTATTTTGTAATCTTATCTGGACTTACTTTTTCTGATTCTTTAATTTTTTTCCCTTTAATTAAAATTTTTTAATCATTTTTAAAATTATTTCCTTTTCTGATTCTTTAATCATTAGGTTGAAATATTCACACTCCTAATACAATAATAATTGTTCACAAAAACCTTACAACAATGTCATTTAAGTGTAATTATTATTGTTAACACTATAATTGTAGTTATTATTAGTAACAATCTCTCCTACCCATGTGCGCAATCACACCAACCCTGTAAGGACAGATTGCGCAAAATAACTTTCTTGGTTTTATTACAACTGTTCCATTAAATTGCAACATAACAACAAAATGGCAATGGAAATGCATAAAAAACAAATGAAGTAAAAATTATTCATGGATAGTTTACCAAAAAATTCATATTTAGATTTTTTATTGTTATTCTTTTGAATTGTGCACAGACTCTCCTAGCTTTACCTTATATAAGATTTAAATGGAAATGGTCTCTTTAAGTTACGCATGCTGCATGAAACTTTCAGCTCTCTCTATTTTTATTATGATTGCGCCCTATAGCCCTCGCTCTGATATTGAGCGTTAACATGGCGATGTAACAAACGCAGCTACCATGTCCTATGATGATTGCAACTTCAACTTCAGTATTTTCAACCATATAAAGTCTGCGATTGAAAGTTCTAACATTAAAAAAATTTATTTCACACAGATTATGTTACTGCATAAATATGGAAATTAGGAAAATAGAAATAGCTTTTAAAAGGGTGAGTTTTTGGAAATTTTGATAATGCACATTTTTTCACATTTGATTGTCACATTGTGAAGTAACTAATGTTTCTTCTACATAATCTATTACTGGAGTGATAAATAAAAATGGTTAATCGCAATTGTTAATTTTTTTCGACATATGAGAGAGGACTTATAGACAGACATATACACCTTTAAAAAAGTATTCAAAACAAAATTAATTTAATATTCTTAGTGTATTTAAAGATAAATAATATAGCTTAAAATTTTGCAATACCTTAAATTTTTAAAGAGCTCTTAGGTATGATACATCGAAAAAGTGGTAATTCATTCCTTTACCTACTGGTGTAAAATTTCTAACGCATGAAATCGGGAAAAATATTTTAATATCTTACGAAATATCGATTGAAAATGAATAAAATATTTTTTTCACACTGGCAAGTAAAAAAAAAAAAAATTAACGATACTACGTTAAATAAGCACTAAGTTTTTCTTTAGAAACTTGTACATGCAAATACATAGATACAAATCCAAAAACCAATGAAGATAAGCAAACGAATGCTATTAGATTGTATGAATCAAATGCGTGACTTCGGAAATAAGGTCGAATGCGTGATAGAAAAAATCAGTTTATACGATTGATACATGCTAAACAGAAGTCTTGCATATTCAAAGCTGATGATGCAATGATAAGAAAATAATGTTAGGTAAAAAAAAAAAAACATCCAACTAAGTACCATACTTGCAACTGGTACTGATACCATCACTTTGGAAAGACTAAGAGAAATCCTAGACATGGTTACACTTGGCATTCAACATTCATGATTGTAACTGACACCTTCAATGTGGAAATCCAGAAAAAAATCTTATACAATTAATATTTGCACTGCATCTGCATTTGTAAATGATGTGTTTAAACAAAAAAAGCGACTACAAACGCAGACCTCAGTAAAATCAGATTATGTGCCGTATTTTCCATTGTAATTCATGCATCAACTTAGAAAACTTGAAAGATAATGAAAGTGACTGAACAATTAAAGTACGTGCCATATTTATTTATGCTTTTTATTTATGTCAACATGTAGAAATAATGAGAAAAAATGAAAGTCCCCTTACATTCATTATATATCCTGTAGTATTCACAATTGCAATCGATATCTCCAATTAAGAAAGCTAAGTTATAATTCAAATTCCAGAAAAATAGATTAAGTGCCATATTTTTTATAGTCATTTATGTATGCTCCCTTACATTCAATAAATGATGTTCACATGCGTTTGTAATCGATATCTTCCACTAGAAGAACTAAGATATTTCACATCTTGGCATAATCAAAACAAATATTATATTTGTGATGCTCCTTCAACTAAATGCTTACAAAATGTTTAAGTCATGGAACAGTCAAAGATACAATCAAATTATCGACGGGAACATTATCGATTAATCTATCATATGCTTTCTAGGCAATTTTTTTTGGACAACAAATAAGATATATTTGTACATATTTGCATTATTATCCTACTTTAAGTTTCCTAAACTATTATCCTACTTTAAGTTTCCTAAACTATTATCCTATTAGAAAAAGCTAATTAATACATAATATCTATCTCAAATCTTATAGATGGCATCCTAAACTATTATCCTATTAGAAAAAGTTAATTAATAGATAATATCTATCTCAAATCTTATAGATGACAATGCTGTGTGTGCAAAAAGGAAAAATCCCTAAAATAACAGCTTCCCTAAAAGAATGTATAGATTTTTAGCAATAATAAGTTTAATATTCTATTTATTCATACTGAATGCCAAAAAATTGGCTGCTGTTTTATTCTTACTACTACTACTCATGATAAACAAGCTGTTACGAGTGACTTCGTTCACGAGAGATTACGAGAAGAATCAGTCTTAATTCAGGAATAAATCTCCTCTGACAATTAAGAAAAATTGCATCTCACTTATGAAAAATGCCAAAACAAAAGCAAAAATTCCTGGTACTTTTCGGTTATCCAGACTTATAGACCAGGTTATACACGGGATAGCTGATAAGTACAAAACTACACTCTTAAAATTTTTGCCTTGGTTTGAATTAACTCTTGGGACTGCAGTAACTGCAACGATAGGATGGTGCAATCTCGTTCCAATAATCTGAGCTTTAAAAGTTGGTACGAGGTTTCGCCACATTATGGCTGCAGCTACTGCAGCAGCAAAAGTTGGTTCAAACCAGGACAGAATTTTTAAAAGTGTATCTTTAAAGTTAAATTTAAAAAAAAATCCAAGTCGATAATTCAAAACATTTGAGCGGGTCGGGGCAAGAGAGTGCCAAGCCACATTTTTGAACTTCTGAGATATTTCAATTTAAAAATTTGATCAAATGCTGAAATCAAGATATATAACATAAAGTATTTTCGTCAATGTCTTTAGTAACATTTGACATAGGCTGAGTAACAATATGACATTACTTTAATGATATTACTATTACTTTTTTGCAAATTAGCTATCTTCATTGGGGGTATAAACATCTAGGGCAAAAATGAGACCTGGGACATATGCTGCCACCAAGTGACATTAGAAACAAATTATATGTAGGATATTATAATTTACAATATTACACTGTTAGATTTATTTCACCAAAAATGTGGTCTGGCACTTTCTTGCCGCGACCCCTTCTTTTTCGAGTTTTTTTTTTATCCCACACCCTCCCTTGGAGTGTCTTCGTATCGAATTTCATATCAGAGAGACATTTAATTATGTGTACCTTAATGCTTGCCTAAACAGAATGAAAAATTCTCCCTTTTATTATTTCATATTTCTGTTTTAAGTCTTGCATGCCACACAGTAGGCAGATGTTTAGTCTTAAGATTTAAAATAATTACACATTTTACATTTGGATGTTAAATTTCTTTTAGTTAAAGCTTTACAATAATAGAGAAAACGAAATTAAGCAAAAAGCGTTCCACATAATAAAGATTCCCTTACGCTCACTTCATTATTAAAATGAACTAAAGTTATAAAGAGATCAATTGACACAGCAATAGTAATACTGAACATTTTCAGATATAAGAATTCAGATAATTTGTATTTATGTATAAAATGTCCCAGTGACATTTGTTACTGAAAACAGATAATATTAGCTTTACATCGATATATATATATAGAAGTTAGTTTTATACCGTCAAAATTTATATCTGTATGCATGCTAAATTCCTTGATATTTAAAGTTTGTACAATGTTTGTGGAAATGCAATCAACCTGAAACACGAGATAAAGAATTGATTTTCATCGACCTCATTAGTAGATGGGACTATAATAATAATGAGCTCGATTGAAAACGTTGGTCTTAGTAGTGGTATATTTTCAGTCAGTGTATATATTTTCGGTCATTTTCAGCAAATTAAGAATATCTAGAAACTGCCGTATACCATTTGTTACGCTACACCATTTTTTTTTTTTAATTTTATACCCTCATATTGTTATCCTGCATGTTAAATTTATTTTTATTTATTTAAGTTTTACAACGAAGTGGAAAGGAAACCAAACAAAAAAATGTTTCACAAGATAAGGACACATTATTAGATGATGGAACTAAAATAATAATGAGACTGATTGAAAACATCGGTCGCTGTAGTGGTATATCTTCAGTAAGTGCTTGAAAATACAAATTAAGAATATATATATATATAAAGTGCCGTATAACATTTGTTAATCTACTGCAATTTATTTTAGTTTTATACCGTCAAGCTTTTATACCTATATGGATGTTAAATTTCGTGTTATTAATTTAAACTTTTACGACAAAGTGGAAAGGAAACCAAACAAAAAATGTTTCACAAGATAAGGACACATTGTTAGATGATGGAACTAAAATAATAATGAGACTGATTGAAAACATCGGTCGCTGTAGTGGTATATCTTCAGTAAGTGCTTGAAAATACAAATTAAGAATATATATTTATATATATATATAAGTGCCATATAATATTTGTTAATCTACTGCAATTTATTTTAGTTTTATACCGTCAAGATTTTATACCTATATGGATGTTAAATTTCGTGTTATTAATTTAAACTTTTACAACAAAGTGGAAAGGAAAGCAACCAAAAAATGTTTCACGAGATAAGAAATTACTTGCATCGACCTCCTTATTAGATGATGGGACTAACATAATAATGAGACCGATTGAAAACATTGATCGTAGTAGTGGTATATCTTCAGATAACAACGAACATCTCTACAACAACAGGGAAAATCAGAAGGAAAACATGAATGCCCCTTTTGTATACCAGAAGGCTTGTTGCTTTTACGTGACTTTTAGCCCATGAACGAATGCTTGCACGTGAATAGGCCTTCTATGCGGATAATTAAAATTCACGTTCCGGCTTTGCGTGCGCTAAAACAACCGTATTCATTAAATAGCTCCCGACCTGAAGAGTTATAAGCAAAAGTGAATTAATAAAGTTTCGTGACACAGATTGCACAGGCTAATTAAGAGATATGTTGTTTTCGGCAGATTCAACGAACACGATTGTAAAGCATCCTCCCTGAGGTTTCGTGTAATCAATTAGCTCAAAACGTGTACGTTAAATATAGGAAAGGTGTGGCTGCTTTAATTTGGGAAGTACGAAGTCTTCGATATCTGTGACTGTTGATAATTAAGAGGAAATACAAAGAGATTTAATCTGAAGCTATAAGAAGAGCAGATATGGAATAAGATATGAAAATAACACACTATGAAATTAATAGCAACATGCCTTCTAAAAACATTAAAACTGTCCTAATTGTTTCATAGGTAAAATATAGGTTTTCTAAACTATAGGTTTTCTAAATCTTTTTGTATTTCCTCTTAAACTACCAATATTAAGAACTATCCAAGACTTCTAAATTTACAACACCACACCTTTCCTACATATAAATTACTCGTTTTGTACTGATAAACACGAACTTCAGGAGTGATTCTTTGCAATCGCGTTCGTTAAGTCTGAAGAAAAGAACATCTCTCTTAATAAGCCTTTGCACTCAGTTTCTTATTCTTGCAAAATTTCTACAACTTTATATCATCGATAGTATGAATATTTTTCAGTTATCTTTCAATTATCGCAAAATACATTTCTCATTGCAGTACTTGCACATGCCTACTTGCATACAGATTGCAAAGGCTTATTAAGAGAGATGTTCTTTTCTGCAGACTTAACAAACACGATTGCAAAGCATCACTCCCGAAGTTCGTGTTTACCAGCACAAAACGAGTATGTTATATGTAGGAAAGGTGTGGTGTTTTAAATTTAGAAGTCATGGATAGTTCTTAATTTTTGTAATTTAAGAGGAAATACAAAGAGATTTAATCTAATACTAAAAGAAGAACGGATATGTATTACGATATAAATATATCTCCAGCATCCTCTTCAGACTCGAATACAGAATAACACCTTAATAAATGTCAATATAAATATGAATAACATAGATTTCCAGAATAAGACATTTAATTCTTCATAGCTGTAAAGTGTTTATTTTTTAAAATGTAAGAATTAGGGTGAAATGCACAACCCTCCCCCCCCCCTTTTTTTTTAACTTTCCTGCTATATCTTTGCAATATTATAAAATACTCCATTATCTCTCATTAGAAAAAAGTGTCTTTTAGTGAAATATTTTTGAATAATAGTTTCAGGAGATGGTTTGATGATTGGATAAAAACCAATGTTTCAATTCAATACGCATATAGTACCAAACAGTGACTTTCTACGCGAAATGTTAACATTTTAGATTGGCCAACGTTAAGTCTAGATTTAAACCCATTTGCTAGCAGTTGGGGTATCTTAACCCGTGAAGTGTACACGTATAGAAAGCAATCTGTGGTCGTTCATAAAACATTCTCTTATGCCAATAATATTTCAAAAGATAATTGGCTGAATAGAAACATGATTATTTGAAGTTATCGGAAACCAGGATAATGCTATTAATAAATGACATGATTTAAAATTGTTAAATTATGTAGTTTTTTTTTTTCATTGTGCATAAGATTTTGAGACATTGTATAGTTGCAGATTTTATGATTTTTTATCAAAGTTCTGATAATGAAATAATTTATTGATTTTTATATGATTAATTTGAAATGTTTTACAGAATCTAAAAATTAAATAATATGTTTTTGTTTATTTTTGTATTGTTATTTAATAAACGACATTTTAAGGTTGTGCCTAAACTTTTGAGACAGACTGTGCTATTATTAAAATGTGCAATTACAGAAACTTTCTAGTACAGCAAGCAGACACAGACTGTGAATTAAGACGAAAAATACATTTAGCTTGAGTTTCGTTAGATATATTTATTAACTAAAACTCGAGATCCAAATAAACTTTCAAACTTAAAAAAAAAAAAAAAAAAAAAAAAAAAAAACGATACAATCCTTATTTTTTTCTACTAGTATTTTATATTGAACTTTTATTATAACTATAATTTTAATTACAATAATTTTTATTTAGTAATTTAACAACATTTATACAATATTCACTCGGTATAAGTTAATTCCATGATGCCTGCTATTTGGAAACCGCTACTAATGAATTTTTTTTCTAGGTTACTGTTTAATTTTACACATATATACATAAAAACCAATTAGGTACATCACAAAGATCTTCAGCTATTGGAGATAAAAATCATGTAAATTATAATATTACCTCAATAACTGTTTTAGGTCTTTCTTACACACAATAAAAACACTTTTTAGAAGGAAAAATACACATTTTCTGAAGCTCAAAATGGATTATTATACAATTACAGTCTTAGAAAAGCAAGGAGGCTAATTTTTATGCACATACTAAATGTAACACATAAAAAAAAAAAAAATCCAAAACCCATTAACTTTCATTTACTGGTCGTACTGATAAAGAAAAGAAAAATAAACACATTTCATTCCTAAAAAGACCATAAAGTATTATTTGAAACAACATTTAGTTGCATAATAATTTGCTTTTGTCAATACATTATTTCGCTCGGCCCTGGAGGGGATTAAGTCTTAAATGCTGTGTTACTAAGGGAGTGCCTGATAAATGCTCTAAAGAAATGGAAAAAAAAGTCATCCACTTTTGTTTATTTTTCCTAGGGTTCGATTTGATTAATTATTTTTTTTATAATTGTGTCACAAAGATTATTGATATCTCAATAGTTGTTTTCTAATCAATTCAAGAAGCTACTGTTAAAAATAGTTTCACCAGACTTTTACATCCTTAAAATTACCAGCTTAAGAGTTTACATCAGTCATGCGAAAAAACGCGCAAGCTAATGTTAAATCTATGGGAAGGTTCTTGGCAGATTTCTCGCTCGCATTTTAATATTTTTAAATGATGTTTTTTGCATAGGATAGATGAGGTCGATCTCTAACGTTGTTAGTTTTTACTTTTTCGATTTTGGTTCCAGTTTATTTATATAAGGGTACTTTCACTTTCACAACTGGTTCCAACATCGAAAATGTCCGCTTATAAAAAAAAAAAAAAACTGTAACCAAAATCAAAAAAGTAAAAACTAACAACGTTAGAGATCGACCTCAGCTATCCAATGCAAAAAAACATCATTTAAAAATATTCATGATTATCAGTTGATCAGTGATCAGTGATGTTGATCAGTGAGATCTCAAATTCCTCTCTCTAATGTTAAACTTATGGCCGTTGAATGCAATCGTATTTGAAAAATATATCATCTGTAAATTAAAACTTTAAACTTCTTTTTTTTACTTCTTTTATCTTAAAAGAGTTTACTGTATATCAATTTCATTTGATTCGGACCGAAAAAAATTTCCGTCGTATGCACTATTCCACCTTATACGTAGTTTACTACAGTTCTATAGATTTGTTGGGGCTTGAAATCTTTCCACTTTACACAGATTTTTGTATTATACAAAGTACGCCTTACAGAGTTTACTGTATATCAATTTTATTTGATTGGGACTGAAAAATGTTTCCTTTACTGACACTATTCCGCCTTAAACAAAGTTTACTATATTTCTATGGATTTGTTAGCATTTAAAAATCTTTCGACGCTACACAAATTTCCGTATTACACAGAACCCGCCGTAGACAGGGTCTGCTGTATATTTATTTGATTTGATTGAAACAGAAAAAAATTTCCTTCATTGACACTATTCCTCCTTAGACGTAGTATTTGTATAGTATTATATAGTATTATAATATTTGTATAGTATTATCTATATTTGTATAGATTTGTTAAGACTTTAATTCTTTTCACATTACACAGATTTCCGTATTATACAATTTACGCCTTAGACAGAGTTTACTGTATATCTATTTGATTTGATTGGGACCGAAATAAATTTCCTTTGTAGACACTATTCCGCTTCAGACGAAGTTTACTATATTTCTGTGGATCTGTTGGGATTTGAAACTCTTTTTACTTTAAACAGATTTTCGTATTACACAGAGTCCCTTTAGACAGAGTTTACTGTATATCTATTTGAGTTGATTGGGACCGTAATAAATTTCCTTTGTAGACACTATTCCGCTTCAGACGAAGTTTACTATATTTCTGTGGATCTGTTGGGGTTTGAAACTCTTTTTACTTTAAACAGATTTTCGTATTACACAGAGTCTCTTTAGACAGAGTTTACTGTATATCTATTTGATTTGATTGGGACCGAAATAAATTTCCATCGTAGACACTATTCCGCTTTTGGTGGAGTTTTCTGTATTTCTATGGATTTGCTGGGTTTTGAAAATATTTCCGCATTAGACAGATTTCTGTATTACACAGAGTCCGCCTTACACACAGTCTACTGTATATCAATTGGATTTTTTTTTTGTATGAAAACAATTCATAACACAATCATAATTTTTTCACATGTTAATATCTGAAAAAGAAAGTAAAATATATGTAGGTACCCATGTATTATCTGTGATACACCGCATCAACAATGTAAAACTAATTGCTAACCTCTCCCCCTTTTTTTACACTGTAGCTCTATCTATACTAATAAAGGAAAGTTTCGATCTGTGTATGTGTGTATGTTTGTTTGTCTGTCTGTCTGCGATGGGTAGCAAAATCTAGCCCACCTAGAAGTCTAAAAATTTATGTGTGGATAGTCCAAAGTCTGGCACCTGAGTCTCAGAATTTTAATACTTTGGAAATTAGAGTAGTTATTAATTAAAAACTGATCAAAGATCACAAACAAAAAACACTCTTCCGAAATTTGAGCGCGCATGCTCAGAAGCCTTTTTATCATACCTTCCGTGAAGAGAAGAAGCAAATCGCCAGTCAGCATGTTTATTGTTCCATTTTTCTAAATTCGCCAGGAGCGAACGGCCAAAAATACAGAAAAACCGTCTACATATTCTCAAAGAACGTACTTTTATGTCTCGAACTACCTGGTCGGTTCGAAAAATTCTCTAAAAACGTTCTAAATTAGGATTTAAAAACTTGTAGTTAGAAACTTCAGTTAGAAACAAACTTAGAGTTAGAAACTTGAAATTCAGTATAGTGGTAACTTTTAAGATGCCGATGCTCCGTCTAAACAGTTTATTAAAAATTTGAAATTTAAAGATGTAAAACGAGCGGAAAATGTTCTAAATTATGGTTTACTCAGAATTGTTAGGGATAGAAACTTAAAATTTGACATGTCTGTTATTTTTTAGACTTAAATTCTCGTACAGAACAGTTTTTACAAAATTAAAAAAAATGTGCAGAAGCGAAAAACATTCTAAAATTGCAATTTTGATGATGCTGATGGTCTAGAAACTTGGCATGGTGGCTATTTTTAAGATTTCAGTGCTAGCTAAGAATCGTTTCAAAAAGTATTCGAAGTTTAAAAATTATAAATGAGCGGTAAATAGTCTAAACCTTCTAACCTATGATTTATCTGAAATTGTTTGGGATAGAAACTTGAAATTTTACATGACTGTTACATAAGAGACATAAATTCATCCACAGAGCAGTTTTTTAAAATTTAGAAATTTTAATGTGTGCAGGAACAAAAAAGTTCTAAAATTGCGAATTCTGTGATAAAGTTGTTATAGCAGTTTGCTTAACTATAGAAGTTTGGAATTTGGCATGGTGGCTATTTTTAAGATTTCAGTGCTAGCTAAGAATGGTTTCAAAAAGTATTCGAAGTGTAAAAATTTTAAATGAGCGGTAAATATTCTAAACCTTCCAAACTATGATTTATCTGAAATTGTTTGGGATAGAAACTTGAAATTTTACATGACTGTTACGTAAGAGACATATATTCATCCACAGAGCAGTTTTTAAAAATTTTGAAATTTTAATGTGTGCAGGAACAAAAAAGTTCTAAAATTGCGATTTATGTGATAAAGTTGTTATAGCAGTTTGCTTATAGAAGTTTGGAATTTGGCAGGGTGCTGACTTTTACAAGTGAATACTTGCTTAGTACAGTTTTTAAAAATTTCTAAATTTCAAATGAAAAATGAAATGAGCGGAAAACATCCAAAATATATTCTAAATTACGATTTATTTTGAATTAATTTTTGCTCTTCTCATTCATTTAAGTCTCGTGTTCGCCTAATACAATATAAGAATGAATTTTACTCAAAATGTAGCTTAATTAGTAATTTTAGAATTATCCTTAGCAGTGTAATTTTCTGTAATAAAAATAAACCCACAAATAGCATATGGTATATTTCAACAATTGCACGAGCAAAGCTGCAGATTTTGCTGTATTTAATAAATGTATATTAAATTACTCTTTTGAACATGATTGGTGATTCACAATGATAAACATGATTGGCGATTAAAACCATTTTGGGCGATCTATCATTTTGGATAATACATAAGTACCTATGGTGTTATGAATGCTTCATATTAAAAGAAAATCGAAACACACTAAAATTTTCTAAATAAACTTATTTGTATAACACATTGAAACAAACTTCAAATAAAACTAAATCAGACAGATAGTAAATATAGTTTCTAAATTATATTAAAACAAACAAAACATCTTGGGAAAAAACCTTATCTTGGAGACAAAAAACAATTCTTATCTAAACATATCCTTTTATAAAGAAAGTTTTATGAATTTTGCAAATAATCATAACAACGGTAAGTTATTGTAATTTTGGTGTATATATACATAAAAAATAAATTACGTAGCATATCTTTATCTGCATAAAATAGTGATTTAAATTACTATAAAGTATTACAGAAATAGCTCTCGCCTAAGTATTCATCGCATACTTAACTACAATCAGAAATACTTTCTTACTTTGAAATAGCAACATTCTAAAAACATTAGATGGAATATTATTCAAATGCTCACCTATTAAAACAATATGTAGTTTTATTTTTGCGGAAATAATAAATGTTTAAAAATGCATTAACTTTCATTTGTCGGCTATCTTAAGGAAAGGGAAAACAATGCATATTTCGCTTCTGAAAAGGCCACAAAAGTACTTCAAATGGCAATAGGTGGATAAGAATATTTCTTTGTGCGAATTCTATCTAGCACAGCCCTGCAGGGTGTAGGTCTTAAGTATTTTTTTATTGAAGGAGTGTCACTTAAACACTTGAGGTGTGGGGGAAAAAAGTGGCACGTTCGCCTGTTATTTTAACTTCCATCAATTTATAATTTGCTGTATATTTCCTATGGGCTTAAGATAGTTCTTAAAACAACCAGTATATTTTTAATACATTTCAAGCCAAAAACGTTTATGTCTTCAGATATTTTTACGCCTTAAGAAATGTTTATATTTTAATTAGTCTGGATTTATATGTTCTTCTGTAATATTATTCGTATGTACAATCGTCCAAAAAAGAAAAGAAGGATACCACATGCATTTAAATTTCTAATTTTTTACAGAAAAAAAAATGAAAATAGCCCTGAGACTGAAAATTGTGTTTTTTTTTTAGTTTAGGTTAAAAACACAAGCTTAAGGGCTGTCTTTATAATTACATTGTACCAAACTCTGAAATTTCCAACACTAACAGCTAACCTTTACATCAAGTTTGGCTTTTTTGGCAAATTTACCGTAAGATACCAAACGGGAAATCATTTAGTCATGTAAGTAAGGAATTGGGAAGGTTTAAATTTTGGAGCTCCTAATGTTAAATTCATTTGTAATATTTCAAATAGCTGAATATATTACGTATGAACCAGAATTCTAAAGTTAAAAAGACACTTAATAAAACTAAAAAACACATTTACTAAAACTAAAAAACACATTTAATATTACATAAAAAATCAATTACAGCAGACGTTTCAAGCTCTTTGCAAGCTGCTTATGAATATACAACTCAATGGAAATGTCAATGGAAAACCAAAGCTGTTGTTTATACATGGTCACGCTCAAAATATTCATTTAAAATACTAAATCACCAAAGTGTATACGACACAGTAGGACCACATATTCTGGTGAAATGGTACATGCTTCGTTTAGAAGAAATTTCAGTAACCGTGTAAACCAACTTTCTAGAAAAATTCTGCTTTTAAAATAATTGCAGATAGATTTAGTTATATTCATACTTTTGAGATCTGGGATGTGATCGGTTTTTACAATATTGGATGATTAACAAGTTTCGATTATAAATTGCCGGATTTGTAAGCGCGTTTATGGTGTTCTAAGCAGATATTGCGTGATCATTTAGTTTCATCAATATAAATAGAGTCACAATCTTTACGTTGGCGCAGCTTGTCCCTAATGGGACCTTGCGCCATTAAACCCTATACAACCAACCAACCACAATCTTTACAAGGGATACTATAAATTATATCAATATTCAATAGACGAGGAGGGGGAGATTTTAGGTTTAAATTTGCATCATAACATTTTAAGGTTTAATGACTGTACTATTATTAATTAATATGAATAAATTATATATATTTTTGTCATTTTTTTTAAATATAAAACGCAGACATAACTTATAGGACTATAAAAAATTATTTTATTTACCAGTATATTATTACCCAATAAAAATGATTAATTATATACCGGTAACTTTAATTCTTCATCATTAATGTTTAAAAATAAAAGAGTTTAAGATGTTTATTTTTAATTATAGATTTTACTCTTCATATATTTTGATTATTTTAAAAGAAGTAATTTCTTTTCTTGCTATATGGCAAAAGCTTATTCTGGTTGAAAAGAAAAATGCATAGTGACTTTCCTACAGTATATTTGAATACAACATCATAATTTTGAGAATAAAGTATAAAAAGTCCTGTTCTTTAACCCTTCGATATCCGAATGGATCCCGTCCCCAAATGTGGTTTGAGTATTTTTCAACATAAGTATAACTGAGTTCCCTGGAAAACTTAACTCGGTGAAGATATTTACTTAGATTGCAGCTAACATTTGATGATTCCTAGACTCATCGTGGTCTGATGTAATGTTTTCGAGCACGCAAGAGTGTTTTTGCAATTGTTATTTGTTGTTGCACCTTTTTTTTTTTTTTTATCCGTATTTTTAGTTTTTTAAATTTTCAAATGTGTGTAAAAGAAAGAAATTTTATCTCAGTAAAACGGAAAACTTAATCGAAGTAATGCACTTTTTGACGGAGGATGATGAATATTCTTCTAATTATTAGAGCACAATAATATTTTTTTAGTTTGGACCGAAATTATGGTTCACCGACGTAAAGAAGTATTGATTATCTTCCAAAAACAATGGATTTAAACCCTTAGAGAAAAATTTCGCGTTTGATTGACATTTCAACTGTGTATCACAAAAATACAAGCATATTCTGACGTTCGATATTCTAGTTCTTTGCAATTCACACTAGTGCTGTCATGTGTCCCGTCCCGATTTAAGCGGGACAAGACACATTTTCGAGTGCTTCAAGATTCGTCTCGCGTAATCACTACGCAGGATGTCAAAAGTCAATTTTTCAAGATGCCTTAATTCCCTTAAACTTCTTTTAATGCCATGCTATTCACGACTGGAACTGAATGCTGTAAAACCTGTGAAAACAGAATCTGTCTATAACGGAAAACTTCAATGATTCCCGAAAGGAATACCGCTAAGTTGGAATATTTTCCCGGTTTCTAGCTATTCTGTTTTTACCAGTTATACTTCTATTTTTACCAGTTATACTTCTATTTTTACCAGTTATACTTCTATTTTTACCTAGTTATACTTTGTTCAGTAAAACCCGTCAAAATGGAACCTGTTTATAACAGAATCCTGTCTTCAACGCAAAATTTGCCTAGTCTCTACGAAAGGTTACAGTTTCGATATTTAGTAAGGAATATTGTGCTTTCCACTTTTACAATTCATAAATATCTCATAGGTAACTTATAAGTTATCGTTTTTATGAAAAGGTAATAAGTAACAAGTAACAACATAAATCAATATTGTAAGATTCTTTCGTAAAAATATTTTTAATGTTGTACATTCTTTAATATTGCATAAGTATGTAATATTTTCAGTAGGCTCATCAAAACAGGATAAAAGAAAAAATTAGTTGTTTAAGTTTTGAACCAACTAATTTTCATCTAAAATCTCACAGATATAGAGGCTTCATGTAATATTTAAAATATTTTAATAGAACTGTAAGAGCAAAACGATGGCGATTTTAAAAATATTCGCAAAAACATTTAATCAAATGTACCCCTTTATTAAACAGGAAACATCTTCCCTGGTTACTAACCTAATTATCTTATTTTGTTCAAATCCAAATAAGATGTGGATGCTCTTTTATTAAACATATATCTTAATCTTAAAACCTTTACAATTCATACCGAAATGCCATGCAAATATTTTCAACAAATTCTAAGGCCATATACCGGATTGCAAATGCACAACAGCAATTAAACTTTTTTTATTTTAAAAAAAATGAGTTTATTTAAGCTTTAACATCCATATATCTGTTCAATTTACTGTTTAATTTTTCATTTCTTTAAAAAAAAATATTAACAGCTGTGTCATTAGTGAATAAATCTGTCGTTTCTTCAGTATTTAAATATTTCCCTGAAAGCTCAGATGGTCTCCAAAAAACAAGATATACTGTTGTGATACCATCACAACTAAGCTGACCTAAGCCCACCCAAGGTCCAAGAAACATCTAAACTTGTATTTCAAAAAGTATTCTAGGACAAAATATTTTTTAAACTAAAGATACGATTCACACTTTTCTAAAAATGAAGCTAACTTTACCTAAGTAATATCCCTTTAATTTAGTATTTAATTCTTCATTTCATTAAAAAAATGTATTAACAGCAGTGTCATTAGTGATTTAATGCGTTGTTCTAAAGTTCAATTTTTTCTCCATTTAAATATATCCCTGAATGCAAAAACAATCTCTAAAAGGCACACTATATAAAGTTACTACTATATAAGTTCACCCAAGGTCCAAGTATTATCTAAACTTGTATTTGAAAAAGTATTTTAGAACAAAATATTTTCTAAACTAAAAGTACGATTCACACTTTTCTAAAAATGAAGCCAACTTTATGTAAGTAATATCCCTTTAATTTAGTATTTAATTCTTCATTTCTTTAAAAAAAATGTATTAACAGCAGAGTCATTAGTGATTTAATGCGTTGCTCTAAAGTTCAATTTCTTCTCCATTTAAATATATCCCTGAATATTATTTAATTCTTCATTTCTT
The DNA here is from genome assembly GCA_963931845.1 of Maratus michaelseni. Classification (NCBI taxonomy): domain Eukaryota; kingdom Metazoa; phylum Arthropoda; class Arachnida; order Araneae; family Salticidae; genus Maratus; species Maratus michaelseni. The sequence goes on along the minus strand of OZ007598.1, from coordinate 173,668,662 downwards.
TAAAAAATATGTATTAACAGCAGTATCATTAGTGATTTAATGTGTTGTTGTAAAGTTCAGTTTCTTATCCATTCAAATATATCCCTGAATGCAAAAACCATCTCCAAAAGGCACAATATATAAAGTTACTTTACCATCAAACTAATCTAACCTAATCTCACACAAGGTCCAAGTAATATCTAAACTTGTATTTGAAAAAGTATTCTAGGACACAATATTTTTCAAACTAAAGGTTAGGGATGCACCGGATGTGAAATTTTGCCGTATACCATATACCGAATATCCGGTACAAAATTTTACCGAATATCCGGTATCCAGCCGAATACTTTTTCGTTTTTAATTTGAATAGTAATATTTCTATTTTATGCTTGCTTTAAAGAAGGAAAACTTTAAATTATTATAATTTTATGTCATTCAAATGTTAATAATAGATTTAAACTCATTAAGTTAAAGTTGCTTAAAAACAAATGTTTTTTACTAATTAAGAATTGAAATTTAATCATGTTTTTTCTTTTGCCTATTTTAATATACACATTAGAAGTTTTTTTTATCCTTTATTCAGGGTCATTGAATATAAAAAGATAAACCATTAAGTAATTTTAATTTCTCTGTTTTTCATAGTTATAAATCTTTGTTATTTATAAATACTAAACATCCTATTGAAGCATCTTTTTCTTTCTTTACATACTCGTACATATTATTACTTACTTTTCCTATGACGAATGTTTTCTAACAGAATTTAAATAGAGAAGCACCTCATTGCAAGTATCTTGTTTTGTAGTAGAAAGGGGACAGTGAACTATTCAAGAAAGTGGCACAGTTCTTTTCATGATCAGTATTGTTTTACCACAGCTGGTCTTCCATCCATAGACAAAATAGTGACAAAAGATTCAATAAAATCATTTTTACTTTAGAATTGTTGAAAACACAAGAAAAAGAGACAACCAGAGGAGTGAACACTTTTTCTCAGAAGAAGGAAAATATTTGTGATAAAAACATAACAGAGCTTGAAAATGCTGAGCACCATAACTTGCCTTTAATTATAAATAATTAGCTGTCAAATTTTAAATATTATATTTCCATATATATATAAATCCTATAATTTCATTTTTGCGAAAATATGAATATTTATTCCTACTAACATTGTTTTAACGGGATAATGTTGGTAAGAATCACTAACTTTTTCTGATAATGTTAAAAAATGATTTAGAAAATGAGTCACTATTCGGCAACCGGATATTGAAGTATTCGGCCGGACCGAATATCCGGTTTGAGGGCCGAATAAGCAGGATATCCGGCAGGAAACGGATATCCGGTGAATCCCTACTAAAGGTACGATTCACATTTTTCTAAAAATAAAGCCAACTTTTCCTAAGTAATATCTCTTTAATTTAGTATATAATTCTCCATTTCTTTTTTAAAAAAAAATATTAACAGCAGTGTCATTGGTGATTTAAATGTGTTGTTCTAAAGTTCAATTTCTTCTCCATTTAAATATTTCCCTGAATGGTCAGACAATCTTCAAAAAAGTAAGATATACTGTTGTTATATCATCAAAACTAAGTTGAACTAAGCCCACCCATGGTCCAAGTAATATCTAAACTGGTATTTAAAAAAGTATTCTAGAACAAAATATTTTCTAAACTAAAGGTACGATTCACACTTTTCTAAAAATGAAGCCAACTTTTCCTAAGAAATATCCCTTTAATTTAGTATTTAATTCTTCATTTCTTTTATTAAAAATTGTGTTAACAGCAGTGTCATTAGGTATTCAATGTGTTATTGTAAAGTTCAATTTCTTCTCCATTTAAATATATCCCAGAATACAGAAACAATCTCCAAAAGACGCGATATATAAAGTTACTCTACCATCAAACTAAGCTAACCTAATCTCACACCAGGTCCAAGTAATATCTAAATTTGTATTTGAAAACGTATTTTAGAACAAAATATTTTCTAAACTAAGGATACGATTCACACTTTTCTAAAAATGAAGCCAACTTTACCTAAGTAATATCCCTTTAATTTATTATTTAATTCTTCATTTCTTTAAATAAAAAATGTATTAACAGCTGTGTCATTAGTGATTTAACTTGTTGTACTAAAGCTCAGTTTCTTCTCCATTTAAATATATCCCTGAATGCACAAACAATCTCCAAAAGGCATGATATATAAAATTACTTTACCATCAAACTAAGCTAACCTAAGCTCACCAAAGGTCCAAGTAATATCTAAACTTGTATTTGAAAAAGTATTTTAGAACAGAATATTTTCTAAACTAAGGGTACGATTTACACTTTTCTAAAAATGAAGCCAACTTTACCTAAGTAATATTCTTTTAATTTAGTATATTTAAATCTTCATTTCTTTAAAAATAATGCATTAACAGCAGTGTCATTAGTGATTTAACTTGTTGTTCTAATGTTCAGTTTCTTCTCCATTTAAATATATCACTAAATGCAAAAACAATCTCCAAAAGGCACACTATATAAAGTTACTTTACCATCAAACTAAGCTAACCTAATCTCACCCAAGGTCCAAGTGATATCTAAACTTTTATTTGAAAAGGTATTCTAGGACAAAATATTTTTTTAACTAAAGGTACGATTCACGCTTTCCGCAATGAAGCCAACTTTACCTAAGCTTAACTTGAGTCAAAATAACACTTAAGCTTATATTTGTCCTCGAAGATCTAAATACCATTCTTAGTCTTTTATAAAGAAAAAAAAGGCTTTCTTTCGTATGATACTGATTACGCACCTTTTCAAAACACTGGGAGTGTCCACATTTTGGCAGAAACACCTAAGGAAGGGGATTACTAGGAAAAAAATAGAGGAAATCCTAGACTTGGGGCGTCAAAATTTTCGTGACTCATCCTGCCCACCGAATTCAAGATGGGGCACAAGCTTTGCGAGAACACCCGAAGCCACGAGAAGGGCACGCGCCTCTTTTTTTATTCATGTAAGATAGTTAAAAAAAAGACGCTCACCATTGTGTTAAGATAATGCAGGAGGTTTGAAGAATTTCAGAGGAAAAAAATCGCACTGTTTTTCTGAGGTTATGAATGACTTGGCCATGACGAAAAAATAAAATTAGGGCCTTATATTTTCTAAATAAAATTTATAGGTATTCGTTGATGAAAACAAAGTACGTGTGCGCTATAAATTTCTCATACATAATGGGGAAAAAATGTCATCGAAAATGTAAAAAAAGCAAGAAAACCTTCATGGGATAATTCAGACAATAACTCAGAAAATATATACATTGTATATGGGTCGTCTTCTACATCTCTATTTTTAGTAATCAAAAGAGGCAAATACCCTTTAACAATTAACTATTTAAGCATCAGTCAAATAATTCTATGTTTTACGATACATAAAAAAAAATGATATGAAAAGCATTCGTCAAATAATTGTATGTTTAACTATACATAAAAAAACAGCTATGATAAGCATTGGTATGAGGATTTGAACTTTATTACCTTGCATTTTTTTTATTATATGCACTGGAAAATATTAACATTACAATCAAATTTCGGTTAAATCAACCTTTTTCAATTCAAAAATCAGATGACTGAAAAAGCCGATTAGGACATTTAAAGGATTTTGATAATCTACACAAGTATTTCTGATTTAAATGCAAAGTATAAAAAAAGAAAACTTGTTGAATCTTCAGAAGTTTATTAAAAATATCCATTGTTTCAAAACAAAAAAAAAGTTTACGTGTGATATAAATCTCTTAGAATGTCATTGAAATTGTCACAATGCTCAAAACCTTTCTTTGATATTATTATTTGAGAAAATCTTTACATTGTATAAGGACGGATTCAAATAATTTGCAACTTTATGACTAAATCGAAAAATACAATGCACCTCCATAATTTATCACCTATGGAAATATTTCCCACATTTAAAAGAAAACAAAAGAAACACTGTTGAATTTTCACATAAAACAATTATATCTATTTTCGCGAAATATAGTCCGAACAATACCGTATACGGGCTTAAAATTTTTTACAATTTATTACCTATTTATCTGTTTCCTTACCATTCAGATTTAACTTCAAATAATATTTCTGAAATTTGAAAACAAAAAACAATAACGCATAAATAACGCCAACTTCGAAGAAAACAAACCTATTCCTGTCAATGGCCAGTGCACGTCCAAACAGCAATTTTCTGATTTAGAAATCCTTGTAACCAGAAAAATAGCTTTATATGAAAAAAAAAACAAAAAAACAAAAAAATAAAGTATTCAAATTATGAACAAGTTTGCAACAACGGTTTCTTCAGAGATCGCGTACCTGTTGCCATTTTGTATGCACAAAACAACCCCTTGATCACGCGAGTTTCTATAAATATCGCTTTACGTAATACGAGTTGCCAGATCCGGACGTTAGATCTTTGCATTCCAGTGGCCTGTCACGACTTTTCCGCTTTTTTGTATTCCCAAAACCACCTCCTGGAAGCAATGATGTACTTAATGGATCCACGAAACAAGACAGGAGGGTCAATATCATGACCAGAATGTGCAAAGATTGAATATATTTCTGAAAGAAAGAAAATATACAAAGAAATCAAGGTACTTTGGTAGTAGGATATTATTTGGTGAATGAATAATAACTCAAGCGGTGAATGTCAATCAAATCCTGGTTTTCTTCAAAGTATAAGATGTTTTTTCTGACGAAAAAATTAATGTTTACAGGACTGTAACGCATAGTTTGCGATTGATTGGAGAATGAAGATCAAAATCAGCAGCTTGTAGCAAACAACATTAATGCATTTATCTGACTTTTCTTTGCAGAAAAGGAAATCTGATAAATTAAAGCTGATAATCAAAGTCAAACAACAAATGATCGAAATGCAATCGTGCAAATTTATCATTTAGCCGACCACTGCTAGAATATTTTGCTTAAGAACCTACACTAGTCACGGGCAGAAACACTCAAGCTGATGCTAAGTCTATGGGAAGGTACTTTTGACAGATTTCTCACTCGCATTTTAATATTTTTAAATGACTTTTCTGGCATAGGATAGCTGAGGTCGATCTCTAACGTTGCTAGTTTTACTTTTTCGATTTTGGTTCCAGTTTTTTTATATAAGGGTACTTTTAATTTCAGAAACGGTTCCAACCGGCTCCAAAATTGGAAATTTCCGCTTATAAAAAAACTGGAACCAAAATCGAAAAAGTAAAAACTAACAAGGTTAGAGATCGACCTCAGCTATCTTATGTCAAACAAATCATTTAAAAATATTAAAATGCGAGCGAGAAATCTGTCAAAAACCTTCCCATAGACTTAACATTAGCGTTCGAGTTTCTTCGGATGACTGGCGTAGGATCTTAATTAAAATTTTAATCCGCTACGCAAGCTAAAGAAAGTCATGTTTTTACAGTGACTCTATGTATGTATGCGTTTGGTAGTTGTGCTTTAAAACTCTGATGTAGCAACTAAAACAAATCATTTGTTGTTAAAAAAGAATGAATTCACCGGCATAAAGAATTAGACCCTGCGAATAATTCAAAATGTTAGATATTAGTTGTCAAAATTTTGGATGAAAAATGGAGGTTACTCCGCAGTTTCTAATGAGGTTAGTTAATAATTCAAGAATTTATATTTTGTATTCACTGTGGACAATTTACAGATGATGCAAATTCACTATAACTACGTTTCACTAAATGCGAGATATCAAATCTGGACTTTAGATCATCATATAAAAGAAATCTATCATAATTTTCCAGGTTTTTGTATTCCCAAAACCATCTCCTGGAATCAATGCGTATTTAATATGTCCACGAATAAGACATGAAGGTAAATATCATAACCAAAATAAGCAAAGTTAAAAATAAATTAAGGTACTTTGTAGAAGGATATTATTTGATGGATAAATAATAACAAATGGTGAATGTCACTAAAATTCGACATATGAGATGTTATATTCCAACTTGACGAAAAATGCCCGGGCCAGGATTCGAACTTGGGATATCTTGACTGAATCTGCCAGTGCTCTACCAACTGAGCCACCCCGGTCGAATCTGGAGGACCTAATTCATCCAGTTAACCTTATTGATCATAGCATCTGGTCTGATATCTGAATCAGCTCAACAGAATAAATCGCAGGTAATTTAGAACTCCAGTAAACGCTGCATACGTGATTACACTAGATTAATTTTAACACAATTATTCAAATTGGTAAAGAAATCATATTTGTAATTTTCCAACTGGACGTAAAATTTCAAGAGATCCCAGGTTTGAATCCTGGCGCCGACATTTTTCGTCCAGTTGGAAATTTTCAACTCATATGATTTCTTTACCAATTTAAATAATTGTGTTAAAATTAATCTAGAGTAAGACATGTTTTTTGACGAAAAATTAGTGCTTACGGTACCGTAACGCATAAGTTTGCGGTTGACTAAAAAAAGAAGATCGAAATCAATACTTTGCAACAAACAACATGACTTTGTTTATTGGTAAATTCTTTGGAGAAAAAGAAATTAGTTAAATATAGGCTAATAATCAAGGTCATCAAAAAATGATCAGAATGCTGTCATCTAAAAGTATGATTTAGTCGACTAGTGTTAGAAATGTTCTATATATTTTTTTTTTTTTACCAGCTGCATAATTCGAGAAAGCAAGGTTTAAGCTGCGTTTTTTTTTTTTTTTTTTTTTTTTTTTTTTGTGAAAAGATAAAATGGGAAAGCATTATCAAACGTATAAAATGCAATACGTTGATACTTTTCACTCCTTCCATTGTCTTGATATGTTTCATTTTCATTTGCAAACGAAATGTCAAATATTAGTAGCGACCTAGTTCAATGGACGATACCACAAGGGACGGAAAAAAATCAGTTTCATACAGTTCTCTGTCAACTATTAATACATAACTAGTAAATCTGCAGATCAGGAGCCTCAACGTCAGCTCAAGTCACTGTTTTTTAATCTCACTTTTCATATTATTTAGCATCTTACAATCCGCAATTTAATTTTTTTCTATTGCATACATATTTACAGGCATATACAATTCTTCGGAGGTTTCAGAAATTAGAAACGTTAAATTAAACACGGTTTATGCAATGATATTCTGAAATTCTTATGAACTTCTTAACCTTGTAACTTTTTAGATTAAAAAAAAAACTTGTATTAAAATAAATTCTTCATTTATGTCAATAGAATACAAAAATAATTTATTTTGCTAATAAATTATTGGAACAAAATAGTGCGTGTTGCTTTTATTATTTTTATCTTCTTTGAAATATCGTTGCTAGGCAACTGATAAATTAAAGAGAAAAGTAAAAAAAAATGCATTTTAAAATTTGTAAAAAATATGAAAATAGAAGTTTTATATTTCCGGAACAGATGCAAAAAAATTTCCAATCATTTAAACAATTAATATCTCAATTCTAATAAATGTATCGTCAATTTTTCAAAATTATTGGATATATTTAAAACCTCCATATCGAAAATCAACATCCATAATTTTACGTTGAAATCCATTATTCAAATATGCGATTTCCATTTCAGTTAAAAATGAAATTTGAAAATCGTCTGCAGTCCCATAGGAAAGCATTATGATTTAAAAAGAAATGTTCTCTATTTTTCGAAAGAATGAACCAAATTTAACCAAAAACTATACAGCTAATTCCGGGTATCTCACCATCATACCCACCAAAAATCAACCTAATCGGATCATTTTTACGGCAGTTATCGCGGAACACACAGACAGACAGACAAACAGACAGACAAACAGACAAACAGACAGACAGAAACCAAAAACTTTTCGGGTCTCAACAGTAAGCCTTCACTGACGTTTCGGCAATTAAAACTAACGTATTCTCCTCCTAGCTATGTTGGGTCATATGCTAATTGAGTAAAGGACGTTTTTGTGAAATGTTTTATTAAATTCAGCCCACCCCCCCGCCCCACCCCCCCACCCCCCCCAAAAAAAAAATTCTTATATATTTATATAAGAAAATCTCTAATTCTTATAACAAAAACCATACTTGCTAAAAGTGATAACAGTACACTTAAAAACCTGTTGATTCTCTTTATTAAAATGTATTTCTAAGCCTTTAAATGTACTGTTATCACTTTTAGAAAGTATGGTTTTATTTCAGAAACATCTTGTTTAATTGTCGCATTATGTGCATACTTTTTTTGCATTTTGCGAAAAATTTTACTGTAGCTGGGATTCTGCATGTAAGGTTTTGTTTTCATCAGTCCTTTTGCATATACATGGACTATGTCGTTTTAACCCATTTTAGGCCAATGTCAGGGGGGAAAAAATTAAATTATTTTTCATTTGACATATCTTTTCGAGTACATTCAAGATTTTGTGAATTATTGTCAATATTAATTAAAATATGACCACATGGTCGTGTATGACCCCTAAACATGTATTTATTAGCTCCTTAAAATTCTGACCTTTCTATTCAATCAATCTATATATTTTTTGCACTTTTAGATAACCATTGTTAAATTAGGAACGTTAAAGGTCAATGTTTTGCTATTTAAAGAAATTGAAATTAATGTTTGAAAATCATTCTGAAAATCATCCATAGAAAAAAAAACTTTATTTGTTCTATTCCTGAACATTTAGTGCAATGGCAAAGTTTATGAAGACATTTTTCTCGTTTTTCTCAACATGAATTTAAAACCATAAGGAAATTTTGCATAAAGAATGAAGTCCATCGGATAATTAGTTGCCGAGATATTTGTAATCCTATTTTCCACACTCTGCGATCTTTCATGACACTGTTTTTCATTCCAATTTCAATTCAAAGGTATATTTTAATTGGAAATGAGACGCTTAATCCGACGCAGTAAACCATTAGTTGATAGGATTATCAATTTTGGAGTTATAAGGATGTTTCTTTTACGCAATTCAGTAATAGAGCATTTAAAGTTTATGACGTCATCAAGCCACGATTTTATTCGAATTGCAATGCATTTTATAAATAGTTCACACATGTTTTATTTTCATATTTTATATTATGCATATCCATGATGGGTAAGTATTACGGTGGCCCCCAACGACTGGTTTTCTTTTGCGGTTACATTATTTTTCCGTAGATTTACAAACATTTCTCTTTTTTTACAGTCTACTATATTTCTTTTAAAAAAATAAGGAAGAAGAAGTAAGAAATAAAAACAAATTTGTGGTAGGATGTAATTTGATGAATGCAAAATGACTCAAGCGTATAATAATATCCTGAACGAATCTTCGCTATTGCCTTTCTGTTTAATGGAAAAGCAGTTTTTCAGATGAAAAAATTGTCCACAAAACTGTTACAAATAACACAGGTTAACTCATTTTTATTTCTATTTCGTACAATTTGTTCACAATCTGGGTCAATATGTATCACATTGATGTATATAGCCTGTTGAAATTAATAATGGCAAATAAATAAAACAGAACAATTTTTTTAAACAATTAGATTTACATATACTTAAACATGTAAAATGCATTAAAATAGAATTAAATTCATTTCTTTTTTTCCGAGTCAAAGGTCTTATAGTGCTTTTTTTCCTTTTCTAGAAGACTTTGTTTTATTTATTTATTTATTTACTAGCGGATCCACCCGGCGTTGTCCGGTCCCTTCAAAAAATAATACTAAATGCGAAATAAACTCTAAAAATTGGAATTTGGTATCAATAATTTTTACTTTCTTCTATCTTTACAAGAAGAAAGTATAGGATTCATGAAAATTTTCGACTTCCGGTTTTCGACGGATTTATACGTTTTAGAAGGTCCTTAACAGGATTTGACTATTTTTAGAAAATATCTGTCTGTCTGTATGCGACAAAAATTTTGTGGGCGCTCTATCTCAAGAACTAATGCTCAGAATTTAATAAAACTTTATATTCAATTTGTCCCTGATATTAATTAGTGCTGATTAGTTTTTGGTAAAAATCGCCCAGCAGGTGGCGCTGCTATGCAGAATTTTTCGCAATTTCCACAATAGCTCTATCTCAAGAACTAATGCTCGGAATTTAATAAAACTTTATATTCAGTTAATCTCTGATATAAATTGGGGCTGATTAGTTTTTGGTAAAAATCGGCCTGCAGGTGGCGCTGCTATGCAGCATTTTTCGCGATTTCCGCAATAGCTCTATTTCAAGAACTAATGCTCGGAATTTAATAAAACTTTATATTCAGTTAGTCTCTGATATAATTTAATGCTGATTACTTTTTGGTAAAAATCGCCCAGCAGGTGGCGCTGCCATGCAGCATTTTGCAGGATTTACACGATTTTAGCGATAGTCATATCTCAAGAAATAATGCACGGAATTTAATAAAACTTGACTTTCAGTTAGACCTTGATATAAATTAGTGCTGGTAATAAACAATTTGAATTCTCTAAACTAGGACTAGTACTCTCAACTAGGATTTATTTTATACGATCTCCTTTTTTATTTTTTAATTATGCTTGTATGGATAAAACCGAGTAACGAAAGTGGGATTTTATCCAATTTTCTCATTAGCAATGTTCGGGAGGTTTAATTATAGACGGTAACCGGGTTGTCTTTACAACTTGTCTAGAACTTCCTAGCAGCATATGTCCTCATAAATTTAATATGACTGATTTTACTGTACAAGTTTACCATTAAATGTGCAGCATTGATGTTTGTTAAAGGTAGTTTAAAAAAAAAAAAAAAAAAAAAAAAAAAAAAAAACGCACGAAATAATTAAAATAGATTGGTAGTAGAATACTGCTTCGTGTTCGTGAATCAAAGCCTTGTTTGCTTTTAGCGTATAAAAAAAAATTCCGGTGCAAAAAAATTATTCTTAACTCTCTAACAAGTAGAATTAAAACAAATAAGAATTAAAACATATCACTTACAAATAAAATGACTTAAATAATTAGTATATTTTATGTTTAATTGGATTTTTATGTAAAATATTCTTTTGCCGTATTTTATATTTGAACTACTAGGTTAGTGATATGTAATGTTCCGTAAACTATACTGTTCCATGTCAAATAAAAGATTCATTTAATTATCAAGTATTTTAAATGGCTTTCTAAAAATACAGTAAAATATGGGAAAGTTTTTGTTTGTTTAGTGTTGACTTTAAACAGAATTTTCAGGTTAGAGTACTCCCAACGTCAATAACGGTAAAAAAAAAAAAACAAAAAAAAAACTGCTGTTTGTTAGAACGGAGTTCGTGACGTCAGATCACGTGATTCCCACCGACCCAATCAGCCGAGAAAGCCGTCCTAGGAAGGAGAGATAAAAAACAAAAGATTTCTCGTTTGATTTATTCGGCGTTAGCTCAAGTGATCAGACGTCATGAACTTCGTCCTAAAGCAGTAGAAACAAACAAGATATTTCTCGGCCGGTACTAAAGTCGGCCACGGTTAGAGACGGATATAATCTGACCATCGCAAGATTCTTCTCTTATCCGGAATATATTCATATAGCAGATAGTATCTGCTATTTTTAATCTATGTACTCGTGTATCACATTTTAATACTGCAAATGTACTAGAAATATAACTAGGTTTGTAGGACAACATTAAAATCCAAATGATGTCATGTTCATGCGACGTAATACTTCTGCATTATCCTGATTCGTAACACTTCGTCAGGCAAATCTAACAAATTTCTTCATCCCACAGAACCATTAATCGTATACATTAATCAATACATTAAAATGTTTCAATTTGTTAGCAATGTTTCTTTCTATTCTTTTTTTTTAAAGTAATATAATACAGTGTCCTCTCACTTATACGCGATACACAGTAATTATTTTTCGGCTCCAGTTTCTTTTGAAAGTAATTTTCTGCTTATTTAATCGCCGAATTTATAAATCAAATTTTACTGTTTTAAAATAGTGGTACGAAAAAGTAATTACTGAACTACGCGTATAAGTGAGAGGTTACTGCAAAATGCATTTTAAAAACTATTTTTAATTATTAACATTACTTATTTTTTAAAAATACCAATTTCATTTTTACTTACCCATCATACGTAGTATAGGGTAAGTCTTGTAATCGTTTTGAAAATCGAAAAAAAATTTTTGACGGATTTACACGTTTCAGACACTGGAGATTCCGAAAAACATATTTTTAGAAAAAAAAATTTGCCGTCCGTCTGTGTGTCTGTGTGTCTGTGTGTCTGGATGTCTGTGTGTCTGTAAACGCTCTATCTCCCGAAAAAATTGAGATAGAGACTTGCAATTTGGTATGTACTTAGTATGTAATAATGGGAAGAAACCTATTTCATTTCAATAACCTCGATTAACCGGAACAATTTTTTTCGGACTCTCGAAATATTCGTTCTGATAAAAGGTATATAAAAATTTTCGAAATTGCTTATTTTAAGACATGAACATAAAAGACAATAAAAAAACATAAATTTTGCATAAAGCATGAAGTCGATCGGATAATTAGTTGCCGAGATATTTGGAATCCTATTTTCCACACTCTTCGATTTTTCATGACCCTGTATTTCATCCAAATTTCACTTCAAAGATATATTTTAATTGGAACTTTGACGCTTAATCAGATGCAATAAACCGCTAGTTAATAGAATTATTATTTTTGGAGTTATAAGGAAAAACCTCTTTCAAGCAATTCAGTAATCGAGCCTTTAAAGTTTATGACGTCATCAATCCACGATTTTATTTGAATTGCAATGCATTTTATAAGTAGTTTACACATTTTTATTTTAATATTTTACATTATGCATATCCATGATGGGTAAGTATTACGGTGGCCCCCAACGACTAGTTTTATTGGAAATAAATTTTGATTCAAATTATACACGGTGTTTTGGACTAACAGAGTTCGGATTAATTGGGTTGCACTTATTTTATTTTAACAAGATGCAGATGAAGAACAAGAGTTTTCGTTTTTATTAACGCAAACATCATTAACTAAGCACTGTAAAACAATTGGGTAAAAGTGATCGAAGATCGCTCAAAGGGTTTCGTTTAATATTCCTTTCAAAACACTTTATCCTTCCTTTAATAAATCCAAATAAATTTCATTTTCAAAAAAAAAAAAAAAAAAAAAAAAAAAAAGTCATGTTTTTTATAAAGTAAAAATTTACCGGTCTATTTTTCTCGTTTTTTCGAAAATCTGAACCGGTCCGATGGCTGGCGAAGCCCTCTATTATACTCTGTCATAATAATATCTGTCGTGTGGACTAAATGCAATATTTAAAAAAAATCAATTTCAACATTAATCATGTTGTATAGAGACCTTCAAAATGTTAGACGTCAGATTAATTTTCTTTTTAATTCTCTAATAACGTCATATTAAGCTGCTTTCTGTATCTACACATACTCATACTCCTTGTATTATTGAGAAATGTTTGAAAATTTCTGTTTTATTACCAATATGACGTCCTATTAATCTTTTTTTTCCAACTGGTGAAACCTTTTATTTCATTTTCATTTTTCACGTGGAAATCTTTCAATAGAAAATTAATTATTGTAGAAATAATTTTATTGTGGATTTTTAATTGGTGGCAACTGCTATAACGAAGAATGTTTAAATTTAATAGGAAAAGGCTGTTAGATTTTTGGACTTTTTAATCTATACATTAAAATAATACGATTTTTTCAAATTATACGATTTTGAGCTTCATAATAAGTAATTAGCTATAAGTACACAAAATTTTGACTGTAAGTTACATAGTTTCTGAGAACCAGCTCTGTGACGGACAGACAACGAAGCGCGAGTAATAGGGTTCCGTGTGATGAAAGAAACCCTAAAAAGACCTACTTAATCGAGGAAAATATAACACAACCACAAACGAAAGTAACAACAACCTCTTCAAAGTTACTAATGATTCCGAAAAGCGTTCTTTATCCTTAGAAACCTCAAAAACCAATACATTTTTGAGAATCAAAGACGCATTTATAAAAACAAAATTTCTTTGGCCTCCACTAAATATCGAAAACGTTTCCAAGTAGTTTTTATAGTGTTTTAATCAGTTTTCTCAACACGAAACATAGAACGAAATATAGACGGATGCTATCAATTCTCAAGTACACATTTTCATGTTCATCAAACATATTTTACAGACAAACTTAATGTTAATGTTAATGCCGGTAATTTATCGACATTTATTTATTACACTTGGATTTAAAAATCCAACTACGCAACTGAAAATATTTAATTGAGAATTAATGGTATCCTAAACACAGATATTCTGATTAAAATTCATAAAGATACAACTAAATGTAAATATATTGCTTGAAGGTGCGTAAAAACATACATAAAACATTTAACAGCACATTAAAGTCCATTTAAAAATTCAAAACGTTTTCAACCGAACTACTCGGTCATCATCAGTGAAAAACTATTTGTTGAGTTGAGTTGTTGTCTCTTTGCGTTTTCTTGCTTGCCCGGAATAAACCATTTTACTTCAAGGGTTTGGAATATAAGGTTTCCAGTTATTCTGGAACCTTATATTCCAGAATATCTTTTCTCAAACCAGATACGCTGGTTTGAGAAAACTGGATTAATACACGATAAAAACTACTCAGAATCGTTTCCAAATATCAGTTGCAGCTAATGGAACTTTATTTTATAAATGATTCTTTAAATCTCGAGAATACGAGTATATTGGTTTCTGCAGTTTCTAATGGCAATTAACGTATATCGGAATCATGGGTAACTCAAAAAGCGTTATTGTATATTTTGGTTCGTTGTTATATTGTACCAGGGGATCCGTGCGAGGATTTCGCACTGCAGTCTAATATCTTTTAGCATTATCTAATATTTTTCAGATGCAGGTTTAAACTTTAAAAAAAAAAGATTAAGAATTTAAATATCTGCAAGCAACATTAGTCAAATCAGAATATCGTCTCATTTATTCCATCAAAGTTACAGGAAAAACTAATTGAAGATGGAAACAGGCTCGTGCCTGATAAAAATTAACAATCGTATTTTAAATGCATTAGAAGATGACGTCATCCGCTTCGGAAACAACATGGGAAAAATAAAAATAAATTGAATGCGCACGAAGTACTAACTAAGCTAATATAACTAAGTATATACTATTTATGCTACACGTGATGATTTGATCGATCGATGGTGTTTTTTTCTTCTAAACATCTCAATTTCAATTTTACTTTTTAATCATAACTCGTGCTGCGAAATCATACTTTATCGTTTTTTTACTATCTACCCTATATATATAAAATCCTAATGAAACGAATTTGTGAAACGATTTTATGAAACGAATTTATGAAACGATTTTATGAAACGACTGATTAAACGACTGATTATGTTTCAGAGCTATTTTTAATAAAATATTAAACGCTTGAGAGTGAAATTAATACCAATTGTCCATAAAAATCCGCGGATGTCAAAACTGGTAATAGAATTTTGAAATTGGAATTAGTTTTCGAGATATTAATTTTTTTCTAATTTTAATGACATTTATGTAATGATGGCAACTAGTTACTCAGTTTTTTTCAGACAAAAAAGGGAAAAAAATTTAAAAGGATCCCGATAGGGATTATTGATTTCTTTTTATTCGTCATTTTCAAATTGAAATTGAATTTATCTTTTATTTCAATCAATAATGAAGACAAGATTGTGATTAAATTATGTTTTTCAGGAAAATTTGAAAAAAAAAAGAACATTTCTATCGTCAGGATTCAATCGTCTGTCAGCATTTAATTTAATTTATAAACTGGAAATATTTTGAATAAATTCGTCCAAATGACGTCATTTATGTAAACGTAAAAGAAAGGGGGGGAAAGAAATTAATAGTAATTATTATTTATTGATATCATTTTGTTATTTTTTTGTAAAATTTAATTAAACGAATTTATAAAATCACTAATTCGGATATTTGAAACGAATATATAATTGCCCAACTGAATGGAAGGAGAATAAAATATCCTGCTTGGTTTTCTTTCCAATTTTAATGAGAATATGACATCAATTATGCTAAAATGACAGTTACTCATCTCTCTCTTTTATTGGCAGCAAGGGGAAAAAATGCTCCCTATATATATTAGAGAAATGCTATTAAAGTTTAAGACAAATGAATATTTCAGTAGCATTACTTTTTGTTATACATACAATTTGTTTTACATACAATTTGTTATACATACAATTTGTTTTACATTTTTGTTTTACATACAATTTATTTAAGCGTAAAATGTCATTTATCCTATTTTATATATAATCAGAAGTAATTTGTATAGAAAATAGAAAAACAATAATAATATACGTATAATTAAAATAGGCATATAAACAAAAAAATCGTCAAATTTGTTTCCATGGCTGTTTATGTCATTTGGCACCAAATCTCATTTTCTGATGCCCGAATTGCGCCAAGCTTTTTAAAAAAGCCTCAAGACCCCTATAATAGAAAAGCACCAAAAGTTCATTGGGTTTGTTTTCATAACTTTTGGCAACAAATCTATGTATATTAACGAATCTATCCCTTTTTGAAGATCGAATTACGCCTAACCTAAAAGCAAAGGATCCTATACTGGAAAAGTAACCGATTTTCTTATGGACAATATTCAAGTGACATAACATGGTGTAAAATTATCGCGGATAGCAAATTTGTTTAAATATCTCATCATTTGATGCCGAATAAATGCAGGCATACATGCACAAAATATTTAATTAATTTTGTGTGATAAATCATTATTAGAAAATTCGTATATACATATTAATTAAAATAAATAATTTACATATTTAAAATAACATGAAAATATGCATGATGGTGCACTAAAATAGAGAGAAAATTAAAACCTGTTACTGAAAATGTCTATAACATAGTACTTTTCAATACCGTGGTTCTTAATGTTATTCACAAACAGATGAAATTTTTCTCATACTTAAACGCAAAGGAAGAATAGAATACAGATCGTTGTTATAAAAGTTTGAGAGGTAGCCACAATTTAAACCTAACCATTTTATACAAGCTGGTTTTCAAGTTGTAATTGATTTTACTTATCAATCCCGAAAACAGTCGTCAGTTGTCGCAACAGCTGTGTATGAGGCCATGATAATCAGAAAATGCTCCATTAAAACGTTAAAAGCATGGCAACGCAATTACAGATTTACCAATATTTTTAAAACAAAGCACGTTGTCATGTTTTTAGAGGCCTCGAAGTCTGAGCGGGGGTTGGCGAGCGTTGCTCGCAGGGGGTAGGCCCCCTAGTATATATATATATATATATATATATATATATATATATATATATATACCCTATATATATAAAATCCTAATGAAACGAATTTGTGAAACGATTTTATGAAACGAATTTATGAAACGATTTTATGAAACGACTGATTAAACGACTGATTGTGTTTCAGGGCTATTTTTAATAAAATATTAAACGCTTGATGGTGAAATTAATACCAATTGTCCATAAAAATCCGCGGATGTCAAAACTGGTAATATAATTTTGAAATTGGAATTAGTTTTCGAGATATTAATTTTTTTCTAATTTGAATGACATTTCTGTAATGATGGCAACTAATTACTCAGTTTTTTTGTGACAAAAAAGGGGAAAAAATTGAAGAGGATCCCGATGGGGATTGTTGATTTTTTTTATTCGTCATTTTCAAATTGAAAATGAATTTATCTTCTATTTCAATCGATAATGAAGACAAGATTGTGATTAAATTATGTTTTTCAGGAAAATTTGAAAAAAAAAAAATCACATTTCTATCGTCAGGATTCAATCGTCTGTCAGCATTTAATTTAATTTATAAACTGGAAATATTTTGAATAAATTCGTCCAAATGACGTCATTTATGTAGACGCAAAAGAAAGGGAGGGATAGTAATTAATATTTATTGATATCATTTTGTTATTTTTTTTATAAAATTTAATTAAACGAATTTATAAAATCACTAATTCGGATATTTGAAACGAATATATAAAATAATAATTGCCCAACTGAACGGAAGGAGAATAAAATATCCTGCTTGGTTTTCTTTCCAATTTTAATGAGAATATGACATCAATCACCGATTTTTATTGGAGACTGTTTTTACATTTTTTAAATGGAGGATGTTTTTAGTAAAATTTTTTAACCATGCTTTTTTAAATAATGTCTGAAAGAAAAATTGGTAAAATGTACAAATTGGCAACATACTTTCTGTCAACCTATTCACTTTGTCATTTCGTATACACAAGCATTTTTTCAATATTTATACAATTTGTTTAGCGTAAAATGTCATTTATCCTATTTTATATATAATCAGAAGTAATTTGTATAGAAAAAACAATAATAATATACGTATAATTAAAATACGCATATAAACAAAAAAAAAATCGTCGAATTTGTTTTCATGGCTGTTTATGTCATTTGGCACCAAATCTCATTTTCTGATGCCCGAATTGCGCCAAGCTTTTTAAAAAAGCGTCAAGACCCCTGTAATAGAAAAGCACCAAAAGTTCATAGCTCGAATTACGCCAAACCTAAAAGCAAAGGATCCTATACTGGAAAAGTACCCGATTTTCTTATGGACAATATTCAACTGACATAACATGGTGTAAAATTATCGCGGATAGCAAATTTGTTTAAATATCTCATCAATTGATGCCGAATAAATGCAGCCATGCATGCACAAAATATTTAATTAATTTTGTATAATAAATAATTGTTAGAAAATTCGTATATACATATTAATTAAAATAAATAATTTACATATTTAAAATAACATGAAAATATGCATGATGGTGCACTAAAATAGAGAGAAAATTAAAACCTGTTACTGAAAATGTCTATAACATAGTACTTTTCAATACCGTGGTTCTTAATGTTATTCACAAGCAGATGAAATTTTTCTCATCCTTAAACGCAAAGGAAGAATAGAATACAGATCGTTGTTATAAAAGTACGAGAGGTAGCCACAATTTAAACCTAACCATGTTATACAAGCTGGTTTTCAAGTTGTAATTGATTTTACTTATCAATCCCAAAAACAGTCGTCAGTTGTCGCAACAGCCGTGTATGAGGCCATGATAATCAAAAAATGCCCCATTAAAACGTTAAAAGCATGGCAACCCAATTAAAGATTTACTAATATTTTTAAAACAAAGCACGCTGTCATGTTTTTAAAGGCCTCGAAGTCTGAGCGAGGGTTGGAGAGCGTAGCTCGCAGGGGGTAGGCCCCCTAGTATATATATATATATATAGTATAAAAACGATTAAGTATGATTTCGCAGCACGGGTTTATTTTATATTTATGATTAAAAAGTAAAATTAAAATTGAGATGTTCAGAAGAAAAAACACCATCGATCGATATATATGATTTTCGTAGATTAACCCTTTGAGGGGCGGTGGTATATATTATATACCACCTAATTTTAATCCGATGCAAACCAGAAACTTTTAATTAAATTTTAATTTTTTAACTTTGACGAGAAAAAGTTGAAAAATTGCTTATTCTTATTATGAACTAAATTTTTCCTAAATTCCGGTGGGAATTCAACGTTACAGGAGCACAAGTGCTTGCCCCTGAAAGGGTTAAGTAATATTGGTCCTTTTTGCAGTGAGAACATGATTTCTACCTTACAGATAATGTATTTATATCATGTTGTCCATATTTTTCTAGATTGTAAGACCTTTTATATTAAATTCGTACATCCTCATCAATTATTTCATAAGGAACTTATAAATCTTTAGTTTCAGAGTCTAATATTCCATCAAATAAAATATATTATTTTAAAAAAATCCATACACTGTCGACGGGAAAATAACACAATCAAAAATAACACTTTCTTTAGACAAACTGAAATCCTCGTCTAGACACAGACGAAGAACTTTCGTGTTTAACATCATTTTTACGCAAAATGCTTCATGCAGCAGTGTTTACTATCGATTTATCTCAGTCACGTAGGTATAATCGATAGAAAACCCCCAATGTGAAAAAAGTAACGTACACTGCTCCGAATCAAAAACGCCCATTTTACGCTGGGAATGGTACGCCCCTGGCGCCGAAGGGTTGCCTTTGGATAAACTTTCACTGGTGAATGATGTATAAATTTGATGAATATAAAACAATCTAATCACGTTTATTCGATATAGGTATCGAAAAATGTGATACGTTCGTCATGTAAATCAAATTTTATAAGTATTTTGATGATCTTTAAAATATAGACTATAGAAATTCTTTCATAACAAAGTCTTATGCTCTATCTTTTAATCGACTTCGCATGTTTTATACTTATAACTTATTTTCTATTTGATAAAGATCAGACAGATATATAGTGAAATAAAGAATTAAACTTTTAATCTTAAAATAAAGGCGTTAATACCTGAAAAATGATTTTCTTTTACACAAGATTTATTAAACTTTCACTGGTTTATGATGGATAAATTGGATGAAAATATAACAACTTTATCACGTTTATTTGATATAGGCAGGGTTTAACAAATTTCATAAAATCTGATAGCCAGCAAAAAATTTTAGTCGCCAGTAAAAAAATATTTACACCTATCTCTCACCTGTCATGCATTTGTAAAAAGCACAAAAACGTATTTTATGAATTATTTGGGAAATAATTAAATTAGCATAGTTTATGATGTGTTAGCTACTCTGATTATAAGAGTAGGCGAAGTTTTGATTGCGAACGTACTTTTTGTCCACTAATTGTCAATGTGCGTAAAAGATATTATGGCCGTCATTCTCTGAACTTTCGATGAATGAGTGTGAAAACCTCGGAACTTGTGAGTTTTTCGCTTCGTATCGATATTTATACAAATTCCTACATCTGGTCAATCGATATGTTAGTATTTAAGCCCTGGCACGCATTAGGAAAGGGAAACTTGGATCGAGTTTCTCCTCCCTGTGAGTTGCTGTTAGATCCGGCTAGTGTGATCAACTATCTAAAGCTGAGAAAGAGGACTCGTAGTTGGTAAGCGTAAATTGCGTATTTCCTGCGAATTGAAATAAAGTTAATTCGGTGCTCACGGAGTGCCATTTTCAGAAGTTTCCTAGGCGGACATCTTGTCATCGGAGTTCGCCTAGCTTGTATAAGCGAACATTAAATCTTTGCTGAAGGTACCTTGACTTGCTACCTTGTGCAAAGTTGTAAGTGATATTTTGAGTTATCTCTAGTTGATATTTGATGCTTTATTTTTCTGAATGAAATGATTTCTTTGGCGTAAGGAAAATTTATGGAGTCTTTTTCAAAAACCCTGCCCGCTTAAGATTTTAATAAACGTGACTTTTATTTTATACGTCTTGTGCTCTCTTTCCGACTGACTAGCATTGCTCACTGTCACTAACAGCGACATGGCTGTTACAAGTTTAGAATGATTAATTACATAGTTTATAACAGTACATAATTTGGAAAGGTAATATAAACTAAGTTTTCTAATTAAAATTCTTAAAATCAAGAAAAATCAAGAAAGAAATATTGTAAAGGCTGAATTAACTGGCATGTTTGGGAAATGTCGGTTGCCGAATGCTTCAAATGTCCGGATAGTTGAGTGTTTAAAAATCTGTTCCTGATAAAGGGGGCGCCGAAGACGTAAAGTTATACTATAGGTTATACAGTTATACTATAGGTTATATAGTTACACTATATAAAGTTATACTAAAGTAAAACTATAGATTTATATGTTATTCTTTTACAATGAATATGATAGAATAATCCGTTTTATTTCTGAACACAAAATCTGATTTGAAACTTATAAAAAAAAAACATGGGCATTTTTTAGTCTTAGATCAATGTGAGACAATTGAGTTTAGATACCAAAGAGGCTGGATTGACACTATTTCTTATTGTTTTACTGAAACCTCCTTCCTCCCTCACCCCCACATTCTATTCATGTGACATGTTAGCTGACTAGAGCGGAAAAGAATGCGCTTTCTGCGCATGAGATGGAAAATGCTTTTTAAACTTTGTTCTTCCGTCATTAAAAGTACGAGAGAAAAGGAAGAAGATCACTGCTTCCCATGCACGAGTAGGGTAGGAGAGAGAAAAAATGCTGCTTTTGCTCAAATTTTTTGGTTAATTTTTGCACCTCCCCCACAAAAACCCGCCTGATAGAACTTGGATGCCAGATCGAAACACTTGGTCACCAGTGGCGACCTGGCGACCGCATTTTATTACTCTGGATATATATAGGTATTGAAAAATGTGATGCGTTCGTCATGCAAGTCAAATTTTATAAGTATTCTTATTATTTTTTAGATCTTTTAAAATATAAACAGTAAATTCTTTCAAAACGAAATCTTATGTACTATTTTTTGATCGACTTCGCTTGTTTTATCCTTAATCCTTTTTTCTGCTGAATAATAATGTGACAGATATAGTGAAATAAATAACTCAACATTTAATCTTTAAATAAAGATGGTTAAAGAACGATTTTTTTTTCACAAGAATTTTTAATTTTTACTGGTGAAATGATGTGTAAATTTGATGAATATAGCACAATTCAATTATGTTTATTCTATATTATAGGTATTGAAAAATGTAATACGTCTATTATGTAAATCGAAGTTTATAAGTATTCTGAATATTTTTTTTATCTTTTAGAATATAAATTGGAGATTCTTTTAAAACAAATTCTTATCCGCTATCTTTTGATCGACTTTACATGTTATTTTCTTAATACTTATTTTCTAAACAGTAATGATCATATAAATATAGCTTTGCATGTTTTGTTTTCCTTATTAATGTTTTCTTCTTTCTCCAATAGATAACGTAGTGAAATAAATAATTTGGCAACCTTTTAAATCTTTACTTAACGACCTCAAAACCTGAAGAATAATAAGTTTCACGAGATAATTAAACATTCACTGGCGAATGATGTGCAAGTCTGATAAATATAAAGCAATCTAATCACATTTATTCGATAAAAGGTATAGAAAAATGTGATACATTTATGATATACATCAAATTTTATGTGTTTTCTTATTTTTTGTTCTATCTTTTAAAACACAAAGTGGTTATGTTTTCCAAAGTTTAATTTTTATCGGCTTCGCATATTTCATTCTTAACATAATTATTTTCTAACATATAATAGTCGTACATATATAGTAAAATAAATAATTTGACAACCGTTTAATCTTTAAATAAAGGCGTCAAAGTCTGAAGAGTGATTTGTTTCACAAGATTAGTATTGTGAATCTTGTCATATAAAGAAGAAATCCCAATTATACTTAAGTAATGGTGTATGTTTTTAACATATCCTTTGTGTAATGGTGTGCACATGTTAAATTAAACAGCTCAACTGATATACAATGGATTTTGACAGATGGGGTGTTGTTACATTCCAAAATGATTGTGTAAATGTGGTGAATATAAAACAGCCAAATCACGTTTATTCAATACATGTATTGAAAAATATGATACATCCGTCATGTAAATCAAATTTTACAGGCATCATGTTCATTTTTAAATCTTGAGAAATATAGACTGGAAATTCTTTCCTAACAAATTCTTATCTTTTCTCTTTTGATCGGCTTCGCATATTTTATCCTTAATGCTTATTTTCTCATAGATAATGATCGTAGTTAGAGTGAGATATATAATTTGACAGCCTTTATTCCTAAATAAAGGAGTCAAAGACTGAAGAAAGATTTCTTTCATAGTATTATAATTTAGAGAAATTGTCACGTTTAAGAGAAATATCATTTTTATTCAAATAAAGGTGTTTTTTTCCTGTATGCATATCTTATTCTTTACATAATTATTCTCTAATACATAATTGTCGTACACGCATAGTAAAATAAATAATTTGACAACCGTTTAATCTTTAAATAAAGGCGTCAAAGTCTGAAGAGTGATTTGTTTCACAAGATTATTATTGTGAAGCTTGTCATATAAAGGATAAATCCCAATGTGCATGTTTTTAACATCATTTACGTAATGGTGTGTATATATTATCTTAAACAGCTTAACTGATACAATGGATTTTGACAGATCGGGTGTTGTTAAATTCCAGAACGATGTGTAAATGAATATAAAACAGTCAAATCATGTTTATTCAATACGTGAACTTAAAAATATTATACATCTATCATGTAAATCAAATTTTATAAGCATGATAATGATTTGTAAATCTTGTGAAATACAGACCGGAAATTCATTCCCAACAAATTCTTATCTGTTATATTTTGGTCGGCTTCGAATGTTTTATCCTTAATACTTATTTTTTAAGAGATATGATCGTGTAGTTAGAGTGAGATAAATAATTTTACAACCTTTATTCTTAAATAAAGGAGTCAAGGCGTGAAGAAAGATTCATTTTTCAAAAGAGATTTTCAAAGATGATTTCAAAGATTTATTTCAAAGTATTATAATACAGAGAAATTGTCGCGTAAAGCAGAAAGGGCATTTTCATTGAAATTATTCAAATATTTAAGTGCAGTTATTATGCGTATGTGAGGCTCTACAGCGCGAGTGGTATCACAGATTTTGACAGATTAGTTGCCGTTGGATTTGTCTGAGTAGTGCTGGCGTGATAGTGTATACAATTTCGCCAAAAATCTAACGCTAATTTTTTAACATAATAGAATTTATAATTTAAAATCGTATTTTTTTATGACGTCGTATACCCAATAACACATCGCAGTGATCAGAGAGATCCAACCATATACATCATGTGTCAAAGTTCTTCATGCTTTTCACGCATCTGTTCATATCATACATTATTATTAAGTTATGTGGCATGAAAAATTCAAATTCAAAACTTAAAATAACTTAAAAAGTTTAATTAATTACCTATATTCCTACATATAACGCGAACTTGTGGTACAAGAAAACTGATCGAAAATTGGGTTCGTACGCTTCAGGGCAGATAATAACAGATTTTTCGCAAAGTAATATTAGTCTTATTTAACAAAAAATATTCTGTGTTTAAATTTGCGACCATTAATTTGTGAAAAGTTTGGTATTCAAACCCCTTAAATCCCTGAATCTTTTTGTCGCATACGAACACTGAAAAATTATAGGGGCGCTATTAAAAAAAAATATTAAAATTAAGAAAAAAATTATGATCATAAGAACTAAGATTTCTAATCTAATAATCTAATAAACATACTATTTGTTTACACACACACACACACACACACACACAAAAAGGCATTTCTTTTAAATGCTAAAAGGTGTAAATTAACAACATAATACAAATTAAAATAACTTTTATTAGGTTGTTTGACATGTTTCGACTCACTCAGAGTCATTTTCAAAAACAAATGAGAATATTCCATAATTGCACGGGCTTTGAAGTTATTATTTTCATGTACTTTTTAAAAATTACGCAAATTATCTTTTATTTTTGCTTGGTTGTTTATTTTCATACCTGTGACCATACCTTTTAACATTTAAAAGAAATATATTAATACAAGATGTTATAATTTATGATATTGTTTTAAAAAAAAGGTTGTTAGCTATCAGATTACGTTAAAAGTAATATTTATTATTGTTTGGAATGATAATTATTTTATTTTTTGTTGTGTATCTGATGAAGGTTTCTTTGCAAAGAATGAGGTGTGCGTTACACGTTGAATATATCTGAAAATAGAAAAATGAAGTCTGAAAGTTTAAACGCACGTTATACACCGGAGCGCCGTATACGTCGCAATATACGGTATTTGTAAACTTTATCTTCAACACCGCCATTTATTTAGTAAATTAATCCAAATATTATTCAGTGGAAAATTTTTATGAAACTATACAGCACGAAAAATGTCGTATGTATCATACAATGGTTTTATTCACTGTAACTTTGTTTGGATAGTGAATTTATGAAAATGTTTTTCAATGAAAAATATCACTGCTTAAATTTATATGATTAATAACTATCAAAATGCTTGCCACTGAGCTTTTCTTATGCATGATTGAAAATACTTGAAAAATAAATATGAACAAACTTATTTCCTTTTTCCTGTTAAAATATCTTTTAATACTTTGTTTGGACATTAATATGTACTTTAGTACGTCATAAAAATCGCGATATTTAAGCATCAACATACTAGCAATGAGTTAACAAATTTATCCAAAATGTTTTTTAAAGAAATAGAATTTTATTCATCACTATCTATAAGAAATTACTGTAAAATTCTATTATCATGATTTTCCTTTGGTAGGACTTTAAAAAAAGTTGTATGTCAACAATACTTATTTTAAATTTATACTGTAATGTTTTTTTTAATTTATAATAGAAATAAATTTAGCCGTTATTTTATGGTTGTAAGACTACTTTAAACAGATATTCATCGAAGAAATGTTTTAAGAATATATTATTTTAGTGTGGTAGTCCCAAAATCATATTCTTTAGCAATGTTATGGCTAATATGATGATGAAACCACGCATTTTATTTGTGGTAATTTAGGCATTTGGGACCTGAAGATTTTGTCTAGATTCCACAAATTTCATTTTTTCAATTTTTTTTTTTTCTTCTTCTTTTTTTTTTTTTTTTTTTTTTTTTTTACTATGTATATGGAATCTATATTCAGAGTGTTGGGGGAACACTATTGTTGTCAATTAATTATTACATTCTAATTCATAATTTCATAGTTTTTGTTGGTGTTTCGGTAATGTCTCATTAATGGTTATATATATATAAAGGGGATTTTCTATATCTTTTAATGTCTCAATTTTTAATTACTGTACCCGTGGTTACATCCATGTTGTTCACGTGCATAATTCAATTGGCTTAGGTTGTGTGGCTGTCTCTCGTATGTAAAGCAACATGCGAGTAAATTTTGTTTTTATCCATTTTTCATCTGTTTTTATATAATTTCCCCCTCTTTTAAATACAATATATTTGGAAAAAATATCATATTCTTGGCAAATATGCCAGTATATTCTGTGAAATATTGTATTTTAATGTGACATGTGAAATGTACTGCCAAATTGAAGATTATACATGTCTTTTTCCGATTCCATTTTAATTTCATTTGATATCTAAATTCCATTTATTAACAATATAATAAATTACAACACCTTGTAATAATATATTCCTTTTAAATGCTAAAAGGTGTAAATTAACAACATAATACAATAACAATATAACCAACCAAGAACCAACCAGAGAAAATAAACAACGAAGTAAAAAATAAAAGATAACGTGCGTAATTTTTAAAAGAGTACATGAAAATAATAACTTCAAAGCCCGTGGAATTATGGAATATTCTCATATGTTACTGAAAATGACTCTGAGTGAATCGAAACATGATGTCAAACAACCTAATAAAAGTTATTTTAATTTGTATTATGTTGTTAATTTACACCTTTTAGCATTTAAAAAAATATATTCCATTTATTATTCAAATTGCGATTGAGTTTTATTTATTTTACATATCTAGCATCTTTTATCATTTTATTTATTTATTATTTTACTGCTTTTCCTTAAACAAATTATGTGTGTATTTACTATGCCATCTCTAAATTGGAGTTTCGGTAATTTCTTGTTTGAATTTGTTAATTATTAATAACTTAAAAATATTATTTATACACCTACTACATGCCATCTTTAAATTGTTTTGAAAAATTTAAATTAAAATTTGTTAAATTGTTTGGGTCAGAGAATTTGATGACAGAACTTCTTTGATATATTTTGATTTCAAAGGTATTAATAAATATATATATATATATATATATATATATATATATATATATATATATATATATATTATCTTGAAAGAGCGGATGTACAAATTAATGGTTCTTCCTCAATGACGATTCACATTATCTTTTTTATTTCAGGTCTATCACTTAAAGAGAAAAAACACATTGTTAACTAGGGGTGACTGAACGTATAACATTCATCTAAAGCACCTCCGCCTCCGCAGAATAATTGGGTTTCAAGCCTAAGTACAGTTTTTATGCTTAGGTCCTACTGAATTTGAATTGTTTCGTACAATAACAACTATTGTAGAAAAGAATAGCCACTTGTTTAAGCTAACACAAATCATAAGATGGCACTTTATTCTCACAATCGCATATTAATCAGAAATACGAAATGTATAACAGGACATGTTTGTATTTTCACATATATTTTTTCGGAAATGATTCTTTGTTTGAAACATGACTATGGTTTTGTTTTATCGGCGATACGCTTTTCTTTCAATCGACGAAAATGTATTCCTTTACTTAAGTAATGATAACAATATAGTAAAATACCAGTTATTCGACCTCCAGTCATACAGGTCGTCAAATATCGGGATTTCTAGAAGATCGCACAAAGGGTTTCGTTTAATATCCTTTCAAAACACTTTATCCTTTCTTTAATAAATCAAAATAAATTTCATTTTTAAAAAAGAAAAAAACTAGTCGTTGGGGCCCACCGTAATACTTACCCATCATGGATATGCATAATGTAAAATATTAAAATAAAAATGTGTAAACTACTTATAAAATGCATTGCAATTCGAATAAAATCGTGGCTTGATGACGTCATAAACTTTAAAGCGTCAAAGGCTCGATTACTGAATTGCTTGAAAGATACATCCTTATAACTCCAAAAATAACAACCCTATTAACTAGCGGTTTATTGCATCTTATTAAGCGTCAAATTTTAAATTAAAATATATCTTTGAAGTGAAATTTTGAGGAAATACAGGGTCATGAAAAATCGAAGAGTGTGGAAATTGGATTCCAAATATCTCGGCCACTAATTATCCGATCGACTTCATGCTGTATGCAAAATTTATGTTTTTTTATTGTCTTTTATACCCATTTCTTAAAATAACCAATTTCGAAAATTTTTATATACCTTTCATCAGAACGAATATTTTGAGAGTCCGAAAAAAATAGTTTCGCTTAATCGAGGTTATTGAAATGAAATAGGCTTCTTCACATTATTACATACTAAGTACATACCAAATTGCAAGTTTCTATCTTAATTTTTTCGGGAGATAGAGCGTTTACAGACACACAGACACACAGACACACGGACACACAGACACACAGACACACAGACGGACGGCAAAAATTTTTTTCTAAAAATATGTTTTTCGGAATCTCCAGTGTCTGAAACGTGTAAATCCGTCAAAAATTTTTTTTCGATTTTCAAAACGATTACAAGACTTACCCTATACTACGTATGATAGGTAAGTAAAAAAGTCATGTTTTTATAGAGTAAAAATGTACCAGCCTATTTTTCTCTTTTTTTCCGAATATCTGAACCGGCCCGGAATATCTAAACTTACACATATTCATACTCCTTAAATTATTAAGAAATGTTTGAACATTTCTGTTTTATTACCAATATGACGTCATATTTAATCTTTTTTTTTTCAATTGGTGAAACTGTTTTTTTTTAAAGTATTATAATACAGAGAAATTGTCGCGTAAAGCAGAAAGGGCATTTTCATTGAAATTATTCAAATATTTAAGTGCAGTTATTATGCGTATGTGAGGCTCTACAGCGCGAGTGGTATCACAGATTTTGACAGATTAGTTGCCGTTGGATTTGTCTGAGTAGTGCTGGCGTGATAGTGTATACAATTTCGCCAAAAATCTAACGCTAATTTTTTAACATAATAGAATTTATAATTTTAAATCGTATTTTTTTATGACGTCGTATACCCAATAACAAATCGCAGTGATCAGAGAGATCCAACCATATACATCATGTGTCAAAGTTCTTCATGCTTTTCACGCATCTGTTCATATCATACATTATTATTAAGTTATGTGGCATGAAAAATTCAAATTCAAAACTTAAAATAACTTAAAAAGTTTAATTAATTACCTATATTCCTACATATAACGCGAACTTGTGGTACAAGAAAACTGATCGAAAATTGGGTTCGTACGCTTCACGGCAGATAATAACAGATTTTTCGTAAAGTAATATTAGTCTTATTTAACAAAAAATATTCTGTGTTTAAATTTGCGACCATTAATTTGTGAAAAGTTTGGTATTCAAACCCCTTAAATCCCTGAATCTTTTTGTCGCATACGAACACTGAAAAATTATAGGCGCGCTATTAAAAAAAATATTAAAATTAAGAAAAAAATTATGATCATAAGAACTAAGATTTCTAATCTAATAATCTAATAAACATGCTATTTGTTTACACACACACACACACAAAAAAAAAAAGGCATTTCTTTTAAATGCTAAAAGGTGTAAATTAACAACATAATACAAATTAAAATAACTAAAGGCTCGATTACTGAATTGCTTGAAAGAAACATCCTTATAACTCCAAAAATAACAATCCTATTAACTAGCGGTTTATTGCGTCTGATTAAGCGTCAAATTTTAAATTAAAATATATCTTTGAAGTGAAATTTTGAGGAAATACAGGGTCATGAAAAATCGAAGAGTGTGGAAATTGGATTCCAAATATCTCGGCCACTAATTATCCGATCGACTTCATGCTGTATGCAAAATTTATGTTTTTTTATTGTCTTTTATACCCATTTCTTAAAATAACCAATTTCGAAAATTTTTATATACCTTTCATCAGAACGAATATTTTGAGAGTCCGAAAAAAATAGTTTCGCTTAATCGAGGTTATTGAAATGAAATAGGCTTCTTCCCATTATTACATACTAAGTACATACCAAATTGCAAGT
This sequence comes from Maratus michaelseni, assembly GCA_963931845.1. NCBI lineage: Eukaryota > Metazoa > Arthropoda > Arachnida > Araneae > Salticidae > Maratus > Maratus michaelseni. The sequence continues at coordinate 173,638,180 of OZ007598.1, read as the reverse complement.
TTCTATCTTAATTTTTTCGGGAGATAGAGCGTTTACAGACACACAGACACACAGACACACAGACACACAGACACACAGACGGACGGCAAAATTTTTTTTCTAAAAATATGTTTTTCGGAATCTCCAGTGTCTGAAACGTGTAAATCCGTCAAAAAAAAATTTTCGATTTTCAAAACGATTACAAGACTTACCCTATACTACGTATGATAGGTAAGTAAAAAAGTCATGTTTTTATAGAGTAAAAATGTACCAGCCTATTTTTCTCTTTTTTTCCGAATATCTGAACCGGCCCGGAATATCTAAACTTACACATATTCATACTCCTTAAATTATTAAGAAATGTTTGAACATTTCTGTTTTATTACCAATATGACGTCATATTTAATCTTTTTTTTTCAATTGGTGAAACTTTTTTTTTTCATTTTCATTTTTCACGTGCAAATCTTTTAATAGAAAATTAATTATTGTAGAAAGAATTTTATTGTGGATTTTTAATTGTTGGCAACTGCTATAACGAAAAATGTTTAAATTTAAAAGGAAAAGGCTGTTAGATTTTTGGCTTTTTATCTCTCTATATTAAAATAATACGATTTTTAAAATAATGTATGATTTTCAACTTCATAATAGGTATTCAGCTGTAAGTACACAAAATTTCATGTCTGTGAGTTATATAGTTTCTGAGAACCGGCTCTGTGACGGACAGACAATGAAGCGGGACTAATAGGGTTTCGTGAGGTGAACGAAACCCTAAAAATGACTACATTTTCTCTGTCGCACACACAAATCTTATTGAAATGCATTGTATATTTTCTTCAATAAAAAAAATAATTTCTTTCGAAAGTTTGTTTAAAATAATGTTAAAATTTTTGTTTCATTTAAATATTTGAATTGTATTTGGATAAATTTAAGCCGGTTTTCACCAATTTTAGAGATACTGTATTTTCAAATACTTAATGGTTTTTACATGGTTTTGTATGTAAAGATGGAATGTTGTAATCAATTTTTCACTCAATTCCTGATCTGCTAGAATTATAAAAATTAAACTGGACAACAAATTTGAACTTTTGCTCTGCCCCAGAACCAAAATTAGTTGTTTCTCCATTCAGTTTTTTACGCTGATTCCGAATCTAGTTTTAGATTTTCTCCTGCACGTCCAGTTCTTGTGATATTTGCATGTTTTGATTTATGCAATTTTTTTTGAATTTTTGCACAATTATATGCAACTTTAAGGCATAAAGCTTTATCAGACTAGATTTTTTTTTTGTTTTATGTTATGATTACTGGCCAGTTTACCTTACAAAAATGTTGTGTACGAGATTATACTGACATGTAACTGTGAAATACTGTGTCTAATTTACATATTTTTCATTTTTCTCTAATTAGGCAAATGTGCTAAGGAAAATTTCGTAATTTACTTCTCGCATTACTTCTCGATATCGTGCTAATTCACTAGCAATCACACATCATTCTGATCAATCAAAACACAATAATCAAAGGATAGTCTCAACACTTTATACAGTCCTAACATATAAGACAAATTTTGAGACCAACACTTAATATTTCTATGAAACTAATAATAATAATAAAGATTATTTTAATATACGTATCTTGTTTACGTGTATAAATTATAATTTTTGTGTTTCCTCCATAACCGTGCAAGAGACTGACCTGCAGTGATGCATTGGTCAGTAATTGCATAATACGGAGGTCGTAAATACTGCAGTAATTATTGGAGATAATTATTGCAGTAAGTATTGCATTAAGAATTGAACTGCAGTGAGTTTTACAATTAGTATTGGAGGTTTTGCTAGTAAGTATTGCAGTAATAAGAAAGAGTACGTGAAAGTAAGCCTTTAAGGATTGATATAGGTTTTTAACATAAAGAATTTTGTAACACATACGTACATATAATGACAGTATTTGCATCATAGTATCTCACTATTTCACTAACAACTTCATACGAAACATGTGACCTTGGAAATAACTTTAACAGATAAAATATTCCTGACATATAAACTTAATTTCGGGCCTAATAATTAAATTTATATGACAGGAATATATGATCTATTAAAATTATTTCCAGGTTCATAAGTTTCGTATGAAGTTGTTAATGAAATAGTGAGATACTATGATGACAAACTGTCAGTATATGTATGTATGTATGTGTTACAAAATTCTTTATGTTAAAAAGCTATATTAATCCTTCAAGGCAGACTTTCGTGTACCCTTCCTTATTACTACAATACTTACTAGCAATACCTCCAATACTAACTGCAAAACTTGCTGTAGTTCAATTCTTAATATACAATACTTACTGCAATAATTATCTCAATACTTACTGCAGTATTTACTACCTCCTCATTTAGAGAAGTGAAAAATAATTGAATTTCAACTAATCCAAAAAGAGAAAAACCATCTTTATTTATCCATCGTTACTTATGTCTAATTTGTCATTTTTTAATTTATTTTTCGCAACAGTGTCAAAAACCAGCAAATCAGAACTGCGTAGGACCTATATTGACAACTTCTTCATCTAGGTATCTCACAAACTCACTAGCATCCACACATTACCCTTATTCTACTGACAAGAACCAGGAAATAATTTCAACACGTCATATATTCCTCCTGCACAAACCAAAGGTCTCCCAGTTCTAACAAATCGCCAGTAATTGCTCTAGCAACGAATCTACCACCACCCCAAAACAATGGAACCCAGAAAACAATAGCAGGTACTCCGCAGAGTAAGCCCATGATTTGACCTCGATTCCTGGTACACAGGGTGCAGTTTGTCCGGTGTCGTAGTATCAAAGACGTAGATCGGATGATTTTCCGATGTTTAGTGATATTAAAATGAGATATAAATCAACCAGGGATAATAGAAAGCATTCTTTAATAACACAATCGTGAATTTGTCTTGTTTGGTATCAACACGCATGTTTTTCCTTTTGAACCATAATTATCATAAATTCTTTACGCCTCTGTGGATTATTATTTCCAACACTTGCATTCGGGTGTGATTTTCTGCGTTTTTAAAGCATAGCGGATAATTCAGTTATTACGGGTGTGAACTGGATTGATAATTTGCGTTCATTACATTGTTCATTCTAATGCTTTGCAGGAAGGAGATTATAATCGCAATCCGTTAAAAAACAACCGTTGCAAGTGGGAGAGTGTAATCTTAGCTATGTAAAAGACATAACACATCGGGTTGATTTACAAGAAGTATTTAACATGATTGTATTTTATTATATTTCACCCATTTTGAAAATGGATTTCCACGATTTTTTTTAAGTGAAAATATTACTGTTAAGTAATTTGATTTCCATATATTATAAAATTAACTTTATCCTGATCGTGAACTTTAATCATATGTTGACAGAAAATACTCAAAGGATATTTTAGCAATACAAACAAGTTTCGTTACATATAATTTTTAAGTGTCTTAAAAACAGACAAAAATGATTAGGAAGTTGAAAATGACAATTTTTAACTGACTAAAATGACGAAATAGCATATTTGAAAAGCGTCGTTGGATGAAGCAGAGTAAATGTAATTCCATCTGCTCTGACTAATATTCTAGCAGATAATTCAGTTATTACGGCTGTGAATTGGATTGATAATTTGCTTTCATTGCATTGTTCATTCTAATACTTTGCTGGAAGGAGATTATAATCGCAGTCCGTTAAAAAACAACAACTGTAAGTGGGAGAGTGTAATCTTAGCTATGTAAACGACATAACACATCGTGTTGATTTACAAGAAGTACTTATTATGATTGCATTTTTACTATATTTCACCCATTTTGAAAATGGATTTCCACGATTTTTTTAAGTGAAATTATTATTGATAAGTAATTTGATTTCTGTAAATTATAAAATTAACTTTGTCCTGATCGTAAACTCTCTAAAACTCTCTCGAAAACTATGTTGACAGAAGATACTCAAAGGATTTATGTTGAAAAGGAATATGTTGAGAAATAAAAATAGTTTTGAAGTGAATATCACTGTAAGTTATTATTTAATTATCTTTTGTGACTTACTTACTGACTTACCCTCGTAGAAAGAGCTGAGAAATCGAGATTTCATACATGAATATTGCTCTAAACACGTTGAAAAATTCGCATATTAAATTATAAATGCTTAGAATCCCTAAATATTGTTAACCAGTAGTTTTAAAAATAAACATCGATGCAAAAAATTATCATTTATAATCATCAATGTAATAAAGCACTTACCATTACTGATTCGGACTGGTACATTAGACAATATAATCACCATTTAAAATTATTCAACCGTAAATAAAATTTCCTGCTGTCAAAAATTCTCAGCCACGCCTATTTCTAACAACCTTTAAGAAGTATTTACCGAATACATTATATAAGGTAGGTAATATTAATGACAACGGGATGGTAAAAGAATATTTATTTTTATCGCTATACTACTGTAAAAACCTTATACTCTATTAATATATAATAATAATATATATAAAGTAGAGTATCCAAATAAACCAGGCCAGTTAGGAAGTTGGTTTTACTAGTAAGATTTGATACTTTGGAAAGAAGAAACGGAAAAGAAATAAAAATGAGAACACTTTTACATATACACCTGATAATTACCTAGTAAAATGACAAGTTATAAAGCTAAAAAAGAGCTAAAACATAAAAGATACCCATAAATTCTTAAAACGTGCTTCACGAGCATCTGTGATTAGTGTAAACCGAATGCCTATTGTTTATATAGAAAGTAGGCTGACTTTAAATAAAAGAAAAGGAAAGGAAAAATAGATAATTTACATAAATTCCGCAAAGAAGTTACTTCTTTGAAAAGTATGAGGGTTGGGAAAAGCCAAAGTCAGCTCGCTTCAGAGTATAATGAGGAAATATTTTTTAACAATTAGTTTTTCTTAACAAACGGCTGTCAAGTCAACAATTTTGAATGAAGAAAAACAATAAACGATGAATAGAAGCAGTAAAATACAGTTCTGAGGCTCTTTGATTTCAGGCCCTTTGAGAGTTAGGCAATATTTTTTTGCATACCATGTTTAACGCTTCAAAAGGTGATAGCTATGCAATGTATAAGTACGTAAATTCGTATTTGTATACCTTGCAAATTTATTTATCTTATGAAATAGAAAAAGTTTGCTGCACGATCTTTTAACTTAGCATTTTCATGACGGAAAAAAGACGATAAATGCTTACAAGGAAGTAAATGACCTGTTTAAGTTTTGTATTTATTGTTGCTGAACCCATGAAATTCTAAAATTCTATAATTTTAAGTGTGTCAGTTAAAGTGGCTGAATTATTTTATTAAGAATGATAATATACATAATTGCAGTAACGGAATTACATTATCTTTCTTTCATTTATAATATTTTCTAAATTAATTTCATTTATCCTTTTCTTTTTAGTATTTTCACAATGATGCAGCGTAATTTTCTCTTTTTCTTTTTTAGGCAATAGTCGGTGTAAAAAAAATTAAATCAGCAAACAATTTCATTTTTTTTTAAATTTTAAATTTACAGAAATGGAAGATTGTAAAGCACCCCATTTTCGACATTGTTTATCTCATCACAGTTTTAGCAAACAAAAGAAATAGATTCACTTACATCACAACCCTCCACTGATAAAATCATAATAATAAATACAGTAATCTCTCACTTATACGTCGCCTCTTTTATGCATCTCTCTCAATTATACGTCGATTTTCGGTAGTCCCGAATAAATATATATCGATGCAATTTTTTTTTTCATTTATGCGTCGCAAAGTGAAATGTATCTCTCACTTATGCGCCGGAGAAATTTCAAGTTTTCCTTGTGATTTCTTCCCATTTCACTCATGTCGTTTCCAAGAAATTTTACATCAGCTTGTAAAAGGGGTTGAATTTTTTAATTTTTTTTTCTAGACACTATTATAATCTGCATTCCTGAGTCACACCCCTTCACAACTGTTAATTCTAGGACTGTTTCAAAAAAGCAGGCTACTTTTTGAAGGAATTTGAAAATGATGCATCTTCTGCCAAAGACCAATTAGTATTAGAGGAAAAATGGAATGCCGTTTCTTGGGGAATGATTAATTTTAACGATTTTGTTGATGAAAATGTAATCACAGCAGAAATGAGGGACATACAATAAATAGTCGCAAAAATGCAAGATGATGCCAATGAAGATGAATCAGATAACGAAGGAAACGAAGAAATACCATTCGCTGACTTTTGCAAAGGTTGTAGATGCTCTGGAAACTGTCACTACATGCAACCAACTGATACATCTGGTTCAACATATTCCTGATTCAATGAACTCGTAAAAGCTATTCTCAGAGACAGACACCAGGCTTATAAACATAGTTCAATTTTAGACTATTTAAAAGAAATGGGGTATGTAATTAAAATTTTGAGATCTATGTATTTTAGATTTGAATTAGCAAATCATTAACAATGTAAATATTTTTTTTTTTCTTTTTGCATGATATTTAACCATTTAAACATTAATTTCGTCTTAAAATTTATTTAAAATTAATTTTTTGCTTGAATTTTATGTATGCGTCTCTCTCGTTTATACGTCGTTTTTGGTTAGTCCCTTGCACCGACGTATAAGTGAGAGATTACTGTACTTTAAATCAAGAACTAAAAATGTCATTAATCTGATTGCGAAAAAAGAAAAATACACACTCTACTGCTACTTAGTAAACACTGAATCACTTGAAAATAAATAAATATATAAATAAGTGGGATTTTCTTTCAATTGGTTAGTTAAAATACCGAAAAGTGTGTTTTAACTCAACTTAGAATGACTTTTATTCGTATAACCTGAATTAGTCGGCTAATTTTTTTCAAATAACAAAAATAAATAAATATTTCTTATCCCGGGAGTAGTCGCGCCGGGTATGACATACACAGGGTGCGTAGGGTTTTTACAATTGTCACCACTATTTTTCGAGGATACACGACTACTCATATACAGGGAGTGGAGTTGCTTGAAACTGGGAATCCCCTTGAAATGATAAAGTGTTTTACTATTTCCTACGTGTTTGCGATTGATAAAACCAACATGAATACAACGGTATAAATACAGAATTCTCAACCCTCCAGATTGTTGTATACCAGTTATTTCGAAAGTAATCTTTGTCTTATCTTGTCGCAAAATTTCTGAATATTAAATAAAGCCAATATTTGCATTCTAAAGTATTGGCATTCAAAAATCCGAAAGGTTGGCAGCCCTGTAAATAACTCAATATTCATTTTGATTCATTTAAATCAGCCATACTCAACCCGCGGCTCGCGGGCCGCATGTGGCCAGGCGACCTTCTATGCGCGGCCCGATACACATAATCTAACCTCTATTTAAAGACCTTCACTATTCTTTTATATATTTTCATGAAAAAGCAAAATCTGTCCTGTCATTTAGAATTGCTAAGTTAAAATTATCTTAAAACATCTTAAATACCGTTTCTTTAGACAAAAGTTCTTTTTACATGTAATTATATTTATGCTATAGTGGTGTATACATTTCTTAATCTTCAATACTAAACAAATATGACAAATTAATTACATTTCCATTATATATTTCTACACTTAAAAAAGGTTTTTGTATTGGGAAAATGACTGAATTAATAAAACCAATCACCTGATTATTTTCCTTTAAAACTTGGAAATGCTGCATTGTTATATTATTACGTCCAATTAATAATGCTTATTAGGTTGAGCGTTTACCGCGGAAAAAATTGACAGCAAAATGTTTTATACCATTATGTCCAAAGAAAACTTTTTGCGGCATATTTCTACATCATTTCCAATTTAAATTTACCATGAACACATTTAACATATGTTTGGAAATAGTGGTCTTAAAATTTTTTAGTAAGATTTTTTTTTGCGACAAACGTTCAATCCTACTGATTATATTAACTTTTTTTTTCATATAGGTTTGTTATAATATAATGTTTGTTTATAATCTCACTATTTAATTCTCATCTTTTATTTACATTATAAGATAATTGTGTTGCGGCCCGCCTAACGTCCCAAACATATGTTTGCGGCCCGCGAGAAAAAAAGGTTGAGTATGGCTGATTTAAATGCTTCGTTATATGTATTTAAAAAACGGTTTTAGGATCGGAAAGTGTTTAATTTTAAGGAAAAATTTCCCTACTTATTTGCGATAGATAAAAGTATGAATAAATAGCTCAACATTCATTTTTTTATATGATTGCTTCTTTATAAGAGAAAGCTTTCAGGAATGATAAACATTTAATTCTATTTTTTTTTTTTTAATCTACCTACTTATTTGCGATTGATAAAACCAGTATGAGTACATCAATATAAATAGCTCTCAAAAATTATTTTCATTCATCTAAATGCTTTGTTATATAACAAAAACGTTTTTAGCATTGGAAAATGTCTAATTTCTATGGAAAATCTGCCTATTTACTTGCGTTTGATAAAGGTGTGAATACAACGATGTAAATAGCTAAAAAATCATTTTACTTTATCTTAATTCTTCTGTATAAAAATAAAATTTTTGGGACTGGCAAACATCTAATTCTATTTTTTTTTAAATCTACCTACTTATTTGTAATGAACAAAATCAGTATGAAAGTAATAAAACCTTCGATATAAATAGCTATAAGTTCACTTTCACTCATTTAAATTTTCGTTGTAAGAAAAGTCTTTCAGAAATAGAAAGCATCTAATTCTATTAAACTTTAGCTACCGAATGCTGCAATATTTGGGAAAACCTATATCTATCGTCCAAATGTGTTGTTTCAAATTATTATTGTTTTCGCCTCACCTTTTTCTGAAATTTTTTTTCGTTATTTAATTGCTGAAATTTTGAGATTAGATAAGACGAAATTTTCTGTGCACAAATACTGGTGTAAAATTAAAAACAACGTATTTCGACAATAAAAATTGCCTATCGGGATTCGTTAGTTATAAGGGTTAAACAATCTGCCTATTTTTTTCCGGCTGATAAAATGTATATGAATACGACGACATAAATAGATCAAAATCACTCTAAAACGCCAGCACACACACACAAAAAAAAAAAAAAAAAAAAAAAACTCTAAAACGTTTTCAGTATTGGAAAGTGTCTAATTATGGAAAATCTGCCTACTTACATGCGTTTGATAAAGGTGTGAATACAACGATGTAAATAGCTGAAAATTCATTTTCCTCTATCTTAATCCTTCTTTATTAAAAAAAAATTTCGGGACTGGCAAACATCTAATTCTATTTTTTTAAAATCTGCCTACTTACTTGCGTTTGATAAAGGTGTGAATACAACGATGTAAACAGCTAAAAATCCATTTTTCTTTATCTTAATGCTTCTTTATAAAAAGAAAATATTTAGGACAGCCTATTTCTATCGTCCAAATGTGTTGCTTCAAATTATTATTGTTTTCGCCCCACCTTTTTCTGAATTTTTTTTCCGTTATTTAATTCCTCGAATTTGAGATTAGATAAGCGAAATTTTCTGTGCAAAAATACTGGTGTCCAATTGAAAACAATGTATTTGGACAATAAAAATTGCCTATCGGGATTCGTTATTATAAGGGTTCAACAATCTGCCTATTTTTTCCGGCTGATAAAATGTATATGAATACGACGACATAAATAGATCAAAATGACTCTAAACCACCAGCACAAAAAAAAAAAAAAAACTTTAAGACGCCAAGGATATATTACCTAATATAATATACCTTTGAATTAACTAATACCAAAGTAAACAGATGGAAAGTTACTGATAGACATTTCCTACAAGTTCATTTGTCACAATCTATTAAGATTGAACTGAAAACTAAACCTAATTAATATTCACGCTTTTAAATGATTAGGAGTAATAAGTTTCATATAACATACCCCAGGCATTTAATGCAAACATCATGAAGATATAAACAGAAATAGTTACGAAATTTAACATGGAAAGTGAGACAAGTACCCTAGAAAGCTTGATGAAAAAAATCTTTAAATGGAGGAAATGAGATAACATATCTACATAATGGATTTTTTTGTTCGTGCTCCTTTTAGATATGCAATTCCTAAATATTTTACTGTAAAATTCAGATAGTCTCTTCGTCACTATTTATTAAAGTCTAAATTGTTAAAAAAATCTCTAAAAGCACGAAAAGAAAAACCTAGTTTTCGGTTAATAATATTTGATCAAGATTCTCGATCATTGGTTTACATGGCTTTTATTGTGTTGGTGGAAAAAATTGATAATAATATAAGAAATTTTGAACAGAGTAAGCTATACGTATACTCCAATACATTTCAATTTTCAGCTGTAGTGTAGCAATTTTCGAGTTATTGTGAGATTTTGCAACAATGAATTTCTGACATATATTTCAAAAAATTACTCTCTTCTGAAATAATGCTTGTCGCCAGTACAAACACACGCATATTGTGTGTTAGCCTTTTGATTACCGTGTCGGGATATCGTACGTCCCAGCAACTATTTTTTATTCCATTTGTACCATTTTTGAAAAATAATCTCTGACATACAATTTTTTTTTCTTTGTAAATTATGGCACGATTGAATATAACATAATCCCCAATTCTGTGCCGTTGTCAAACGGTTCAGGTTTATTCCCAACATGAACAACAAAACCACAATCCAGTTTTCGTTGCAACTATTTTGTTTAAAGTTGTACCTATTTGTTTTCTTGTCCTATTTGTCTTGGATATTTTTATAGATGTAAATAAACACTCTACGGTAAATTTATATATCAATTTCTCTTTTTTTAAAGAGAAATTTTGTTTTAGTTATCTGTACTCAAGACTTAATAAAAGTGATTATCAGTAGATTATCCGTTATTTCACAAAAATATTTTAACAGTGTGCATGTAAACAACAGATTTTCTTACTGCTTCATTACATTTCACGTACGTTATATTCTGACATACAAATACTTTAGGTGAGGTTCTGCTTCCTTGGCCTAAAATTTACGTGATTTTTACGATTTGTTTTCGGTTACAAAGGTAGTGTAGTCGAGGGGGACGCCATCCCCTCACTTTTTTATTTTATTTCAAACGTCCCTCCACTTTTTATTTTCAAAGGGACGGTGGGGACGCGGGAGGACGCAGATTTTCTAAACTTATTAATTTTTTAAAGGGATAATCACGCTAATAAATTAACAATTTTAAGGAATAAATCACTGATTTTTAATACTTTCCAATAAAGTTGAAATGTGTTTATCACTTTGGATCGTCTGCCATGTCTGTATATTTATCTGTCCTCTCTCTGACTTCTGTAACTTTGTTTGAATTGTCACAAAATTTATGTATGTTTTTAAGTTTATTTGCGTTATTATCACTATTGAAAATGATATAACGTAATTGTATAGCTTCAATCTAGAGATCTGCATGGACCGACATTTTCAGACACGAAATAAAGTTCTTAACTTTCCAATTAAGGGCAAACTATTTAAAACATTACAAGTAAAACAACTTTAAATTTACTTTTCTCTGCAGTTCAAAATGAAAGGTAAGATTCAGTATAAAGTTTTCTATCGGTGGCACAGACCCTATGTTTGGAACTATGAACGCCCCAACCCCTCCCCCTCCCCCACACCACACACTTTTCCCCCAAGACTACACCACTGGTTACAAAGAAAAGAGATATCACCTTCGGACATTTTGAATTATATTTATTGACATTTCACTTATAGGGTAGTCCGACCAGTAAGTGAACAGCACCCAGTGAATGAACAATTAATAAATATTTTAATAGAATAAGGTTTGAAAAACTCCCCATTAGTTAATTATGCTGTGTTAAAAACCCGTAATTCAATGAAAACTTGTTATAAGTTATTTGTACAAGTTGTAAAATAAATAACATAGTATGAAATTTAAGCGTTTTTAAATTGCTGGATGTTCATTCACTGAAAATTTTGCTTTCAGTTACTAGTAAGAACTGTTTATTTACTTTGTTTTTGTATTGTTTTTATTAAGACACCCCTAACACCCCAAAGAAACGAAATAGAAACTTATTTTTATTATTTTTTAATCATTTGTAACACAGTCATTAGTCAAAAGTCAACAGTCATTAGTAACACATGTATTTGTAGTGTCAGACACTAAAAGGTACTGTTTATTAAAATATTATCAATCTTTTTTTATGTACTTAGGTGTTCATTTACTGGTTGGACTGCCCTATATATAAATTTTTGTGTGTAGAAAAAAAAATGAATAATGCACCTTGTGCAACTGGGAGTACCTGCAGGTGCGCGCAATGAACTTTCGATCGAGAGGCAAATATCTGAAACAAACTTGGTCGCCAAATTATAAAATGGCAATAAATTCTCTGGAGCTTACACCAACATTTAGTTTTAAAAGTTTCTTTTTAACAAAATGACGGTCATTTGAACAAAAAAGTTAATTTTTCGCCTTTTTTTAACCTTTTGCGAGCTTGAGAAAATAACTAATCAATGTGAATTATACTTTAGAGCTTATATCTATGGTATAACAGAGGTGCCAATCTCTCACTAATCTTCCGCAATATATGGATTAATTTGACCCAGTTTAACAACATTTGAACCAGAAAAATTATTTGTTGAATCTTTACTTAGTTAATTTCAGATTTCTACATGGAATACATTTAATTTCATTTCTTAAAAATTTTTCTGATGCGAATTTCTAGTGGTGGGATATTAAACCTGGGTTAAATTAACCAACATAGTACGGAAGATTAGTGAGAGCTTGGCATATCTGAGTATAAGCTCTAGCAAAAAAGTTTACATTTCTTTATAAAAAATGAAGAAAATCGGTCGAACAGTTCTCGAAAAAAATGGTAGCCTTATTTGAAAACATGGTTCCGACATGTTTTTTTTTCTTTCAATATGATTTCGAGGCCCATTTTCACATGGTTTTGAGATGGGGGTTTTTCCCACTATTTCGAGATGCAATGAAACTTCGAGAGAGCTGCGTGTAGAGAACCGTTTTGTGGCTGCTTCAGCGTTACGTTCAACCAGCAAAAACAGATTGTAAGAAACTGGAATATCCTGAAACCGTTTTAGGGCAGCAATCTACACAATTGAGGGATCCAAAAAATGCAAAAAGAAATCGAAAATTTTGACCCAAAGAAACTTAACTTTTCCTTAATATGAAGAAATTTTGTTATATTCGAAACAACTTTAAAAATTTACATATTATATGTTTTAAAAAATACTGATGTCAAATATCCCTTTTAAATATTCGTACCCGTTAAGGTGTTGGTATATAAAGAAATTTATTAGAAGTATTCATGATTAGAATTAAAATTTTTCAAGATTCAGAGGGGACATTTTTGAGTACCCCTCATCTAGCAGATCTCAAACTATCATATCCAACGTTAAATCTTGGACTTTGAAAATAACATTCATATACATTCATATTTTTCAAAATTTTTCACCAGCAAATGTAAATTTTAATTTATTTCTGTATATTCTTCTTAAAGGACGTTTCATTGCTTTTAATCGACAAAATATTTGTAAAATATACACTTTATTTTATTTTAAGTGTTAAAATCTGATTCACAGCTTGTCAGCTTTGTGAAGGTTTTACGAAATTGTGAAATTTGAAATATTTTTTAACTAATAGAAGAGGCATTTTAATTTCATCAACAAAATTTTAGTAAACGATTTAGGAGCGTCTTTAAATGTGAGTTAAACTTACCTGCAAACAAAAAAATAATTTTAATAATAGCATAATTATATTTTATATGTACAGTTTGTTTCTGAAACACAAAATTATAAAAAAGTTCTGTAAAACTTCCAGAATCTATTATATAGTTTTTTGCATATAAACAATTTTTTTAAAAGCTTTTAATCTGAAATTAATAAAAAAATATATTAATAATGTGAAGGTAAAGATTTTGAACTTTATATATTTTATTGTTTCAAAAAACTTTATTATAAATGTTTTGTAAGAAAAGTGCAACAAGGATTTTAACATTTTATAAATGCTCGTACAAAAAAAATTAAATCAAAAGAAAATAATTAAAATAAAAAAATTCCAAACACTTTACATTAATTAATGAATTTTACGGAATAAATAATTAATTTTTTATTAGCTAACTGCATTTTTTATATATATTAATTTATTGATTGCTGTGTTTCTCTGTCTTTCGTAACTTATTTAATTCGGCTGTTGTTTCAAAACAGTACGATATTCGGAATACTCTATAAATCTATTTTAAGAAGGATTCACAATTTGTTAAATTTTAATTAACAGTAAATTAATAAACAGTGAATTAACAGTAATTAACATTAAAATTTGAAGTTACAGTTAATCTTGAAAATATGATTATACGTTCGAAATACTCCAGAACTGTTGTGCGCGAGTCGTATTTTAATTTAATGTTTTGTTTTAAAATAAATTGTATCTGAATTTACATTTTCATGATGATGAAAATGTTACTTAACAAACTTTAACGACTTGCTTAATTTTTTGCTTACTATTTATTTATTACTTTTTGTTTTCTTTGTATTCTAGTTATTAGTTAACTAAACATATTGCAATTTAAAGTGTAGTGGGTTGGACTTTAATTTGTTAAAGCATTTTATCTTCATGCATCAGTTTATCATTTAAAACTATCTAAATAAAACTATTTAAAATATTTTTTAAAATTAAAAAAAATATATTAAAATATGATAATTTAATCCTATTTAATATTACCATGTTTAATAGAATAATTTATCTTGGGAAAATGGGGACTAAAATAACAAGGATCCAGTGTAATAATGTAACATCCATTAAAAGCTCCTCTACTCTTATAAACAGTTCTTATAACGTTATTTAATAACAAAGATTTTAAATGTGAACAGCTCTTGTTTTACGTTTATAAAATAATTACTTTCTAAGCAAATTACAAATCGTTAACACTTATAAGAACCACACCACGTTGTAATAGCCCAAAATGTGTCATGCTGCTACCGCGGAACAATCCCCGATACACTGTAATACCATCAACTTTCCATTCTCAATACTTATACATCAGTTCTTATAACGTTATTTAATAAGAAAGATTTTGAATTTGAACAGCTCTTGTTTCACGTTTATAAAATAATTACTTTCTAAGCAAATTACAAATCGTTAACACTTATAAGAGCCACGCCAAGTTGTAATAACCCAAAATGTGTCATGCTGCTACCACGGAACAATCCCCGATACACTGTAATACCATCAACTTTCCATTCTCAATACTTATACCTCGGCATCATTTGCTACATATATATCCATTTACATAACTAATATTTCAGTCTAGTTTTAAAACGCCTGAGGATATAGAATACAAAGTGAAATCATCGCTAACAGTTTTATTTCCTTGTCAGAACTTTCTGGAAATTCAATCAAATGTCATTACATTCACAAATGTAAAAAGTTGAGAAAGTATAATATTGATAAATCGGGCAGTAAATACATGGTATATGATACACGAGGATAAAGTTAAATTCTGCCCTGACCAGCTAAATATATCCTACAAGCGTGAGCTACTTAAAAGGTCTCAGTTCACAAGTTAATCAGGTGATGTCAACAGATGAGCATGTAACATTAACTTTCAAACAACTTTCGGCGAAAAAAGAATTGATGAGAAAGAAGACTTATTACGGTTTTACTTATGACCTGTAATACTGTCAATGACACAAAATTAGCAATTAAAAGTAAATGATCGTCAATTATGTGTCCTGGATTGTGTAACATTTTTACGCAATAAATTATTTTGCAGAAAATATGACACTTTAATATTATGCAACATGTACTGTTATCTGACAAGTTTGCATCAAATTTTGACTTTAAGGGTATGATAAGGGAAGAGGTTTTTTGTTTAATGTCCATTTTATATATTACAGGGGAATTACTTCAAAAATCCTGAAAAAAAGAATTCGATTTTACGAATAAATTGTGATGTTCACGTGATGTCAGTAATACGTAAGCATTTAACACCAATTTCCAAAAAACTTTGTAAAAAAGAAAGCGGATAAAAGAAAAAAAATAATTCCTAAAAAAGAAGACTATTGTGGTTTTACTTACGACCTATAATTCTGTCAATGACACAAAATTAACAATTAAAAGTAACTGATCTTCAATTATGTGTAAAAGTGTGAGAAACGCCCCCAGAGATTTCAGAAATGAAAAAATCTAATTTTTGTTTCTTCATGAAAAATGCTAAAAACACGCTAGTACACTAATATAATAAATGATAATGCAACATAAATAATTTTTTGTCGTTTAGTATTTAAGAAATTTTACTCCTTATGATGGCTTTAAAGATAAACCGAAAACTCGAGAATAATTTTTATTTTTGTGATTTTAATGTTTACATCTTTGTTTAAGATACCGGAATAAAGTGTACGTTGGATAGCAACTTACTGTTTTATTTTCACACGCTATTACTTTATTAAAATTCTGTTGGTGTAAACTGAAGGAGGAATTCTTAGCAGCGCGGAAAAAATCTCCGCTCATTCATTCATCACGCTAATAAAGAACTTGTTATTGTGTTTATAGCTTTTTAACATCAACCAGCAAAAGCGAAAATGACTTTCTTCTATTCAATAAACATTTGTGAAATATGCGGAACATTAAACATTCATTATATCAAAACTCTAATATCATCCTTAATTGACTGATTCTTGCAGAGAAACCCAGAAATAGTGCAAAACCCAAATGACATAATCTAAAGAGAAACCGAATGACTTTTAATAGAACATTAATTATTTTACTTCACTTCTGCCATAAAATGTAACGAATACTGTTGTGAGCAAAAATGCTCTTAAATAATATAAATTTAAACCTTTTTTACAATAGTTTGTAGAATGTTTGTACCTATAGAATTTAAGCTTCATTATATATACTTAAATGAAAATCAAGTATATTTAGCATCCTCTAACATATAAATTTAGTTTTTCAGCTACGAAAGTAATGAATTCGATGTTACAAATGGATAAGCTAGAAACATGGATTAATAAATAGTGTCCTGCCATCACATTACCGGATAATTCGATAATCATGGAATAACCACTAGAGATAACGACTTCATAAAAGGTAAGAGGATTTTCTTATTTTTATTCAAGTGAACATGTACTTCGATAGAACTGTTTTCCTAATTTTATCGTGCTAAGATTTTTTTCCGCGGCGCGACGAATTCCTCCTTCATAAATTGTACAAAATATACTAATTAAAACAATCTTATTTTTTTGCTAAGAAGTAAATGAAAGAAACTAATTTTCGCCTGTTCCTGAAATAAGGCTAAGAACCCTCTCTTATTTTATTAAAATTTTCGTGGTGTAAATTCTACAGAATGCATTTATCAAAACAATCGCTAGTTAAGTTAATTTTCTGCTAGGAAGAAAATGAAATTCCCGTGAGAAATTTTCAAAAACACTTGTTATTTTTGCAAATTATCACCAGAGAAAAGTTATATGTAGAAAAAAGTTTAGATAAAAGCAACATTATATTATAATTTCGCAAAAAAAAAAATCAAAGTTAATTTTTTCTTCTAAAGTAAAACACGTTTCTTGTACTAAAATTATCTGCGAGTTCATGTCTAAAGAAGGACTTTAGTTGAAAATTTGTGTTATTTTTTATAAAGGGAATTAAGAATTATAGCTTATTGTTAAGATAATATTAAAAACATTTTCTTATTACATTAAAGTTTTATTTAAGTAAAAGTCTGTAGAATGTGTTTATTTGAAATAAAATTATAACTTACTTTTTTGTTTCCACAGAGTTTATTTGAAATAAAATTATAACGTAATTTTTTGTTTCCACAGAGGTTAATCAAATCCAATTTTCGTTAAAAATACAGTTTTATTACATAAGAATATTTTTTGTATAAAAACAGGTTCAGTTAAGGTATCCGAATACCTTCGGAGGTGATTGTTTGATATTTTTGAAATTGTTTCTTTATACCAATTTTTTACAATGACATTTAAGTTAAAACTTAGAAAAACAATTTTAAATTTTAGTAAGTACACATACATAATTTTTTATAGTGAAAAATAGTCAAAATTATGTGAAAAATTTACATTTCCGCCAAACACAAACCAATGCATTCACATTTTGTAAATTGCATAATAAAGAGAATAACTTCCTCTAGAATATATATATATATATATATATATATATATATATATATATTTACATTAGAAATTTCTCCGGGAAAATGTTTGGACAACGAGTGTATTTGAAATTAAAACACTTTTTTTATTCACAAAGTTGCCTTTGTAAGAAAATTATTTTTATTTATTCAAAAAATAATATTATAAATATGTTTTTATTACGTTAGAAATTTTTTAAGAAATGGTTTGGACCACGATTTTAGTTTAAATAAAAAGGTCATATTTTTCACAGTAGCAAATAAGAATATTATTTTTGTTTATTCATAAGAGAATGATATAAATATGTTTTTTATTATATTAGAATTTTTTTTTTCGAGAATAGGTCTGTACAACGCGTTTAGTTAAAATAAACACCTTTTTCACAGAAGCAATTAATAATGATTTTCGTTTATATGTATATATATATATATTTACATTAGAAATTTCTTCGGGAAAATGTCTGGACAACGAGTGCAGTTGAAATTAAAACACTTTTTTTCACAAAGGCAAGTAAGAATATGATTTTCATTTATTCTTAAAAGAATGTTATAAATATGTTTTTATTACGTTAGAATTTTTTTAGAAAAGGTTTGGACCACGAATTTAGTTGAAGTAAAAAAGTGATATTTTTCCACAGTAAATAACAATATAATTTTTGTATATTCATAAGAGAATGATATAAATATGATTTTATTACATTAGAATTTTTTTTTTTTTCGAGAATAGGCCTGTACAACGCGTTTAGTTAAAATAAACACCTTTTTCACAGAAGCAATTAATAATGATTTTCGTTTATATGTATATATATATATTTACATTAGAAATTTCTTCGGGAAAGGTCTGGACAACGAGTGCAGTTGAAATTAAAACACTTTTTTTCACAAAGGCAAGTAAGAATATGATTTTCATTTATTCTTAAAAGAATGTTATAAATATGTTTTTATTACGTTAGAATTTTTTTAGAAAAGGTTTGGACCACGAATTTAGTTGAAATAAAAAAGTGATATTTTTCCACAGTAAATAACAATATAATTTTTGTATATTCATAAGAGAATGATATAAATATGATTTTATTACATTAGAATTTTTTTTTTTTTTCGAGAATAGGCCTGTACAACGCGTTTAGTTAAAATAAACACCTTTTTCACAGAAGCAATTAATAATGATTTTCGTTTATATGTATATATATATATTTACATTAGAAATTTCTTCGGGAAAGGTCTGGACAACGAGTGCAGTTGAAATTAAAACACTTTTTTTCACAAAGGCAAGTAAGAATATGATTTTCATTTATTCTTAAAAGAATGTTATAAATATGTTTTTATTACGTTAGAATTTTTTTAGAAAAGGTTTGGACCACGAATTTAGTTGAAATAAAAAAGTGATATTTTTCCACAGTAAATAACAATATAATTTTTGTATATTCATAAGAGAATGATATAAATATGATTTTATTACATTAGAATTTTTTTTTTTTCGAGAATAGGCCTGTACAACGCGTTTAGTTAAAATAAACACCTTTTTCACAGAGGCAATTAATAATGATTTTCGTTTATATGTATATATATATATTTACATTAGAAATTTCTTCGGGAAAAGGTCTGGACAACGAGTGCAGTTGAAATTAAAACACTTTTTTTCACAAAGGCAAGTAAGAATATGATTTTCATTTATTCTTAAAAGAATGTTATAAATATGTTTTTATTACGTTAGAATTTTTTTTAGAAAAGGTTTGGACCACGAATTTAGTTGAAATAAAAAAGTGATATTTTTCCACAGTAAATAACAATATAATTTTTGTATATTCATAAGAGAATGATATAAATATGATTTTATTACATTAGAATTTTTTTTTTTCGAGAATAGGCCTGTACAACGCGTTTAGTTAAAATAAACACCTTTTTCACAGAAGCAATTAATAATGATTTTCGTTTATATGTATATATATATATTTACATTAGAAATTTCTTCGGGAAAGGTCTGGACAACGAGTGCAGTTGAAATTAAAACACTTTTTTTCACAAAGGCAAGTAAGAATATGATTTTCATTTATTCTTAAAAGAATGTTATAAATATGTTTTTATTACGTTAGAATTTTTTTAGAAAAGGTTTGGACCACGAATTTAGTTGAAATAAAAAAGTGATATTTTTCCACAGTAAATAACAATATAATTTTTGTATATTCATAAGAGAATGATATAAATATGATTTTATTACATTAGAATTTTTTTTTTTTCGAGAATAGGCCTGTACAACGCGTTTAGTTAAAATAAACACCTTTTTCACAGAAGCAATTAATAATGATTTTCGTTTATATGTATATATATATATTTACATTAGAAATTTCTTCGGGAAAGGTCTGGACAATGAGTGCAGTTGAAATTAAAACACTTTTTTTCACAAAGGCAAGTAAGAATATGATTTTCATTTATTCTTAAAAGAATGTTATAAATATGTTTTTATTACGTTAGAATTTTTTTAGAAAAGGTTTGGACCACGAATTTAGTTGAAATAAAAAAGTGATATTTTTCCACAGTAAATAACAATATAATTTTTGTATATTCATAAGAGAATGATATAAATATGATTTTATTACATTAGAATTTTTTTTTTTTCGAGAATAGGCCTGTACAACGCGTTTAGTTAAAATAAACACCTTTTTCACAGAGGCAATTAATAATGATTTTCGTTTATATGTATATATATATATTTACATTAGAAATTTCTTCGGGAAAAGGTCTGGACAACGAGTGCAGTTGAAATTAAAACACTTTTTTTCACAAAGGCAAGTAAGAATATGATTTTCATTTATTCTTAAAAGAATGTTATAAATATGTTTTTATTACGTTAGAATTTTTTTTAGAAAAGGTTTGGACCACGAATTTAGTTGAAATAAAAAAGTGATATTTTTCCACAGTAAATAACAATATAATTTTTGTATATTCATAAGAGAATGATATAAATATGATTTTATTACATTAGAATTTTTTTTTTTTCGAGAATAGGCCTGTACAACGCGTTTAGTTAAAATAAACACCTTTTTCACAGAAGCAATTAATAATGATTTTCGTTTATATGTATATATATATATTTACATTAGAAATTTCTTCGGGAAAGGTCTGGACAACGAGTGCAGTTGAAATTAAAACACTTTTTTTCACAAAGGCAAGTAAGAATATGATTTTCATTTATTCTTAAAAGAATGTTATAAATATGTTTTTATTACGTTAGAATTTTTTTAGAAAAGGTTTGGACCACGAATTTAGTTGAAATAAAAAAGTGATATTTTTCCACAGTAAATAACAATATAATTTTTGTATATTCATAAGAGAATGATATAAATATGATTTTATTACATTATAATTTTTTTTTTCGAGAATAGGCCTGTACAACGCGTTTAGTTAAAATAAACACCTTTTTCACAGAAGCAATTAATAATGATTTTCGTTTATATGTATATATGAGAATGTTATAAATAGGTTTTTATTACGTGAGAATTTTTTTCGGGAAAAGGTCTGGACAACGAGTTTAGTGGAAACAAAAAACAGACTGTTCCACAATGATAAATAAGAATATTATTTTCGTTTATTCATAAAATAATGTTATAATTATGATTTTATTACATTAGAAATTCCTTCGAGAACATATCTGGACAACGATTCTAGTTGAAATTAAAACATTTTTTTTTTAGTAGAGGCACATCATATGATTTTCATTTATTCATAAAAAAATATTACAAATATGTTTTTATTACGTTAAAATGTTTTCTAAAAAAAGGTTTGGACCACGAGTTTTATTGAAATAAAAAAGTTATATTTTTTTACAGGGGCAAATACGAATATGATTTTTATTTATTCGTAAGAGAATGTTATAAATATGTTTTCATTACATATTAGAAATTTCTTCAGGAAAAGGTTTGGACAACGAGTTTAGTTGAAATAAAACACTTTTTATCACAGAACCAAATAAGAATATGATTTTCGTTTATATATGTATCCCGATGCAGTACTCTAGAAAATTCCTTCTACGAAATGTATATATGAAAATCGAAATGTTTTGTTAAGTGCCAGTCAAATAAAAAATCACATGTTTGTGCTTTATATTTACGAAAAATTTAAAAACATACTCATTATTTTAGCATTGTTATTTTAAATAAATGTCTTCTACAAATGTTTTACTTCAGTTAAATGCATTATCATTTTTAAAAGCAAGTCAAATCAAAAACATGATTTCATATTTGTTCTTATGAAAATATCTGAAACCGATTATTATTTCTGAATTATCTTCTGAGAAAATCATACAAGTTTTAAATATTTCTCATTCTATTTTTTGATGCATATATAACATGTAATTTTAAAGCGTCAATGACTTTGAATCAAAATGCTCTATCACGCACACTAGGGTATTTTTCTTTCGAAGTCAGATCTGCATTTGCGTTTTAAAAAATAATCATTTTATTCTACTGCCTCTTGAAAGTAAACGTTGAAAATGTGTGTTAATAGAACCAGTATCACTAGCACTAATCGTGAGAATATATACTGGGGGATAACATCACGTCATCTTTAATCATCATACTTAAATATATATAATTCATCATTTTCAATTTTCTAATGGTGAATGCCAATAAAATTGTTGTTGTAAACCATGATTTATCTCATATTTTCAATAAAAATATCTAAAAGAAGATTGAATTTTAAACATATAAAAATATTGTAAAGAACATTTTTCTGTCATTATGTTTTACACACATATCATATCGGTTCATTTATCGTATCATATCTTTAATTTCAATTAGGATAAATAATGCATCATGAATGTTAATGTGTAAATTAGCCTTTTTTTACGTGTATATGTATAAATTTGTAAAATTACACGATTGTTATAAAAATTATACTGTTATTGTATAAATTTATTTGTATTTAAATGCGTTTAGCTTGTGAATGGAAGTGTGCAATTTGATATCACTTCTAATTACCCAGATCGATGTGTAAATGTTCAGAAATGTATTGATTTATACAAATTGGAGTCTTTTTGTAATTTACAGATAGTTATGCGTTCGTACGTAACTGCGTAAAAGTTAAAAGTTAAAAGACAGCGTTTAAGTGTATGTGTTAAAATACAAAAAAAGAGAAAATAAATCTTCCAAAAAGAAGAAACCTCTCTTAGTACATATTTTATGCATGTAATAAATAAAAGGCCAAAATTTACCTCCTGCATGAAATAAAAAGGCAGATATTAAAAATTTTTAAAAAGAAAATATGTAAAACGTTCAAAACTATTCTCCAGTTACTAAATTCCAGTTTTAATTGATTAATACATTAAAATATACTAGTTCGCCAAACAGATTTTCTTTTATCTAGTAAAAGTAAAATCTCATTTTAGTAATATAAAATATTGTATATTTTTTCTAAACTGGAATATACATTAATAAAAAATGAAAATTCTGTTAGCTATCAAAAATCTAAAATGTATTTCTTTTCGTTTTTTCTTTTATGTATTCCATTCTTAAAAACCGCCTTTTATTTTTTAAATATCTTCTGAGAAAATCATATAAGTTTTAAATATTTTTATTGTAAATATATACATATATACATATATGTATTTTTTAATGAGGTATAATTTTAAAGCATCAATGTCTTTAAATTAAAATGATAAGGCAAAGCAGTTTTTACTTTATTTGTGATTATAAAATCGTTTCCTTCCACTTCATTTCAAAAGTAAAAGTCCCAATTTGTGCTAAAAGTGACAGTATTGCTATTACCAATAGTCAGAATAAATGAAGAGGAATAACATCGCATCGCGCCATCTGTAATGATGATACTTAAAAGTATGTAGGGTGAAACCGGGGCCTCCGAGATGACGCTGTGTGTCCTGAACCAGGACACACAGCGTCATCTCGGAGGCCCCGGTGAAGCCCCCAGTTATTAACACCTAACCAGTAACTGACACTTGATCATAAATCTAACTCAAATAAGCATTTTGTTGTAAAATTCTGCAAAGTAATGTCATCTATTGGTAAATTAGACACTTATTTTTATTTTGGAGTGAGTTTATTCACCACTAGAGGAACAAGAACATATTCAATGAGAAAGAAACTTTTGAGAATACAAATATGCCATTTTGAAGCAACCATCTTATTTCTTTTCAGAAATAAGAACACTTCCTTAATTTTTTAAGGAAGTGTTTTTCTAATCTATCTGTAATGCAAACCATCCTAAACTTCTTTCTTAAAGTTATACTAGTAGAAATTAGTTTAAAGATGCATATGATACATTAAGGCCATGATTTAGGGTTTATAGTTATTTAATTTAGCTTAATGTGGGGTACCAGTTATTGGATCCTAGAATTTAATTTTACCAGTCTCTGACAGAAGTGAAGGATTGAAGTTATTGCTTTTATTGAAGTTATTGCTTTTATTGAAGTTATTGGTTATATTAAAGAAAGCAGAAATCTATTACTTGAACTGTTTAAAAATGCATACTAATAGATTAAATTTATCTTGTAGCAAACACCATTAAAATTTAAGTTGTTTTACCGGTGTCTGATACCAGATGTCAGTTATTGGTTCATAAATGTCAGTTACTGGGTATCTGCATTACTAATAATGCAGTACTAAATATTACTTCTGTATACTCTTACTATATACTCTGCATTACTAATAATGCAGTACAGCTTACTAAATCCTACTTTTTGTAATAAATATTAATGTATTTTGTTTATATAATAATGAATAAAGTTTTAGGTAGCTTCCAATACAAAAAAGTATAAAGCTACCTATTGCAGCCGTTCGGAGGAAAGCAGTTCCGAAAAATTTCGATATATTTTCACCGATCATGACCCCCAAACCCCAAAACCACTCTCCGTTCAAATGTTGATTTATATATATATATATCCATATATATATATATATATATATATATATATATATATATATATATCTGACCTATGTCATACGATAACGCTCGTATTTATAAATCAATTTTGATGAAACTAATTGTGTGTATTAAGCTAACCAATGTCTCGACCGAGTTCGTTGGCCAGCTTGGTCCGCCATTTTGTTTCAAGATGGCTCAAGATGTTTCTTTACAAGAAGAAAGTATTGGATTCATGAAAATTTTTGATTTCCGATTTTTGACGGATTTATACGTTTTAGAAGGTCTTGAACACGATTTGACTGTTTTTAGAAAATGTCTGTCTGTGAGTCTGTGAGTCTGTCTGTCTGTCTGTCTGTATGTGACACAAATTTTGTGGGTACTCTATCTCAAGAACTAATGCTCGGAATTTAATAAAACTTTAGATTCAGTTAATCTCTGATATAAATTGGTGATGATTAGTTTTTGGTAAAAATCGTCCGGCAGGTTGCGCTACTATGCGGCATTTTTCGCGATTTCCGCAATAGCTCTATCTCCAGAACTAATGCTCGGAATTTAATAAAACTTTATATTCAGTTAGTCTCTGATATAAATTGGTGCTGATTAGTTTTTGGTAAAAATCGCTCAGCAGGTGCCGCTGCTTAGGCAGCATTTTGCAGGATTTACATGATTTAAGCGATAGTCATATCTCAAGAAATATTGCACGGAATTTAATAAAACTTGAGTTTCAGTTAGACCTTGATATAAATTGGTGCTGACTCTTCTTAGTGTATGCGAAACCTGTGTGAGATAGAAGAAAGTTTTGGGATTGACACATAAGACTAGTATTTATTAACGTTTCACTTATATATTTAAATTTTTAATGGAAAAAAATAATAATATGCCTTGTGCGATGGGAAGTGCCTGGAGGTGCGAGCTATGAACTTCCGTTCGGGCGACAGTTTTTCTCCGGTTATAAACATCTAAAACAATTTCGATCGCCCAAATTATTGCAAATACATTAAATGATCTGGAGCTTATACCAACATTCAGTTTAAGAGGTATATTTTTGACAAAACGGCGGTCATTTGAACAAAACGGGTCATTTTATCGCCTCTTTTTTTACGTTTTGTGAGATCGAAAAAATAATTAATCAATGAAATTATTTATTAAATTAATGCAATTAATCAATGAATAAATATACTTTTCGGTGGTTATAATCTCCAGCAAAAATTATTAATTAATGAAAATTATACGTTTCGGTGGTATATGCTCTAGCAAAAAGGGTTATCTTTCCTTTAAATAAAATTAAAGTAAATCGATCAAATAGTTCTGAAAAGCGCCTCGTTTTTAAACGAGGTGCTTTAAAAGCAATCAGCATTGCAAGTTTTTCTTAATTCAAAACTTGTCATAATTTTTGTAGTAAAATTATCTGATACATTTGTTTACTTTTGTCAATAGAAATATCGTAAAAAACACTTTTCTAATGTGAACAAAATCATTTGCGTATGGCATTAATGCAAAAGTTTCATTAACTTTTTCATTGTCGTATTAAGTCAATACGGTTATCTCATAGAGTGAAACGCAGGCTTTCAGAATTTGAAATCTCTTTAGATTGTATTGTCAAAACAGTACTTAAAGAGAAACTTCTTTTTTATCACTTTCTGAACACATACCATGTGAGGAAAATATTATAAACATGATAAAGAAAACCCACAATAAAATATCGTTACGTACTGGGGACATCTGAACACGCTGTTGCACTTTTTGCAACGATTTCGTATGTATGGTACGGTCTATATGATAAATCCGGTCATTATTAATAATAACCGGTTATTATTAATAATGATCGGTCATAACTCCCGGTTAGTATTAATAATAACTGCGGCCATTATTAATAATAACCGGTTATTATTAATAATGACCGGATTAATCATATTGACCGTAACATATATATGTGTATGAATGTATGTATGTTGGTATTTCTTTAAGTTTTGAGACCTCCATATTCTGTTTTTGATGATGTGTTTGTGATAGAATGAACACGATAAAAAATCAAACGGCATCAAAGGGGCGACTCTAATTGAGCCATATTGTAGGTACTCTCACCATGTTGTAGGCATTAGTTGCAAGAGTTAAATGGATTTTCAGACAAATCGGCTAAAGGGTTTGGCATCTAAATTTGATATTAAACTATGTAGAAAAGTGCTTATGAATTCGGTTTGTCTGTCTGCCGCCTATCAGTCCTTATTCTAACTTTCGTAAATATACTAGGATTGCCACAATTTTTTTATGTTATTGAGGTTTACAATAGAATGTTCGACATTGAAAATTAAATGAGTAGAATTTACAATTCGTTTACAGGTACACACAAAAAAATTCCGGTATAACTTTACGTACTGATCACGACGGCTACGTACAGCTACACAAAAAACTTTGCACTCATTACGGCATATGGACAGCAATTGCTGAAAATGGATTTTTACTGAGTTATGTCTGTTTCTTAAGTTGCTTATTTAGGTATCTCATTTAATTCTAGGAAAAAACGAAATTTATAAATAATATCCTGTTAGTGTTGGAATTTGTTTCACAATCCATACCTGGTGCATGGTTTTTCGTTCTTGTTAAAATGTTTTAAAACATTTTGATATAGCTTCTATAGTGAAAACTACCAAGGAAATGTGATCGAGGACAAATGATAAACTTTTCCACATTCTTAACAGGCCCTGTGACTTAGAAGTAACGACGACAAAACATATTCCACAAACGTAATTCAACAAATCCGACTATACGACACACAATAAAACCAACCAATCCAATCTAATCCCCTCAAAACCCAATCCAATTTTCAGAACAAACCACAATAAACCAACCAATCCAATCTAATCCCCTCAAGACCCAATCCAATTTCCAGAACAAACCACAATAAACCAACCAATCCAATCCAATTCCCTCAAAAACCAACTCAATTTCCAGAACAAAGCACAGTAGGCGTGGAAGAAACGTAAGAAACAAACCGGTAGCAAGAAAAACTCATTTATCGCTTCGCCAAATTCGACGCCGCCAAGTGTCTCGCTTGTTCTAGGATTTAACCGTAATGACTGTAACGTCAAAACGGAAAGCCCCCAGTTCACATCAAGCTGATTTCATTGTTTCTAAAATATATTTAAACGCACATTATTCTAAGTGTTCAAAAAGTCAAGTAGAATCTCATCTTTTTTTTTTTTTTTTTTTTTTTTTTTTTTAAACAAATTGTTAATAATGTGTGCAAGAACAGGTCTAATTTGCAGGATAAAAACCCTTCCAATTAGATTTTCTAAAGGATATTAACCTGAGTTTTTGTTATATTAAGAATCCTAACTAGATCTAAAGACTAATATAGCTACAGAAACTCACTGAATCGATACTACATACTTAAATATCTGCACTTAGAAGTAGAAAATAAACATTTGTACATGAACACAATTCTATAATATACAAACTCATTTCCGCTGTAAAATCTTTATATAAGAAAATAACGTCTTATACTACTAATTATCTGTAACCAAAACAATTTTTTCTTTTATGTATTCAAGTTGATAACATCCGGTAGGCGTACAACAATATAAAAAAAGAAGAAAAAGTAACATATTTTTTCGAAGATAATGTAGATCTACAAATATACAATTATATGGCTAGTGTTATTTTTAATCGTGTATAATTCCAAAATTCATTCTGTATGTTAGTTCTAAAACAAATAATACAACATGTTCTTTAAAATGAGTTTTTTTTTTTTTTTTAATTATTTATTCGTATATCTCTGTAATAATGTTTATATAATAGCCAACTATTAAATAACTTATATTAGTAAATTAATATCTGTTGCTCGGGAGACAAGTACTGTCTTTCCCCTCTTGCCATAAAAAAATTATTTATTAACTGCACTTCAAAACACGAAAATATTTTTGATTTAGTTTATGACTAAGAGCTTTACTCGAGATTTATTTTTTTGAATTAACGAATGATGGTATCGACCTTTTTTTGAAATGGAAAATTTAAGCTTTTAGTCACACGCAAAATAATACATTTATATTGCTTACACATCGTCGCTACCATGTCAAACTATCGAATGTGAAAAAATGCATTTTTCATTACTTTTAAAAATGGGTCGATTGTCACCAATAAATTTTATTAGAATTCTTCGCCTGGTAAGAATACTAATAAAATTTCTGTGAAGGACAGGGTTGCCAGTTTGGCCTTCTTATTTATTTAGAGATTACAAATTCATACTGGAAATTTTGAGAGAATTTTTTTTTACTTTAAATAATTGAAAAACGTCTGTCACTAAATAAAGCAAAAAATTTGTTCGAAATTTCTGGTGTGAATTCAGAATTTCTGAATGAAAAAGGATGCCATGCCAAACTGGCAACCCTGGTAAAGAATACTATTAACATTTAGTGGTGACAATCGGTCCATTTTGAAAAGTAACGAAAAATGCATATTTTCACATTCGATAGTTTGACATGGTAGCGACGACATGTCGACTTTTTTATGACTAATTTAAAAAAAAAATTCGAGAAAAAGACAGAAAATTCCATAATGAATGATCAATATAACAACAGATGTTAATATTCGTAAATAACAGTTACGAAAAGTATTTTTTTAATGCTTCAAAAATTTCGGTAGTTTTGAAAAAAAACTCAGAAAAAAACAGTTAAGACATACAAAGGACAAACATAAAGATGATATTGTGTTACTAGAAATACTCAACTGACCTGAAGACTTAGCTTGTGACAGTGCAGTCACCCACAGCATATCAATTAGGAGATAGCTGAGCATGACGGAGTTCATTAAGCATTCTAATGAAGAAGTTCGTATTCGTCTCACATACTTATAAAGATTTATTAAAATGTAGGAACCGCATATCATATTAAAAGACAGGAAATACTGAGTTTAGACAAGCATTTAGCGCAGTAACTTGTGTTATAAACATCTCTCTTTTCGTAGTAATCAACCCCTGACATGTCGAATTACATTGTAACACAGAAAAGAAACGAACTACCCTGAAGGCTTTTGGGACCTTCGAAAAGTGTTTTTTTGCTTGGTTTTATTTGTATATGCGTGCAAAATAATACGCTAGCATAAGCTAACTAGCCAATATTATGTTGCTTATTAAGGTATATTTTTATAACATTTCAAGAAAAAGACAGAAAATTCCATAATGAATGATCAAAATAACAACGGATGTTAATATTCGTAAATAACAGTTACGAAAAGTATTTTTTTAATACTTGAAAAATTTCGGCAGTTTCGAAAAAAAACAGTTAAGACATATAAAGGACAAACACAAAGATGATATTTTGTTACTAGAAATACTCAACTGACCTGAAGACTTAGCTGTGACAGTGCAGTCACCCACAGCATATCAATTAGGAGATAGCTGAGCATGACGAAGTTCATTAAGCATTCTAATGAAGAAGTTCGCATTCGTCTCACATACTTATAAAGATTTATTAAAATGTAGGAACCGAATATCATATAAAAAGACAGGAAATATTGAGTTTAGACAAGCATTTAACGCAGTAACTAGTGTTATAAACATCTCTCTTTTCGTAGCAATCAACCCCTGACATGTTGAATTACATTGATTTGATTTGATTTGATTGCCTAAGAGGGACTGCTCAGACAAGGAAACCAAGTCTGTAGAGCATAGTATCCCTCCCGGTCCCTTTATTAAGGTCTTAAAAAAAAAAAAAAAAAAAGGTTACAGTGTTCAGCCCCAGCTGATGCCGCCGGAAAACGCGACAATGAGCGGCAAAACATAAACATAAGAAAGAAATATAATACAGGCGAACCTGCCAGGAGTGCTCCAATACGAGCAAGTGACAGGGACTGAATAAGGCTTTTACAGGAGTGATCCATCACTGCCGGAAAACAGATTTTCCCACGCGACACTGGGCAGTGAGGGGCATCAGTAGGTGGTGGAAACTACAGGGGGCGAAGAATTGATGAATTGAGATCCAACAGACGGGCTCCCTAAGTTAAATTTGAGAGGTAAGTTAAGTGGTCAAAAATGCTTTTTAGTTTCCTCTTTAGAAGTGGGCGAGTTAGGATATTAGCGAGCCAATTTTTTGGAGGGTTTTGAGTGCACCTGAGATGCCATTGGCTTGTCAGTGTGCAGTGAAAATATGGGTGTGACGCTGTACCCTGTTCACCGCACTCGCATTGGTCTGAAGATGCACATTTGAATCTGTGTAGGTACTGACGGAAGGGTCCATGACCAGTAAGAAAAGCTGTAGTGTGAGGGGTGAGGTAATATAGTGTGTAGGAGACTTTGGGAATTAGCGTATGAGTATGTCGGCCTTTGGTTGAGGTGGTCCAATGTACTTGCCAGTCTTTTGAAATTTTTTTTTTTAATGTACGTTTGATGTAGCTATGTGGGAGTGGAAGGTGGTGATCAATGTTGGGTTTTTTTGTGGCTTCTTTTGCTAAAGTGTCAGCCAACTCGTTGCCAAATATGCCCTTGTGTGCGGACACATGACCAATTCGTGCGCGGCTTATGATAGTTAATAGCCTTTTCTTTATATCAAGAACTAAAGGGTGTTTGGTCCTGTGGGAATTAACTGCTTGCAGACTAGACAGACTGTCGCTATATATCCAGTACAGAGTTGTGTCTGTTTGTGCGTGGATCCATTCGAGTGCTTGGAGGATGGCATATAGTTCGGCTTGATATACCGTGTTGTTGTCGTCCAATCTGCAGGCCCACTGGTGGATGATCAACGCACCTTCCGTGACACAGTAAGCTGATGCCACACCGGTTGCTGTTCGAGATCCATCAGTAAAAATTGTTGGCAATGTGGATGGTGTGTACGTGTTACGATCTGTATTTACTTGGAGGTGTGATGTTTCTTCTGCTGGATGTAATTGCCAATCATGGACTATTCGTTCGATGCTTTTGGATGGAAAATGCTGTTCTACTGTTTGACTGTGTGAAAGGTGTAGGATTCTGCTCTTTTTGTATTCATATTCTAATGTTAAGGTGATGGGTGGTATACCTGTAATTACATTTAGTGCATCGGTTGAGATGGTTTTATAACCACACGACAGTTGTAGTAGGATTGGTCTTTGAATTGATGTTAATTTTTGTTTGTTTTTGTTAGTTTACCTCCCCAAATTCCAGCCCCATACAGAATAATCTTTTCTATAATTGTATTGTACCATATTTTTAGCATGTTATTATTGATCCCCCAAGATTTCCCCCTAAGTCTTGATGCATTGTGGTGGTGTTTGACTAATTTGAGTTTAAGTTGGTTGAGGTGTGCTGTCCAGGATTGATATTTATCTATAGTGACGCCTAAGATTTTCATATGTGCTACGTGGTGCAAGCTAGTTCCGTTAATCCGCATTGTTGGTTCACGCTCCAGCTTGCGTGGCTTGGCGAATGTAAGGACCTCTGATTTTCCAGGTGATAGGTGTAAGTGGTGTGTATTTAGTAGTTGGCAGAATGCTGCGAGTGCTCGAGCCGCCGTAGTTTCCAGGTCCAGACGCGTGCGACCCGAGAGAACCAGGCTGAAGTCATCAGCAAAAGCAAATGCGATTATGCCCTGACGTTCCAGCTCTAAAAGAAAAACGTTTGCGATTAGTAGCCAGAGTAGAGGTCCAAGACAATAGCCTTGGGGACATCCCTTCTCCAGCTTATGCGGAATGTAGCCTGCACCCCAATTAATGAGGACACTTCTTTCAGATAGATAAGACTTGACGACCCCAGCCAGGTTCCTTGGGCAGCCCAGCGCCCGTAATTGTATAAGTATGTCCCTCCATTCTATGTTGTCGAAGGCTCCCTGTATGTCCAGCGAGACCAGGGAAGTGTAGTCACCATTAGCTATGCTGTCGGTGCAGGAAGTCAAGATATCTAGCAATGCTTTTTCACATGATCTGCCCGCTCTGAACCCGAACTGTTTAGGATGGAGTAAACCTTTTGTTTCTAGAAAGTGAGTCAGCCGAAAGACTATAAGTTTTTCTAATAGTTTGCTGAGGGTAGGAAGAAGGCAGATCGGTCGGTATGACTTGGGTTCAGAGGGGGATTTCCCTTGCTTCAGGAAGTACACCACTTCCCCTTGTCTCAAAACCTCTGGAAAAATATTGTGCTGGAGACAGAGGTTCGCCCAGCGTGTAAGAATATTTGGAATTATGTGGAATGTGGCCTTGAGTAATCTAAAATCTATTGAATCTGGACCTGGAGCCTTCTTGTCATTAAATGTATGCAAGGCTGTTCTTAATTCTGCTTTGGTGAAAAGCTTGTCAGGTGGTGAGTCAAATGTTATGTCCTCATTGTTGTTATCAGGGTATGCTGTGGGTCTAAATATTTGAGATGTTAAATGTTGTAGGTTGTGTTGTCTTGATGCGACACTTGGGGGCTGCTCGATCAAGAT
Source organism: Maratus michaelseni (assembly GCA_963931845.1). Lineage (NCBI taxonomy): Eukaryota > Metazoa > Arthropoda > Arachnida > Araneae > Salticidae > Maratus > Maratus michaelseni. The sequence goes on along the minus strand of OZ007598.1, from coordinate 173,604,854 downwards.
TTCATCCGGAGTGAAGAGTTTTCCCGTGTATATCTTCTGTGCGGTCCCAAACGGGTTTGTGGTGTTGTTACAGAACTGTCTCCATGCTTTAGTTTTAGCATTTAATACGGAGCGCTTGTATAGTGCGGAGAGCTTTGAGTATTTTGCACTGAGGGATTTGTATGTTTCAGACTCGTGTTCATTGTCTCTGAGTCTCTTGAGTTTTTTTCTCAATGCTGTTAAGTGGTTTCGTTTTGTTTTTAGTTCTGTGTTCCAATATGAGAATGTGGGTGTTCTCCTAACCGTTTTATATCTATAGGCTGTCTTCGCTGCTTGCTGAATTATTTCTATCAAGATGGCTGTAAATGTGTTGATTTGGTTGGCTTCTGTTATGCTGTTTAACTGTTCTCCGAGGAGCTGTTTGTTGTTTTTAATATGTTGTGTGAATTTTCGGATGTTTCCCCTGGTTGTGTTGAACCTTCTTCGGATTGTGTAGAGTGGCGAGATCTCGAAGGAGAAGTGGATATACTTGTGGTCTGATGCATTGTACAGGTTGGAGACTTGCCAATTTTTAAGTTTGTGTAGTGTTTGTGTGTTGACTAGTGTTAGGTCAGGCCAGCCTTGAGCCAGTAATTCCCCTTTTGAATTATATTTTTTATAAGTTGGTTCTGTGTTTTCAATGTTTGCTATTGTCAGATTGTTGGTGATTAAAAATTCGGTAAGTGTTTCCCCGCGGCGATTTTCATTGGGGTATCCCCACAACGTGGAGTTAGCGTTGAAATCACCCCCGCAAATGAGAAACTTTCTTTGTGTGATGATGTGTTCCCATTCTTCGAGTGTTTCATCGAAGTCAGATTTTGGTGCTGCGTATGTCGAGCCAATTATTAGAGAGCCTTCCTTGGCCATAATGGTCACGAAGGCACAATGAGTTCCTGTATAAAGATGTGTGTATATGAGATTTTTGTTTTGTATGACTACATGTGCCGAGTATTTTTTTGATGGAAAAATGGACCACGATGAGGGAAAGCCGGTTAGCTCTCCGCTTTTGTTACAGTGTGCATCCTGCAGTAATGCGATGTCTATGTTGCTGTCTATCATGTGATTTTTGGCTGTTTCATTGGCTGATTTGCAGTGGTTGAGATTTATTTGTAACATCTTGATGTGACCAAATGGTGGGAGTGGTGTTGTTGTTCTATTGCTAGTTGGTGTGGTTGTTGTGTTTGGGGTTGTTACCATCGCGAACTCTCTACGTTGTGGTCGATTTTGAGGGGTGGTAACTGTTTCGTTGATGTTTTTACCATCGCGAGCTGTCTGATGATGTGTTTTGCTTGCGATGGCGGTTCTGGTAGATGTCCTGATAGACCTGGCAGTCCGGTGAGCTTGCTCTATGGTTATTTGGATATGGGTGTCCGTGTTTGTCTTCTGTATGTTGAATTACATTGTAACACAGAAAAGAAACGAACTACCCTGAAGGTTTTTGGGACCTTCGAAAAGTGTTTTTTGTTTGGTTTTATTTTTTGTACGCGCGCAAAATAATACGCTAGCATACGCTAAATAGCCAATATTATGTTGCTTATTAAGATATGTTTTTACCATAGTCTAATTTGTTGAAGTGTTTCGAGATGTGTAAGATTTCAATCCAAGCCTAGCAAAAATAATTTCTCCATCAATTTATGTGTTGAACGTACAGGGCTAACTAATCATAGAGAGTTTATTTTTATTTATTTATTTTTATTTTTTTTGCTAAGAATAAATATCAGCATTTATTAGTATTTTTGCTGAGAATAAATTTCAGCACTTATTAGTATTTTTGCTACGAATAAGTATCAACACTTATTATTTTTTTTTTTACTTAGCCAGAATATGAGTGACTTGTGCAATCAACGTAACTTTTCTAAGTAATGGCCAAGCAAATTGCTTTCCCACGATGATTATACGAGAATGTGAATGCAGGCCCATATGAGTTCAGATTTTTTTTCTTTTGTTGTATTTTCTGTTGAAATTTTAATAATTTACAGTTCTTACGTAGTAATTTAAATAATTTATAGACATATTTTATTACACCCTGAAATATTAAACTATTTTTTTTTTTACCTTTTATAGTTAACATGTATTTTTAGATTTTTGTCAGCTTTTTCTAGAAGTCTTTTTCTATAAGTGAATTTTGTGTGCCCTCAAACAGAAAAATAAGTCCAGACAATTTTTACCCAGCGAAATTTCATTTTTTTATCTTATGAATGCGGCCTATCATTTTATAAGTAAAACTTGGTATAAATCAGTCATGCACTATAATCAGTTAATAATTTAATATCCAAACTGTGAACTGCATTAAAGTGGTGAATCATATTCTGACAAAAGAAACATAGAATGATTTGAAGAATGTGCCTTTCCAAAAGAGAAAAAACTACAATCGATAGGTTCACACCAAAATAATTCGTTAAACACAAAAAACTTAAATATATTTTCAAAAAATTTTCATTGGGAACTTCCCTTTTATTAAAGCAGGTTAAAATGTCAGAAAAAATGTACTTGTTAAAAAACCTGTAAACGCTATTATGTAAATGCCAAGTCATATATTAGCAATAAACTGCATGTATTTGTCCTTCTTTTTTATTATTAAGGCTTTTCCTTTCATCATCGGAAAGTGTTTGGGGCTATTTCCTCCTTTTTTATTGACATTTGTTATCCAAAAGCTTGAAGTAGAGCACACTTATGCAATATTATTTGGTCATTACCGAAATAAGAAGACGTGACTTTATCTTAATGTATTTTATCTTTGCATATGATCATATGATGCTTGGTTTATAAGCAATCATTTTTTTCGTCAGCTTTTACTTTCTAATTACGTTAATCGAAAATGTTTTACAAATGCGGACACAGATAGCTTCCAGCGAAAGTCCAGAATTCTAGCGTTAATAATTCAACTACTTATAAGAAAAGGACCATATGAAATTCCTAACTCATTCAAGGAAACGATATCATTGCTTCAGAGCTACGTACAATGGAATAAATCGAAAATTTGTGATTATGGTGTGCTGATGGCTTGAACCCCGCATTTGTGTTTTTTAACAACAACAAAAAAAAAACACTGTTTGACATGCATAAAAAATCATTTATTTTTTATTAATTAAGCATAATTGTCGTACTTAGTTATTGTTATGCAATATTAATACAACATGGATTTTGTATGTGTTATTTACAGCAAGAAAAGAGGGCTTTTTTAGGTACGCTTAGGTGATCCCATAAATTGTACTCTACAAAGATTGAAGACCACATGAATAGACATTTTTATGATAGTTGTTTATACCTCAGTGACCAGTAGGTCTGTGCGCGGGACCCTGGGCAGCCACCCCGTTTTGCCCGATGGTTGCGCAGGCCCTGGGTCTGTGCATTACAAAGAAGGATGACACTACAACCTGAGCAGATTTACAAGCGGCCTAAAGGTCAGATCTAATTAACATTGGATTGCATCAGCGGGGAAAGTGAAATGCAGTGGCTCTACATAGCAAGGGGGCCAATGACAGAGAAGTCCCTTGTTCTGCGTTCATCCAATCTTTGACCGATGAGGTCACCTTAGGTCATGTAAGGAGGGTCTCCGATACGGCCCGCAGCGAATTAGAATAATTTTTTTTTCTATTCTGGTCTCTGTAGCTCCACTCCACTGAATTATCTCTCTAGTAAGAAGTCTCTTCAAAGACTAACATTGATTGATTCGTAGACCTCTTGGAATAATGTTAAAAAAAAGAAATAGTTTTACTTATGCTATGATATACATTTAAGCCTTTGATTCTGAGATTTATTCCAATTTAACTTTCATGGAACCGCTTCGTTTCTCCAAGTAGTAATTCTATGATTAGTGGTGTGTATATTAAATCCTGAGACCAATAAGTTCGTACATCATCGATCATCATGGCAGAGTCCTGTTGCTGCCAGATACATCCAACCCTGTGATGAAGGTAAAGTTTACGGTATTAAGTGTGCGCACTGACAAAAATACTTCTTGTGAATAGAAGTGTACCGACAGATTGAGGAAGATTTGCTTATTATTTGTGTATAAACAATTTTATTATTAAATCACTAGCAATTAATATTTTTCCTCTCTAGGTGGGAAGATTTAATTGTATTAACGAATCTTTCTTTTAGAATAAGAAATATGCGTAATGTTTTGCATATTACGAGATGTCAATTTAAAAATAACCCTTTCACTAAGAGTTTAAAATGTGTAATTTTACTTGAATTCAAAAAATTTTAAATGTATTTTCTTAATTTCTGTTTGTAAATATTACTGTAAATAAATCCCATTTATTATTTTTAATTCTTTGTCTGTTTTATGTTATATGTGTTAATTTCCTTTACTTTGGCATCAAGCGTATAGAGTATATTATTTATCTTGTCTTTTGCAGATGGTGGGTTGAGGTTAATACTAACTATCCTCGTTCTACTAACTATCCTAGTTTGATATCTAGTTCAGCCGATTCTAAAAAGTTAGGAGGTCATAAAAAAAAGTCATAATTGAATCACACATTCTAGAAAGGACACTAGTCCTGCTTGTTTATTATAAGACAAATGCCCTTTCTAGAATGACTGATTCAATTAGCGTAATTAGTATTTTTAGATATTTCTTATGTTTATCTTTATTACTTCTAATTATACCCCGATCAGGAATTCTTTCATGTACGATCGATATGCCACTTATTTTTTTACATCTGCATTTGGCAGACCAAGAAAAATGGGAGAGGTGTTTACCAGTCGTCTCGTTTAATCTAATTTGAGATAGTTCATTAATAGGCAAGTAACCGGGTTATTTATTTAACTTGTCTAGAACTTACCAACACAGTGTATGGTCAATTTTTGTTATTGATTGATTTAGTTATTTATAAAGAATTTATGGATTATGATATACAACTTTATATTTCTTTTTTTATTCATCTCACAGTTGCTTTGTTGGTTTACTGGTTCGAGTTGCTACGGTCATCTTTTTCACACGAGAGCTAAAAAGATGTGGATTTTCATTTAACGTAAATCTGATTCATAATAAATATGTAAGTCTGAACTGGAACTCGAACCGTTTAAATTTTATCTACCACCCTAACCACACTTAGAAAATCAGGTGGCCTTGTATCGCAATTGTTAACTCTGTGTTTTATGTCATATTAGTTTGTGAGTTCTAAAACAAGAAAAACTACATAAAAATTCAAATACAAAAACAGAATCATACTCCAGTTCTAAAATTCGCAGAATGAAGTTATTGGAATGTTTTTTTGCTTATGATTCACTACTCTTCGCTATAAGCTAATTTTCTTCAGGTACCATCCACTACTTTAGTTTAATACAAACTTTAAAATTTTCAATACAAATCCTTGTATCGATACTAATATTATAAATAAAAATATTTTTTTTTTTGCTTGCAGGTGTAATCTCCGGTACTGCCGAACCGATTTAAAAAATAATTGCGTTAAAATGATGGTGATCGCCTTTGCTCCATCATAGGCTGTATTTTATGTAGGTATCACTACCATCAAGGGAATGCAGGAGCAATAAACGTTCTAAAATTGCGATTTATGTGATACTATTGCGGCTAGAAACCTTCAATTAGGCATTGTGGTTATTTTTAAGATGTAAATGCTGGTTTAGAATAGTTTCTAAAAAATTAGAAATTTAAAAGGGTGAAATATGCAGGAAACGTTCTAAATTACGATTGATTTGGAGTTGTCAGGGGTATAAATTTTTAATTCGTGATGGCTGTTACTTTTAAAACGTAGATGCTTGCACAGTATAGATTCTAAAAAATTCGAAATTTAAAAGAGTGCAGGAGGAAAAACGTTCTAAAATTGCGCTTTCTGTAAGGCTGTTAGAGATAGTATATATATATATATATATATATATACTATTTTCTTTCATTTGATTCACCATACTGCATTTACTTTAAGTATAAAATTTTACCGCTAAGTATTGAAAAGTAGGTTAAATATAAACTAAAGATGTATTTAAAGGCTGTCTCATGTATCTTGAAGATTGAGTTAAAAGGTTTCTATAACTATTACATAAAAAAATGTCACAATTATTTGTTCATGAGGTTAACGATGTCCATTTGGAATTCCCAAACATATCGTTTCCTTGCTATAATTTAGCATGCATGAAGTGACAGGGAATGTATTTTGTAATTTAATCAAAATTACGGTTCCTCAAAGTTGTCAATTTTAAATATTTGTTCATAACCTAACCACTAGTAGTCTGAAGTCAGCTATAATTTCTTTTTTTGGCGGTTTCGATTATGATGATTCTATCGGGATTGAAAAAAGAATTCCTGTCTGTAAATTTTTATTAATTATATTACTAATTAACAATCGATATTTCAAAAGCAGGTTAATTGAAAGTATGATTCAAAATTTATTTAGGCTTTTACAAAGTATCATATAAACCAAAGGTTATGAAATACATGAATTATTATTCGAGTTATTTCTAAATAACAGAAATTTCTCTTTAATGTTTATTAGCACACTTTTGGATAATTTTTATTTTCCTGAAAATTTGTATTTACAGGTTTTATGGTGTGTTAAACTTAGTCTGTAAATTTTATTAGTTATATTGTTAATTATCAATCGATATTTCAAAATCAGGTTAATCCAAAATAGGCTTCGAAAGTATGTTTGGACTTTTGCAAAGTATCATATAAAACAAAGGTAATGAAATACATGAATTATATTCTTTGAGTTATTTCTAAGTAACAGAAAATTCTGTCTAATCATATCTTCATACACTTTTGGATAACTTTTATTTCCGTTCAAAGTTGATGAAAATTTATATTTATAGGTTTCATGGCGTGTTACACTTAAGTATGTAATTAAATTATGAAGTAGCAAACATGGACGTTTAAAAGCTAGTATGACACATTTAAAAAAGTAATTGGTTGTTGTGGTGCCATTTAGTTTCCACGTATTTTTCTACTCGTGTAATTTCGTCATCAATCAGTAAGATTCAGATTAAAATAATAAAGTGTATAAGTAATTTACCGGGTACACCATAAGTTCGTTAAAACATTAAAAATTCATTTAAAAAAAAAAGAAATGACGCTGCAATATTGTGGCTTGCATGAATAGGATTAGAGAGAAATAGAGTTTTTTAATAACAAAATAACTTGTGGTTCAAAAAATTACCGATAGATGGCGCTGGCAGGCATAATATGAATCAGATTTATGCAAATCAGGCTGTCAATAAAACACTTCGATACATATAGATTCTTTATTCGATGCCAGCAGTATGCTATCGTTACCAGATCAAGCGTTGTTGATTAAGCTCTTTTACAGGAACTGGTAATTAGCAACCGCGCATTGTGAAAATTCCGCACGGCAAAAGGACTCAAAACGAGAAAAGGATCTTTTTCACATGCTGGGAAACTGAAGCTTGACATGTGCTGCAAAGGAACGGGACTTTTACTATAAACCTAATTTGCATACATCTGCTTCATATTATGCATGCCTGTACCATCTATCGGTAATTTTTTAACCACTTTTTTTTAACACTTTCCAACCTAGTTGAAAAGTGTTTGACTTCGGTTTGTCTGCCGTATGGCCGTCTGGCCGTGCTCTAACTCCCGTAAATATGCTCGGATTGCTCTGTAATTTTTATATGTTATTGTCATTATCTGTAGCATGTTCCCTATTTCAACTGAAGTGTGTAGCACTTATAATTTTCTTACAGGGCCACTTAAAATAATGCCGTTACATTACGGTCTATGGGGAAAAATCATTTACGGTTTATTTTAATGATGTTACAAAATTTCAAACACATAGTAATTGATATATATCACTATGGTGCATTACAAGAAGCTTAATATGGAATAGGGTGTGCATAGCACTTATAATTACTTTACAGGGACAGTCAAAAGAATTCCGTTACATTACGTCTATGGAGAAAAATCGTTTGCGGTTTAATTAAATAATGTTTCACTATTTTAAACGCATTGAAATTTATATATATCACTAAGGTGCATTACAAGAGGTTTACTACAGAATATTGTGCGTATAGCAGTCATCGTTCATTTACAGGGACACACAGAAGAATTCTCTACTGTCTGTTAACAATAATTCCTAGAAGTGCGTTTTAAGTTGCTGAACGCGATTTTAAATTTAACTCACTTTTTGTCTATTACTTGGTACTTGGTGTGTATAAATTCTGTGGATCATATACAGGGCAGCACAAAAGTTTGCGAACGCATTTCCGTTTATTGACAGAAACTCCAGAAGGAGAATTTTAAACTGTG